>JBBPCY010000150.1:1978599-1990830 GCA_037974405.1 Brachyalestes nurse | reverse complement strand
ATATGTGTGTGTGTGTGTGTGTGTGTGTAGAGAGAGAGAGAGAGATCTATTTCTATCCATCTGCATACATATATTCAGAATACATAAGAAAAAATATCTATTTATAAAGAATATAATATCACATCAATGTAATATAAACCGTAAATGTTTCCCTGTATTGATATAATTATAAATTATTTTTTTTAATTCTAAATGATAGTTTACAATTCAAGGAAGAGCACATCAAATACAACCTGTCCACAAGCACTGTATTATGTGCATCACCTAAATTTATGGTCCCAAACACAATAAGGATCGTGCCCACAGATGCAGGCGTGAACCTCCCACCCCCCCATGCGAGTAAATGTAAATGCGTGCCAGGCGTTAAGGTATAGTGGTGCCATTAGAAGAGCAGCGCTTAGCACTACAATGGTGCGCCGAGAGCAGCGGAGCAGAGATCAGTGGCGCGTCTCCTGGATATCAGAGGGAAACATCCTTTGCAAATTCATCTCCCACTGTGTGCAGGCTTCACAGCTGGTTAACAGCACTGCGTGTACCACTGCCCTGTTTACACGCCGCCTCAGAAGCCCCCTCCTCTCTCTTTCCCTCTTTCTCTGTCTGTCTCTCGCCCCCCTCACCCTCTCCTCCTCCCAGCGGCTGTGCTCGCTCGCCACAGCTTCTCCAGCCAGCTCACACCCAAACCCGCCACCTCTGATCCCTGCCTTCAGAGCTATTACACTGCTTTGATTTTATCTTCTTAAACCATCACACTACACTGATCCCTTCTTTCCTAATACACACACCGCTTCCCCAGCGTCCAATTCTCCGGTACCTGCGAGGGGAAGCGGGCTTCATCCTGCCTGACCTCAGCCTTTCATACCAATCGGCCTAACAATGCCTTAAGACCCCGCGGTTTTATCTGTCCAGCTCCAGCGCCGACACACAGCTCACAACAGGTTCAGCAGAGCCTCCCGTCGCAGCCCTGCAGCAGAATATCCCCAGAGCTGCACTGCAATACAGTTTACTGACAAAATGATTTGTTCTGATTTATTATCCAGCTTTAAACTCATGCATTTCAACATTTTCATCTTCAGGCATTTCATTTGCAGAATTTCTTAATTAAAGGTGTATATATTTTTTACACACATGTATATGTGTGTATAAAATATATGTATGTATGTATGTATATAAATTTGTATGTATGAGTAAATCATATCTATGTGTATTATATGTGTGTGTGTGTGTATTATCTTACATATAAAAAATCTTATTTGAAAACACATCTTAACGGATGTAATAGTAATGTTCATTTTTTTCCCCCCCAAGTAATTTTGGAACCTTTCCATTGGTCCATTCATCACAAAGATGTCCCTACACTCATACAGAGCAAAGGATAGCTCTTATTCACGCATGTATTATTTATGAAAACACACATTTTGTATAACATTGCAGTAAGACCGAATTCAGTTATTTACTTCATTTTATTTCCGCTTTTATTTATATGTAGCTGCTCTTGGCAAAATGTCAGGAGGAACGTTCTGATACAGATAAACCAAATTGACTTTGAATGATTGCATCTTGTTGCATGAATTTAGGAATGCTTTGTGTTTCTCCTGTAGTTACTATTTTGGAGATATGGAGTTTTCTTCAGATAGTGACAATATATACAGAGTATATTTTCATTTACACACATTATGGGATTATGGGGATATTTGTGGGTTGATGGTTGATGTGGATATTCAGTATTTTCTCATGCACATATCTGTTGATTTTATCATTTTCTAAGGTAAATATAGGGTAAATATAAGACATGCAAGGTCGCTCTGCAATTTAGCATGTTCAGATCTTCCTATCAGGTCTAAACATTTGTCCTATGCTCATTTTTTGTCTGATTGTGTAATTAGATGATTAGATTACTGTACTGTTGCTCTTGTGTGTTTTTTTTTGCACTCTCTCTTGCATTACTGTCCTGCACGCACTTCTGTGATCTTATGCAGCCTTGTGTTGTTTCTGTTTCTGTTCTTGTGTTGCACCATGGTCCTGGAGGAGTGTTGTTTCAATTCACTTTTTATACCATTGAAATTGCAAACACCATCTTGACTTATTTGATTAATTTTCTACCTACCTTGCACAGTCTTGTCATTCAGTGATTATTCAAGCTCACAGAGGTAGAATTCCCAGGAATCAACCAAACGCCTCCCGACCGACACACACAAACACACACACACACACACACACACACACACACACACACACACACACAGTTAAGAGACATAATAAACACATAATAAAGAGACGCATATAAAGAGTGTCATGATAATAATGTTCTGTAAAAAACTCCTTTAGAGCATTTAGGACAAAGTAGTGCTTAAAATCTGTAAGTAATTACTTCTTCTCTCTTCACCTTTTTCATGACTTAAACATTTTGTATATTTACAAGACATTCTTGATGGCCATCATCTTGTTTGATAGCAAGTGAGCTATTCTGGAGAGGCAGCACTCTTTCATAGAGAATAACAGGATTTAGTAAATTATTATTATTATTATTATTATTGTTATTATTATTATTATTATTATTATTATTATTGTAGTTTTCCCTGCTCCCAACACTTCTGATCCAATTACTGAACAACTACTGGACTGGAAGCAGGGAAACAGAATTCAGGACTGTGACTCTGCAGAACCAGGATTTAGCACCACGGGAGTATTATCATTGTATCCTCCCACAGTGTGAGTTTGGTACTTGATCTGTACGCGCTAAATTATTAACCTTTGTTATGGTAATACTAACATTGTTCATGATTTTGGTCAATTTGAACCAGCAAATGAACCCTCCAGTATATGGTTAAAATTTAAACTGTTATCCAAGTTTATGTGTGTGTACTCTATGTTTCTTTGTTGACTTAGAGCTGTAAATAAAACATAACTTACACATAATAAAGCTCCCAAGATGCAAGGAAGGTCTAATTTTGTTCAGTTATGGAACTAAAACAGGGGGAAGTCTTATACTGAACACTATAAAATTGCAAATTACAGCATATTGTTTTCAGTATCTTCCAAAACCAGCAACGTGTGTAAAATGTTTTATAAAACAGTCTGTGGTCAAACTGACCCTCAAGAATGCAGGTACAAAATATGAACATGATATTGAAAACATGCTAATTTTGTGTTTACCTATTAAATGAGAAGCAATTTAATATGAAACAAAATTATTTATTTAGGAATATTAAACGTTTAATAGGGTCAAACTGACCCCAAATATTACAGATTACAGATTACATCTGTTTGCTATTAATATTGCTATTAACGTTACTGTTTTTTTCTCTTTCTCATCTCCTTTTTATGACTTTAAAGCAAAAGACATTCAGTGACCTTGAAAGAAGATAGTTATTATTAATAGGTCTTACGTGAACCTCTGAAAGGCATCAAAAAAGGAATATTTGTGATGTTTTGAGGGTAAAGCTAAAGTCCAAACTCAATGTTTTATTGCTTTATTTACTTTTGCTGAACACCTATAGGGAGTTGTCATTCTTAGCCAATCAGCTTTCGCCATACTCACTGCCTGTGGATTCAGCCAATCAGACTCTGGCTTTTTGGTGACGCCCGCCTTTCAACTTGTTCGCGGGAGCTACGCAAGAAGATTTTCGTCTACTTTCTTCACTTTCTACCAAAAAAAGGTGTTTTATAGGATTTTATTTAGTCAGGAAAGCTGATATAAGACTCTGTAAAAGTTGCTGGAGGTACAGGGGCGCTAACTCTGCACGTGTGTGCTGTCTCCTGCTTCTCTCTTTAGCACGGTGGGTGTTTTTAGCCGAACTGCTAACAGCTGTAGTGTTTATAAACAATTTAAATTCAAAACACACCAGTCTAACACACACATGGACGTATAATGACCACTTAACAGCATGAAGGATGTGCTGAGAAGACTGTCCAGTGTATCTTTCTGCTCATTCGGCTTCTTTACATCATGAAAGTCTCTCTCTTTCTCTCTGTGTATCTCTATCTTTGCATCTCTCTCTCTCTGTGAAAGCATCGCTCTCTGTCTCTCTGTGTCTGTCTCTATGCCCTGTGTCTCTTTCTGTATATGTATGTCTGTATCTTATCTTTCACCCTGTGTCTCTTTCTTTATCTGTATAACTCTTTCTCTGTATCAGAATCAGGAAAACTATTGATCCCAGAGGAAACTGCTTATTCTTTCTCTCTCTCTCTCTCTCTCTCTCTCTCTCTCTCTCTTTTCGCTCTCTCTCTCTCTCTCATATGTCTCTCTCTCTCATATGTCTCTTTCTGTGTATATGTGTCTTACTGTCTCTGTTTCTCTTGTTTCTCTCTCTATGCCTCTGTCTCTCTCTGGCTCTGTGTATCCATGCCTGTCTATGTCTGTCTCTGTGTGTTTTTCTTTCTGTGTCTCTCCCTGTCTCTTACTGTGTATATGTGTATCTGTTTCTATTTATGTCTTACATCTTTTTCTGTGTATGTGTGTCTCTATGTTTGTCTTTCTCACTCTCATTCTCTGTCTCTCTCTATAGACTGGCAGTAAATGTGAACACTTTCTTTTGTAGGCTTTAATGCAGCGGTGCCTCTGCCATTCAAATAATCTACTGTGAAGGAGTCATATGCACTTTAACTGTGTCACACTCATGCACAAACCTACCCTACTGCTTTTTTAGTGCATAATACTCTGTGATCTTATTGGGCCCTGATGGTGGACTAACTCCATCTCTGGTAGAATCTTAATCTTCAAGCAGATTAATTAATCTGTCTTTTTGGTCTAGGCTTACTGGTGTGAAAATTAGTTTTTTTTTTATGAATCATCATCTCTTTGCTTTTGAAGGTGGACACATAAGCAAGATGAAGATTTGTAGAGCTGAATACAGAACCATAGCAAAGTTCACCGAGCAGCTTCGGCCCACTCGGCAGTGTATGAAGATGCTGAAGGACAGATTCCCCAAGTAAGTGCACCACTCATGCTTTGCAATAAATATAAAGTGCTTTAGCATCTCATCCTGGACTCCGTAACTGAATAATGATTAATATTTCACTGAGAGAGTTTGTCATTCACCTCTCTGTTGCTTCACCTTAACTATCTGTTTGCTTAAGACCGTTACTATGGCATTATTTGGGACACAATTGCATCCTCTTGAACATAGGACATATGTATAGAAACTTATTGCATAAGACCTTATTGCATGTTTTGTTCAATTTTATTAAGTCAAGTTAAGTATATGTCCTCTACAGAGACCTAAATAGAGCGTTTCCAGCACGTTCTAGCTCACAGTTTCTATTTGTTAGCATATTAAAATGCTGTAGCTTTTACACAGATCACATTTTAGCGCCTCCTTCCATATGTTACGTTATGTAAATTACCAGTAATTATCAGTGAATATGTGCAGAAGTGTTTTCACTGGTAAGGTTGTGCACTAAGATGATCAACAAAGCATCATTTGACCGAAGGCATCCAAACTTTTGCATACAACTCTACCTGCACTCTAGCCTTACTAAGTTCATGAACTAAAAACACAAAAAAAGGGTGGGTTTTTTTAATAAAAAAATGAAAACGGTCATTTACATGCTATTGCTACAGTGCGAAACACCCCATTAATGACACATGGCAATGTTAAAATACCTGTGTGTTCCCTAGCATTTGTAGATCTCGTTTCTTCCCCTTTCATGCAAATGTCTCATTATGTTTGAAGTAAAATTGTCTCTTTTCCCTCCCAGAAATGCGCAAGTGAGACTCTTGTATTGCTCCTGTTGCCAGAAGTGTAGCTCTTTCGTTGCTCCTGTTTGTTTCCATGTCCTGATGAGGGAGGAAGCATCACTAAACCCTGTGTGAAATTCGGTGGAAGTATTTACATGTCCATAGTCTTAGAAATTAGTCTGACTTATTTCAGATAATTTGTGTTTATTAATTGCAGTAATCTGATCATCTTGGCAAGTGTATCCTCTATTTTTATTATGCATAAACTGTAAGCTCAGTTCTAGAGAAGTGGATATGTGAATGTAATTTAAACTTTTTTTTTTTATATAGTGAGGTCAGAAGAATAGTTGGAAAATATCTTGTAGCCTCCACACTAGCGCTATTGACAACAGCATTGTCACATACTCCATATATCTCTGTACTGTAAAGTGCAGTGTGAGATACAGTGAGGTAGAGAGGCTGGTGAGGTAGAGAGACAGGTGAGATACAGCGAGGTAGAGAGGCAGGTGAGGTACAGTGAGGTAGAGAGACTGGTGAGGTACAGTGAGGTAGAGAGACTGGTGAGGTACAGTGAGGTAGAGAGGCAGGTGAGGTTCAGTGAGGTAGAGAGGCAGGTGAGGTACTTTGAGGTAGTTGGGTATAAAGGCAGGTAAGAAAAAAAAACATTTTCCATACAGAGAGATGTTGATTGTAAGAAGCTCCCCTGTTGTTTTGTAGAGTTTTTATATCTGATAGTTTTTCTCTCTTTTTTGGGGCTTCATTTACTTCTGCCTGAGTCGTTATTTCAGTGAGGTAACGACATGTTTGCTTGAGGACAGACTGACGCCGCTCTGCCCTCCTCTGATTGTCGATTGTGTTTTTTTGTGTAATTGTGTTAACAGCCACAGCTGTAATTTCTTTGCCTCTCCTCCGAATGTCTTCGCTCCTCAGTTCCCCGAGCCGCCGCCTGTTGCGCCGCTTCATTTGCTTGATTAAATCACAGTGTCACGCTACACTCGCGACGACGCCGGAACCGAGTCGCAGGAGATATTTGTGAAGAGAATTCATTTATTTCCAGCAAAGCTGGCGGGCGGACAGTGCAATAACACATTAAAGTTTAAAATCGCATTAGACATTCGCCGAACGTGGCGAAATAGGTGGGCCCACCTGTCACCGCCGCACCGAATGAAGCGGCGCCTGATTCTGAAGCACAGTACAAAACAGCCTTTAGTAAAACGCGAGCCAATCTACCGCGCTTTTTAAGGCCTCGCTGACAGTGTGAACACGGGGGAGCAGAATTCCACACTTTTTGTGCTGGAGTGCGACAAATCCCCCCCCACCCCCCCACACCCCCCACACCCCCCACAATTTCTCTGCCATAACTTCGTGTAGCTGAAAGAAATTAGTTCTAAATGAATAAATAAATAAATACAATCTTCCATGCAATTTTCTGCTGCTTTTGCATCTCCAGCACACAAAAACAGCCTTTGTTCTATTCACCTTATTGCTAAAACTGCTAAAACTGAACTGAAGCCGAGAAAAAAAGGTGTTCCATTATGAAGATGCTAGGTAAGAGTTGCACGGTGGCCTAAATAGACTAATGATTTTCTCTTTGCGTTCGCCGGCGCTCGTACGTAAATGTCAGCACCTGCAGTATCACTAAAAAAAGGTTCTCAACTTTGCTGCTGAGCCGAGCAGCGCGACAATACACCAACCTTTCCTCAGCCATTAGCGGAAAAATGCGCTTGTCAGCATTACAGGCGTGTTTGTAAATTCGCCTTAAGGGATTTCAGCTGAATTTCTCACATGAGTGCCAGTTAAAAGCCTGCCAAGAAAAACCCTAATCACCCACAAACAAATGAGAGCCGCTTTCAGGAGAGGAACAGAGCCAGGGAGAGAAAGGCAGAGAGCAGGAGGGAGAGCGAGAGGCGAGAAAGAGACCGTGACAGTTTAAGAGTGAGCGCACTTACAAAAGAGATGTATAGGGCAAAACGCTTTCATTAGGCCTGTTCTGAGGAGGGAAGAAAGGGAGGAATTGGGAAAGCACAAAAAAAGACTGGCCTAAATGACGAAAGAGGGACGGGAAGGTGAGCTGAGAGAGAGAGAAAGGAAAAGAGCACATGAACTAATTCTGCAGTCTGGAGCCCCCCTGCCATATGTGTTTCATCGGTGGATAAGTATGTACCCCCCCTCCAGTCCAACCCAACCTGCTGCAAGCCTCTCGCGGATGAGAAAACTCATTTGGCAGAGGTGCTAGATTATGCAGATGATAGGCTGTAAACAGACAGGTTCCAGCACACCTGCAAACACTCAGGAGGTGACAATTACCCCGACCCGGCAGGCAAGCGCAGGTGAGACTCAGAGAGAGAGGGAGAGAGAAAGAGAGAGAGGGAAAGAGAGAGAGAGAGAGAGGGAAAGAGAGCAATCCGCATGATTAAATGCTATTGTAGAGTGGAGAAGGATGACAGCGAGCGCGCTCGTAGAGGACGCTGCAGACGGAGCGGAGGTGAAGACACCGGCTCTATGTAAATGTGCTGGATTTGTATTCATTGGTTGGAGGCTGAAGATCGAGAGTGGGACCCCGTGGATAATTCACACTCGCACTTTTTTCCGTTTCCTCACACCTCCACCAAAATGAGCCGCTTTCTCACTCTCCTAAATGAAAAGCGAAGTCTTCCTCCCTCAAAGTGCTGTCGACCCCCTCCTCCAGTTGTGTGTCATTTTGTGTCAGAGGAAGAAAAAAAAAAAACGCTAATTTCATTACAACTGGGTTTCTAACCAAGACTGCTCTGAGGAAGCGGCTTCACCGACACGGAACAGAACGGCCGACACGTCCACTGAAGACTAACTGTGGCAAACCAGAGCTCACAGCCTGACAGTCAGTACACCCAGTGCTGGAAATCTTTATAATTATATAGTATATAGTAGCATGATCATAACACACACACTCTCTCTCTCTCTCTCTCTCTCTCTCTCTCTCGCTGAAGTGAAACAGGGAAATCCATTACAGAAGGGTATCAGTGATGATGGCCTTTAGGCTGTATGAGTGTGTGAGTGCTCACACGACCAAGACAAAACATATATTGGAGTAATAAAGTGATAAACACTTTCAAAGTTATATGTCTGCCAATAGCACCATGACAGATCTACAATGTGTGTGTGTGTGTGTGTGTGTGTGTGTGTGTATGTGTGTGCATGTGTGTATGTGGAGACAACCTGGCTGTTCCTCAAGCAGTATTAGTAACGTGGCCCCTCTCCTGTATACCTCTGCCTTTCAATAAGAGCTGCCAGACTCGCACCGAACCCACGCGGTGCTGCTGGACCCCCGGGACCAAACAGAAGGATGGAGGACGGGTAAATAAACGGAGGAGGTGGCTGGCGGTAATGTCGCAGTGGTGCCGGAACGTCACGTCCATCCCCGTGGGGGGTGCAGTGGAGGGGGTGTGTCCTCGGGCCAGCTCGGCTTCCCTCTGGGGTCCGAGGCATGGAGGAAACCCCTCTCACATTACTCCTTATGTTAAAGGCAGTCAAGGGGAAAATTGGAGCCAGCGCAGGTCTCCGCAGGCCCACCTGAGGCCAGGGAGTGAAGGAGGGGGGACGGGGCATAGGGCCAGTCCAGGGTGTGTGTGTTTATGGGGATCCCATCTAGTCCCGCACTTCTCCAGATGGTTCTTTGAATGCATAAGAGTTTGATGAGATTGATGTCTTTGAAATGAATGAGGGTGGTAAGAGATACTTGCAGCAATGCGGTCTGACCTCTTTTGTTCTGGGATTAAGTTGAGTCGTAGGTGTTTGAAGTACATTTTTATAACGGAATGTTAAAGGAATAGTTTGGGCAGAATATCACAAGACTGGAGTCTGGAGTTTGCTTCTTAAGTCTACAGCTGTGAGGCTAACACTGTGTCAGAAGTCACCCACAATTTCTTAACCCTCTCAAACTGCATGCAGCCCTTCATTAAGGTGGCATAGACTTATGGATGTGGCTTAAGATTGTTTTTACAGTCATACCATGTCCTAAAACACATCCACAGGTCTGCTGTACCTTCATGAAAGATGCCGTTTGATTGGGCTTAGAGATGTGTTTTTAGTGCATTCTAAAGAAAATGATTTGCAGATCCAGTTCCAAATTGACTGTGCAAATTATGGACGTTTCTTTAATATAAAAAGATTTTTAAAATCTCTATCTGCCGCATCTGCAGCAAATGGTCCTTGCACTTACAAAAGAGACTTGAAACACACTTACAATAGAAGCCTATGGGCAGCTGCCTGGACTCAAGAACAAAAAAATCCTCATTGACTTGACACACTTCTAATAGAAGTCAATAGGCAGCCGCTTCAAAGTCCACTTCAAAATATTCTAAGTACATTTCATGTCAACAGTTTTTCTGTTCCTTTCTGAGGAACTGTGGACAGAAAATGCGGTTATAAGTGAATGTGCTGCTTGTAACATCACAATAGTCTATTTGTGCAGCTAAGTTATCATTAAATGGACTGTTAACTGCACTTTAACAGTGTTTATAGCTGAACTTGATGTATGAATTGATGTAGGACTTGAGCTAACTGGGTGACTATTGACTTCTAGTGTTAGCAATGTCAGGTTATATTAACTCCAGAAGCAACACTCTGGGATGAGCTGGAAATGATGTAAACTGATTTCTCACTGAACAATTTCTGATTTTCTTTAAAGGTATAAAAGGATATAAAGGACTTCTTATTAATTAGAAATCAGAAAATATCTATTTTGCATTGGCCATGGTGTCCATTGAAAATGTTAAATGTAATGGGAATTAATGCGTTCCCAGATATTCCTTGATGTTCCTTATCTGCATTAAAGAAGTACTGCTCCCAAAATACAGTCCGAATCACGTGCTTTACACGTGGATCATACAGCATAATTGCACTGAGTAGAGTGGCGATGATAAACAGCCAATTCCGTCTGCCACTGGTATTAAAATCATCCTTCTAGCCCCAAGGCCAGGTTTCTAGCAGGGCCTTGCGCAGTTCCACTTGTGACCACCAGGTGGTGCCCCGCTGAGCAAGGCGATGGAGGCAACACAGATGTTGTCTGTCCCGTCCTTTTGTTTTGCCTCCATTGATGGCGGAGACCTCAGCTGTTGAAGGAGATTCTCCATTATGGCTTCAATGTTCTTTTGTAAATCATTTCCATTAGAGCCTCTTTTTTGTCCCCCTTTTCAAAGGAAGGTAACAAAATGAAGGTTAAATGAAGTTGAACAAGGCGCAGGCTCACTGGGGGCCCTCTGTAAGGCTCCCAATGAGGCGTCGGCGTGTGGGCCAGGACTTCAATCATCAACAGCAGGTTTAAAGAGGTCTGGCACGTCATCGTGAGTGTGTGTGTTTGTTTTTATTATGTGGTAAGGGTCCAGCCTGCCTCAGAAGCCTGTCTTGATATGGATATGCACTTTGCCTCCAATGATAATGGACTTCAAGGCATATCTGCACTGTAATATCATATTAATTAAAAAAAAAAGACTGTATGTAATGATAATTGCAATAATTTTGTTCTGCTCTCATTATGCATCAGTCCACTGGTGGCACTGTAGCTACATTTATATTTATGGCATTTAGCTGGCACTCTTATCCAGAGCGATGTACATCAGTGCTCAGGAAGTCCACATCTTCCTTAAACCTGTAAAGCTACACTTAAATCAGCATCTGCTATTCAACCAAGTTACTGCAGGCTCAGTACACCTAAACAACTTCTGTCAAAGAAAAGTCAGAAGTTAAGGCAAAAGTAAGGAAGGCATGGAAATAAGAGTGAGTTTTTTTGTTTTGTTTTGAATGGGGGGTGTGGAAGAAGAAATAAATAAGCAAAAACGAGAGGCATAGTTAGTCACCAAGGTGCTCCTTGTAGAGGTGGATCTTCAGACTAGGCCCAGAAGGCTTTGGCCAACCCACCCAAATCAATCCCTCAGTGTATATTCAGAATATCTTGTGAATACGTAAAGGAACAAGGAACGTAAAGGAATGTGTTGGAAATTTCACCTTTTTTACTGCCCATTCAGATATCCAGTTTAAAGCAGTGATCCCAGCTGTAAAATGCTTCCTAATTGTTTAATCCTCTAAAACATCACCAGTTCTAAAACAGTAAACTGTTACATTTTTTTGAATGATGCTAACATTTGAGCCAATTTTAACCTGCTTGTGCTGCTAGCAAGCATTAGCTTATTTACTTTCAAGCATGCGTGGTGGCATGCAGAGACCCTTCAAATGGTGAAAAAGCCTTTCACCCTAGAGCTCTCAATTAGGAACTGAACTGATTTTGTAGTCCAGCAAATCTGAAAACTGAGAAAATCTGGTTCCGCAGCATGTTCCATTTGCATGTTTTATCAGGAAAGAGCAGAGCGATGTTTTAGACATTTTAAATAATATGTTATTGAATTTATGAACACATACAGATATATTTTGCCTCAATAAACTCAATTTTCAAGAGTACATTCATCATTTAAAGTGTAATATATATAATAATATTGTGTTAAAATTTACATTTACGGCATTTATCAGACGCTTTTATCCAAAGCGACTTTCATTTCCTAATTACAGGGGACAGTCTCCCT
>JBBPCY010000150.1:1945971-1961880 GCA_037974405.1 Brachyalestes nurse | reverse complement strand
TATCAGTAAACTCTGATTTCAGTAAATATAAACGGTGTAAAACAGTCTAGAACCGGTGTTTACCCTCAGAACTCAGAAATGTACATTTTAGTTCTTTACTCCAGTACTGTTTTTTATTATTATCATTACGTTTTTAAACTTTGGTTCTACGTGACAGTAAACAAAGCTCAGCATGACGTCTGACACCTCGAGCACCAACACAAACCAGTGGAACTTCCATATAAGGAGCTGTTTTGCCGTACGACGATGATTTACCATTTGTTGTTCTGTCGGCTTGCATTCTGAGGGAAAGTAGCTGATTTGCTGGACAGGATCCAGGAAAACACTAAAATGTGCTGCGGAGCCAGTGTGGCCCACGACGCCTGTAGCTTCCTGCAAATCTGCAGTGTTTAGAGTCACTGGCCTCTGGGCCTGTGGGTGAGGTCACTCCTTTCACACCACACAGGCCGGGGAAACAAGTCCCAGGCAGCTCAGCCTCCATATTAGTGTTACAAGCTATTTCTGCCATCTGTCATTATAGGAAGCGAACGGCGAATGTCGATATCCTGAGCTGCGGCGGAGGCAGAGTCGCGCGCTGCCCCAGGCGGCCGCGGTCATGTCTGATCTGTCTAAAGAGCAGAGAGGTCCTGGCAGTCAGGCTCTTTACCTGCCGCGAGTTGGACGGAGTGCAGGATGCACCAATTACCCACACACCCCTTCTCTCCTCGCAGCCGCCTTCGTGTCAGTAACGGTGACCTTTCCAGATCCATCAGTGGCCCACAGGAGCACAGTCCTGCCTCTGGACACGACTCGCCATACACAATTCAACGAAGGCCATTGATCTGATTATTTAACTGCATTCACTTTGGAATACTGGAATTGACTGTAATCGATTATGATAATACAGTGTTCCCCTGCGAAGTCGCAATTCAGAGTTTGCGTCTCAGTCGTTCGCTGATTTTTTCTTAGAACCAAACTGACAGTTGTTCACGAAAACCCTCGCAAATCCATGGAAACTGCATTTTTTTGTATTTTTTGGCTTTTATTGTGAAAATATAGAATTTTTCAAGCATTTTAGAGAGCATAAATGGACTGTAGCAATTAGCAGTTAGCATGTTCAGCTCTCCAGTTTGAGAAGATGCTGAAAAATATAATTTACTAAGTTTGTAACATACATACTAACATATACATTTATATAAATTCAGATTCATTTACATATGAAATATAACTGTATAAATGTTTTGGTACTGTGGAGAGAACACAAAGAAAGGCGTCTTGGGATGGTGAAATACAGCTGAACTCAGAGGTGGAAGGTTTTGAAAGTAGCCAATCCGAGAGCGTTATTCATTTCTCCTTGTTGCTGATTGGCTGCTGCCCTGTAACACAGCTGCGGTACAGTATTCCCACATCAGAACAGTCTCCAGGGGTCGACTGTATTCACCATAAAACACAGCTTTTTCATCAGGGGTTTACAAGTTCAATCAGACAAGACCACCGGGAGTCCAAGAGAGCATAACTGGACTTTCTCTAGGTGGGTAGCCCCTATTGGCTAATGTAGCAATTAGCAGTTAGCATGTTGAGCTCTCCATTGATGTTATGTTTGAGCCAGTTTGAGAAAAAGCTGTGACTCAGAGGAACCCTTATTCTAGACTTCACCCTCCTAAAGCTGGTAGCATCATGTGATTTAGGAAGACAAAGTGAGCGGAAATCACAGAACACCATGATATCTATAATATGCTAACTTTTACCATTGTGCTCTTTGTGCAGTAATCTTCACGTTGCCAGCCTGCTGTTAAAGAAATGACTCAGATTTCAGATATAAATTGACACATTTTCCATTTTCTCCACATGTAGTCAATGAGAAAAGACATGTTTGGATGTCAAATGTTGCTTCTTTAGTTTACAACTGCAGCTGGAAGCCTAACAGTTCTACCAGAAACACTAGAACCCAGAAGTCACACTGTTTCTATACTAGTCCATGTGCTTTAGGACTCAATATGACTTACTTCATGCAATAAAAATGGACAAAATCGGGAATAAATCTGGACGTGGTTTGAGTGGACTGAGAAGTTTTGGGGATGCACTTTGTGTTTATAGAATAGTGTTTTCATATAGAGGTTTTTTTTCTGCAAAGTTTTTAATTTATTTAGGATTTTAATTATTTACTTTTAATTAGATTATATTTAGGCTTTATATTTTATATTGTTCTCTGTGTGCCTTTGCAGACTTAATATAAGCTGATTTTGTTGGGTTATTCGGGTGACTACAGAATTCGAGCTCCAAACTGAAGGAGCAAAATTTGGACTTCAAACATGTCTTGAATAATCTGGGGTGTGGATTGTGTAAATGAATATTTTTAGTTAAACTATTTCTTTAACAAACTTTAGCGCTTGGTGGAACACATATTTACAATGATTTATTACAATACGTTAAATTATTAACTGAAGATTTGCGTAATTTAATTCTCTTTATGTTGTGATAAACAGACTGTAGCCACAGTAACTTTGAGTGCCTTTTTTGCTAATGTGTACCTATTTGTTTAATCAAAATTAAATTCTCAGACTAATTTTGACACATTTAGAACAAAGACTAAAGACATGGTGTTATTTTTACTAAGTAAAAATATCAGCTTTTTGACTCCTAAATGGATTAATTAGCCTTTTTTCTCCAAAATAATTCAAATGAACTATTATAATTTTTCATCAAATTTCTAACGTCTACCTTCTAATTATTTTGTCAACAGAAATATTATGTATATTCTGAATCTGCAGCGAGAGTAAAACAGAAATAAACATCTCACTCTTCCTGCCAGACTTGTCTGAGTTGGTTAAGTTGTCTCTGCGCCGCTGTTTGTGTTAAAAAGTCTCGCGGGTGCATTTCGATTAAAGCTGTGCTGCATGTGATTGACAGCGTGTTGTGCGAGGTGATACATGATGCAAGTGCAAGGTGGTTTTATTAGGAGAGGTTCAAAAACGAAGCTAAATTCCAAGAAAGGAAAAGTTTAAACTAAGCATTTATTTCAGTTATTTGTAAGTCAAATGTGAACACACCACAACTCGAAATTCTTCCTCTGCATTTAACACATTTAGCCCATTCACCAAGTAAAGCAGAGGGCAGCCAGGAACACAGCGCCCGGGGAGCAGTGTGTGAGGGCGGTACCTTACTCAAGGGTACCTCAGTGGTGTCACTAGCAGTCCTGGGATTCGAACCTACAACATACTGATCACAGAGGCAACTCCCTGATCACCAGGCCACCAGCTGCTCCAACCACAAGTCAGGTTTATTTATATGACCCATTGTCACACACAGTTCATTCTATGTGCTTTACAGGAATGGCATGAAAATATTAACAAATCAAGAAGCATAAAATAATAGTAGAAAGTAAATAAAACAATAAAAGAGTTAAGATTAAACGTGTGATGAAGTACAGATATTTAAAGAAGGCAGAGGACAAAAGTGCAGATTTATAAGGCAACAGTTGGTGCAGGTCTGATATTGATGGTCAGTCGGTTGGACAGCATAGTGAATAAACACCATTTCACCCGTTTCAGCTCTTTTCGCCACTAACTGAGCCGCTCCTGCAGATCTAAGAGACCTAAAAAGATTATGAACAGAGCTAATGGCACGGTGGTGAAGCAAGAAGTGACATCGTCGTGGACATAGACCATGCAGGATTGCAGAATTGGGGGGAAAAAAGAAAGATACATGTTCCACATCATCCACAATAAGCATTAGGAAAAGCATTAAGACAACATTTAAAAAAGTGCTGAGGAATTCCAGACAGCCCGACTGAGAGCTAAGTGTTTCACACGGGGAGTACGGAGGCTTTAAAACCCCGAAAAGAAATTAAATTAGGCTCGGGGCATTGAAGGCTGACGTGGTGGCACTCGGCCTGTAAAGTATAAACAATTCTGACGCAGGCAGGTTGGGAAACAGAGTGGAAAAAGTGAAAAATAGGCATGTTTCCCACCATACAAAGGAACTGGCATCGTCTGCATAACACACACAGAATTAATCCCTTTGAAAAGAGAAGCATGCAAGTCAATCAAGCATGAATGGGCCTGGTCATTATTGTGCATTTACACACACGGACATGCAACACACACACACACACACACACACACACACAGGTAAGATGCTGGCCTGACTCACGGCTCTCTCAAACCGAGGCAGCTTGCTGGTGCATAGCCACTGTCATGCATTGAAATGGGTTAAATATTATGATGTTTTCTAGGTTTTCAAAAAACAAACAAACAATCAGAAAAAAAAAACACCCCAACAAAAAAAAACATCGCCATAGTACATGTAGCTCAGCCGTGAAGCCCTGCGAAGCGCTTGCTTGCCACTCAGGCCCAGAACACTTGAAGGCATTCAGAATATATGAGGGCTCCGATGGTAATGCGGCAACTCTACCAGAACATTGCTTTTCTAAATTCAAATCAGCTGGGAGGAAAAAACAAAAAAATAAATAAATAAAAATATGGAGAGAAAAAAAAAATAACTTTGGCGCTGTAGGTGCAATATTGCTTAAAGACGAACTTTAAAAAAAAAAAAGAACCAAAAACAAACCAGAAAGAATGAGACAAGCACAGCAAGTCTAATAGCAGCGAGAGGGATGGTCGCGCTGAAATGTTTTAACAAGGCGCCGTTAACAGGAGTTTAGCTGACCGGCACTAAGGAGACTGTTACAGAATAATGGGCCTAATTACGGGATAATTTCTCAGAGGGAAAAAAATAAAGAGGTGTGCATTAATTCATATAGCGCTCGGGCTCAGCAGGGCCGGTCATTATGAACGCTGCTAAACTAAAATTAAGGCACCCACCAGAACCCATTCTCGTGTTCTGTTGTGTGTTAACAGCTGCATAAATAAAAACAATGCGGAGCTATTGCCACACACACACACACACACACACACATGCATGTACACAGCTACAAGCATGCAGGTCCTCATGCATAGCAAAAAATGACTCAGGCCAGAAACGCATTAAGTTAGTCTAAATAAATGTCCTGTGGTTCAGACAATTTATTACAAACAGACAAAAACAAACTACAATCCACACACACACACACACACACACACACACACACACACAGTACATCCTTCTGCTTTTTATTAAAAATAATAAATGTACAAAAAGTCCTCTGAGTTACTAAGAAGTGGGTGACCCATGTCTGTTTAAAATATACACTTAACTGTAGTGCAGCTTTCAGGAGGCTGCAGAAGCCCTTCATGACGTAAACATGTATTAAGGCTCATTCCAGGAACTCTCTCTGGGGTGCAATTACTCGACAGCCTCATGCTGTTTGGAACAGGCCTTTAATGTAGCTTCATATCCGTTGTCATAAGAGGCTTATGTAGGAATTATGTAGGCTTATGAATGCTGTTGAATGACCGAGGTAGCATCTATTTTGCATGCAATTATCAAAACAAAGATAATGCAAAGTTGCAGACTCAGTATGAAGACCGTCTGAAGTGATATTTTTTGCCTCTGTAAACAAGTATTCAAGCTTCCTGGCCGTTTTTTGTGGGTTCTGAAGGGGAATACAAATAAAAACTGTCAGATTTTTTTTTAACATTTTGCACCACAAACCAAAAATATCGAGTCAAAACAACCTCAGGAAGAGCACTGGGACTGCTCTAAGCTCTCCTGTTAGGAGGCAGTGGTGAAAATATCCCCCCACTGGCTCCATGTTTTCAGTGTTATTCCTGGAGCGCGGGAGTGCTCCTGCCAGGGCGTTTTTTCTCCTTAATGGACAGAAGAAGAGTCTGCATTTACATGATCCCATTGAGTGGCTAAAAGCCGAATGGGTGAGAAAAAGGAACGAGAATGGAAGTGAAAGGGTCTAAACAGAAGAGGACAGAAGAGGAGAGGAGTCATCCTTTGCTGCTCTCGTCTACGGGGAACGGGAGGCTTTCATGTGTCCTTGGTCGTTGGCGTCCGGCCTCGCAACATGACATTATCTGACAGAAAGCCCCTTGATTTGGATGATAATTGGCCTGCTGTGTGATCGGGAGGATTTTTGCTTTGTTGCAGATGGATGGATGGAAATGTTTCGGCAGGATCAGAGGCGCACGCGCGACGGACTGCGAGTTTTTCTCGCCGTCACATTGTCATGACCACCGAGGCGGGTGGAGGGGCATCGATGACAGCGTAGTGGGAGGATTACACATAATAGCCGGGCTTTTGAAACGGACAATGCGCAAGAAAACACGCCTGAGTCCGTCCTCCCGTCAGCTTATGAGCTTATTTCGCATTCGATACTGTGGGGCATTAATCTCCCACAGTCTAAACTTCTGACACATATGCATGGAAATGTGCCAAAGTGTGCTAACACACACACAAACACACACACACACACACACACACACACATGACAATGAGGCAAGCCAGCTTTACAGCAACCGCCTTCACAACTCAACCGCACACTTTCCGTAAACTAAACTTCCACCTTGTTATGGTCAACACTAATAATCAATTAAAGGCCGGGCCGGAGACGTCAGGACAAGTTTAGCTATGGCTCAATCAATCGGAATCGATACGACTCCTGCCCCAGGACAAAAAACATTATCTGAACCAATCTGGCCAATTATACCTGTATCAGCACGGCTAGATGTGCCACACAAAGGTATGGAATATACCTGTTCAATTTGGAGGCCTAACTGTGGAGAATGTTACATGATGAGAATATTCTGGAATGGGTTTGGGCAGCGCTGGTGTCAGGGCTAGTTCCCGGAGTGACAGTGACATGGGACGGCATTATAACTGACATCCTGTCACGAGAGCAGCTCCAGCGCGGCAGTGAAACCACCAGCGCTGGAGGGTCTCCATAATTGGAAAAACTTGGGGAATGGTTTCACCCCCACCCAGAAGCAGTAGCCTCACTTAAAGACTTCCACCGTCACATGGCAGTGGCAGGCATACCGACTGGGGGGCTCATTACTGGGAAAGTGGCCGGCGGAGACCAAACACACACGGTGCTACTCTTCCTCGTTATGGACTAAAACGTGCAAAGTCACCACCGATTTATCTCTCCAATAATGAGAAAATTGAAAACCGAGAAAACATGGGTTCTCTCCCGCTCTGCCTAAATTATGGTTCTCCTTTCTCCCCCCTCTGCATGCTGTATCATGTGCTAATGAAAGCCGAGGCCACATGGAGTGAAGGGTTAGCGAAATAGTCCTGTTTCTCCCTTTGAGAAGCTCTCCCCGAAAGGAGGTGAGCTGGAGTAATATACCCCACTCTGATTGCCACTTTAAGTTGAGTTTGCTGAAAGTTAAGTTTCAGCACTGTAAGTAAAGTAAAGGCTCAGCATAGCCTACTTAGGAAAAGTTAAGTAGGTATCTGGGAATGTTTATTTTTGTAAGGAAAAGATATGCAAAGAACAGTGCAAAGAAACCTTTAGCAGAAAGAGATATGCAATAAATGCCTTTGTAATCATTTCAGAACAAGACTGTGACCTAATCTTATAGTGAGAAAATACACTGCAAAGGAAACAGGTTCTTCAAGAGATGCCCTAAAAGTACAATTGTAGTTCCCTAAATGACCATTTTTACAATAGAGATTGTGAGTTTGTGAGCCTGTAAAACCTTAAAGGTTTGATGAACCCACAAATCATTTTTTAAGGTTCCCATCACAATTACAGAACTAATTATGTTAAGAACCATGTATAGAGTAGTTCTCCTTTAATTGTTTTAGATCTCAACATTTAATACCAGACAAAGTAGGTAGAAAAAGCTCATTTATTGATGGGAAGTTATGAAGTTGTCCAGCACAAATTGTCCTTTGTGAAAAGTTTTTTAATGACTTATTCAATCAAACAATTAAATTGTAACTTTAGTTGATAATTGTGATCAATTAGACTAGACGCCTACAGACTGATTAATGCCAGCCTTGTTGAATCTAAGCATGACTTAAATAGAACCTTTCAAGCAGTGTGAAGTAGGCTAGATGGTCTCAACAAGCAGCATGCTAAGCTGCAATCAAAAGAACTTAAGAAAGAGATGAAAAAACAATGAGAAAGTTGAAGTTGAAATACACTAGAAGTTACAGAGTAATGTCTAAGGCTCTGGGACTCCAGTCAACCCATTAGGGGCCAATATCTCAAATGAAGTGATGAATCTTCCCAGAAGTGGCCGACCTACCAAAAGTCCTTCAAGGATGCAACAAATGCAAACAACAAACTATGGATCTATAGATCTGGAGACCTAATTTCTATCAAGTGAGGTAAGTGTTCATGTTCCCCCATTAGACAGAGATTTGGGGGAAATGGCATCCATGGTAAAAACCATTGCCTAAAGAAACTTTTCCCAAAATCATTTGCCAAAAAATACAATGATAACCTTTTTGAATACAACTGTGAACTGATGTGTCAACAGTGGAACTTCTTGCATCTCGTTATTTCTGGCATAAAGCCTGCACTGCACTCCACAGTCAAATAAGGTGCTGGTAGAGCAGTAGTGTTAAATTGCCTTGTGCTACAGGGATGGGTCCAGGAATTCTGTTCTTTACCAGAAAATCCAGCTGGAGAATGTCTGGTGATTGAATTGGGTTAAGCAGCCAGGTGATTTGAAGCACAAGAGCAAGCTCACCTCTTCATGCCTCAAAAAACCCTTTGCTGAAAGTCCTGTGATGTAGGTGAATTAAAGCAATTCTGCAAAAAAAAAGTGCTCAAATATTTCTCTAATGTGAAAAAGTAATCTCCATTTATAAGAAGCGTTTCTTGCAAGAGGTCATAAGGTTTAGAGATGTCTACCGCTTATAAAGTACTGCAGGAAGATTAGCTTCTGGTAATGCTGGATATGTTACTATCCCACTTTTGA
Source organism: Brachyalestes nurse (assembly GCA_037974405.1). Classification (NCBI taxonomy): domain Eukaryota; kingdom Metazoa; phylum Chordata; class Actinopteri; order Characiformes; family Alestidae; genus Brachyalestes; species Brachyalestes nurse. Next base: position 1,953,079 of record JBBPCY010000150.1, on the reverse strand, counting down.
ATGTTGCTGATGGAGGCACCCAGGAACCTGAATTGCTGAACCATATTCATGGCTGTGACATTTATTTCCAGAGGAGGCAGGCAGGTGGCTGCTAACAGAAGTCCACCTTCATTCCGACTGTTTGGAGTGTGTTGAGCTGCAGGTTATTGTGTGCACACCATGACACAAGACAGGCCAACTACCACTTGTAGATAGATTCATTGCTGCAGATGAGGCCCAACATGGTTGTGTCATCCACAAACTTCAGCAGCCTGAACGATGGGTCGTTGGAACAGCAGTCATTAGTGTGTGGCGAGAACTGGAGGGGGAAAAGCACACAGCCTTGAGGGCCATCCGTGCCTATAGACAGGGGTCCAGCGGGTGGGGGGGACCACCCACACACTGCCTACTGTTTGTCAAGACATCAGAGGTCTGCAGGAAGGTTGGCAGAGTATGATAACTTAATTTGGGGGAGCTGGATTGGAAAGGAAAAAAGTAGAGTAGGTTAAAAGTACAGATGTAGTTCACAAACAGGATCCCAGCATCTGTATTGGTGGCGCCCAGGGCGTGGGATGCGTGGTCTACAACGAAAATGGGGGGCATGCCCCTCATGCTTATAAAGATAGTACTGGTGAAAACTGCTAGAATATGGCAAACTATGATTTGCTGTAGCACAGCTACTGCAATCTAATGTTCGAAGCAGAGTTATAACCTGGGTTCCATCAACCATGGATCAATGGATCAATGAGCTACAAGAATTTTCCCTGGTTGCCAAGGCTAATTGCCTACGGGATTACATTGGAGATTCTGTGTCATTTCAACTTCTACAGGTGCTACTTTGTGATTTTCTTTCTGTATCAGCCATGCCGGGTTTTGTCTCCATCCTCTCCTAAGAAAATTACCTACTTACCAACTGAAAAAATGATTGTTTTTTTTACAGTCTGATCATTTTAGTCCCATCTAGATATAGAAGGTGAAGTGAATAACACTGATCTGAGCCACTTTGACAAGGGCTCAACTGTACTAGACAATTAGGTCAGAGCATTTCCAAAATTGAGATCCTGTGGGGGTGTTCCCTGTATGCAGTGGTCAGTACCTATCAAAAGTGCTCCAAGGAAGGACAACCGGTGAACCGGCGACAGAGTCATGGACACCCAAGGCTCATTGACGCACATGGGGAGTGAAAGCCAGGCGCTTTGTTCCCACAGAAGAGCTGCTGTAGCAAAAACTGCTGAAAAAGTTCATGCTGGATATGATAGAATGGGGTCAGAACACAAGGGCAGCATAGCTTGCTGCGAATGAGACTGCGTAGTTGCAGACCAGTCAGAGTGCCCATACCGACCCCTGTCCACCACCAAAAGTTCATATCGTGGGTAAGGGAGCATCACAAATGGGCCATGAAGGAACGGAAGAAGGTAGTCTGGTCTGAATCACATTTTACATAAAGTGTTTCCCGCTTATCTGTGGAAGAGATGCACCAGGATGGATTATGTGAAGAAGGCGAGGTGGCAGTACGATGTTGTGAGTGACGTTCTGCTGGAGAACCTTCGGTCTCGCATTCATGTGGACATTAATTTGACACAAACCACCCACCTAAACATCACTGCAGACCAAGGATACTCCCTCATTCATGGCAACACTCTTCCGTAATGGCAGTTCCTCTTTCGGCAGGATGCAAACACTGTTCAGCAGCAGATTAAGGAATGTCAAAAAGAGTTTGAGGAGGCCTCCAGATTCCTCAGATCTCTATCAGATTGAGAAAATGTGGGACACACAAGATAAAGTATAAGAAAGGGAGAGTTCTAAAGGTACAGGTATAAAGCATTACTTAACATTCACACAGTTTCATCTGTGAAAGGTTGAACCCCCTGATCAGATTCTATGTTTGGTTATTTTTTGTTTTTGTTCACATCCTCTAGAGAGTACACTCTCACGTATGACACTGTGGTGCACATTTTCGGATTATTTGCTGAACGTGTTGGAACAAAAATCAACAAAATGTTATTTGAGCAGAGGTGCATGCAACTGTCTGCATGTCATCATCACCTCTGTGTTCTCTAGAAATGATAACCATGATGTGATGACGCGGACATAGATTATCTTTAGAATCCCATTCAATCCGACCATGGATGGAGTTATTGTATGGACATTAGCAAATATATATTTATTTACTATATTACACCTCTCACTGCTGACTTCAGTGCAAGCAGCTTCTGCGAGAGCAGCTTCAGCTCGATGTGCATATAGAGATCGATAGAGCAGTGGAATAAAATTCAGGATGAGTTTTCAGGCTAATACTGCATTACAGCCTCTTCTTCGTACAGCGCCATCATAAAGAGCCATATCCATTTCTTGCCACATCATTATTCTTCAGAGAAGATGGGACGATATTCTTTGGTCATGGTGTTTGGGCATAATTGTGATACTTACCCTCTGCAAACCGCCTGAACAAACAACCTTGTAGTTTTTGCATAACTCAAAACCTCAGTCCGCGCTAACTCTTATTTTAAATAGTGAAAAAAATAAACAAGAGGATTACTTTTGGCTGTATCCTGAGGATAGGTCATTTCATCCATGCCAAAAATAATCCTCTTGCTTATATTTTTACTTTTTAGAATAAGAGTTAGATAAATTAAATGATTCTCAATCCGGTTGGCATACTGTAAAACAACTCGTTTTTTAATTCACTGTTTATGTGATGGCACAGAATCCAATGACATTTACATTCATGTTACAAAAGACAGTTTCAACCCAAATGCTTTGTTTTGAAGGATACCCAATACAGGGCAGCCAATCAGAAAAGAGGTCATTTGCATTCTTTGCAGTTTCAAAAGCACAGTGACAAAAAGCTTGTTAAATTTAATGGATGGATAAAAATGGTAATGTCAATTAATGTAAAATATTAACTAAGATATTTTGGTTTTGGAATGTAAAACCCCTGAAGGTGACCTTGCAATGCAGTGGGGGCTCCTTTTCACTTTCAATTCTCTTTCACAGTGAGTATCAAAGTGTCCTCTAGTGGACAGTATCGCCAAAACTGGGAAAGTTACATACAGTCCCGCTTTTAAAAGGAACTAACATGATACCTAAAGCATCATCAATCAGATAACAAATTCACTTTACATGCATTTAATAATAATAACAGTAATAGTAATAGTCATAATAGTACCTAGTCTGTCAGACAACAAAGAGAGTGAATTTAGAGTGAACCTGTAGCAAATCCAACTCTGTAAACATTGTTTAAATGTGTTTCAGCACATATTATGGTTATTAGATTTGGGTGAGCATAGTAAATAATGTATAAACATACCGTATGGGATGCAGGGCACTAATGAATAGTGATATTGAGGAAAAAGAAGAGAACCCATGTGAGAGATCTCACCATCTGTTTAAGATCCTATAACGGTTAGAAGATGTTTCACCATTTTAGCATCTCAGGGAGAAGTAGAGTCCTACAAAAACACATTTTTTTTTCTTCTCTTTTGGTGAATTTTCTCTCAGCTGCGTAATTTGTCGCGTCCTGTGGATGAATCCTGCGCCCACTTTCTCTCCAAATTAAACAGACGCCGTTTCATGGTGAGAGGCTTTTTTCTGTTGAAATATAAAAAGCACAGAAACAGAAATATATTATGTGAAATATATATATAATTATATTATCTCTGTCCTTTTTGATGAAGTTTGAAAAATCCTGTGTCTTATTTAAATATTTATGGTTTAAAAATACACAGAATAAAGTGTTGTTATTTTTTGACTACAAATAAATGTATAATAATTATAAATATACTATACAGATGTGTTCAGCTGTGTGTCAGATTACATTTTGTTAATCTGCTCTTCTGCTCTTCTGCTCTAGGGAATTTAATATAATTTACATACTTGAATATGACATCTTTTGGCAAGTTTCAGAGCCCAGTTTCAATTTATTTGCCGGATTTTAGTTAGAAGGATGAAGAAAAAAGAGAAAAAAATGAAACAAAATATGAAGCGTGACTCTGCACAGGCCACAAGTTGTGTTTTTTCCTCAGTGAGACTGGAATATATTAAACATGCAACATATAAATGCTTACTACATATTTAATAACACTAATTATAAACATTATTTATAGTGGTCGCAATACATTAAATAGTGTGTGTGTGTGTGTGTGTGAGACATACTACCAGTCAACTTTAACTTAAGCGAAGAATATCAACTATAAAATATGTAATTTGACTAAAGAGTGTCCAGACTTTGGAGTACGGCGGTACAGCAGCTGGAACTGTGTTCCCTGGTGAAGTTTGCATCAGGCTCCGTTCGGTTCCTCTCCGTCTCTGCATTAAGCCGACGCCACGCTGCTGGCCTGTCTGCCCCGCTCTGATCCGCTCCGCTCCACTCTCTCTTGTTAGTCATGCCTCCGAGAGAGGCTACAAGCGTGCACACACACACACACACACTCACACACACACACACACGCTGGGGTCCAGGGCAATTAGCAGGGTCAGGCCACTTTCAGAGGCCACGCTCGGGGCAGCCGGCCGTGCAGGGCAAGCAGCGCGGAGGGGAAACGTTAAGGGAACCTTAGCCAAATGTTGACATAATATTGGCAAATAGGGGTCTGACAGCAGGCACACGGTGACAGAGTGTGTGTGTGGGGGGTGTGTGTGTGTGTGGCGAGGAGGAGGGGTGGGCACACCCAGGGGCCGAGGGGCTACAGCACGCTGCGTGGCCACACAGGCACACAGGCAGATGGCCTTTAATTGGAAGGAAATCCCAAACTATTGGCCCCAAAAATGCCACTTGAGTCTGAGAGGAATAACAAAAAGTGGGCAGGGGGCCACTAGGAACACACACGCGCGCACACACACATTCACACACACATGCTAAACAAGTGGATGAGACCATGAACACACACAGACAGCGCCGCTCAAACACAGATGCATGTGTGATATGTCCAGCATCGCTCAGAATGAGAAACAGCTCCCTCTCCGAGGTCCTCCATCATCCTCCTCTCTCCTCCTCTCACTCTGGACCAAAGCAGGATGGGTCACCCGTCTGAAGCCAGGCTCTGTCTGAATCCGTGATGGAGCCGGAGAGACAGAAGTGATGGTTTCATAAAGCGAGCCGTCGGCCCAAATGGAGAGAAAAGACGAGAGGAAGCGAGGCTGACACTGACAGTAACTCAGCGCCTCTCCCAACTCCGCTGGTCCCGCTCTCCTCCCAGTCTGTTCTCAGTCCAGATCCTCCACTACTGCTTTCAACACCACTGCTCGGAATTTCGGTTTAAAAAATCTCAATGCTGCCTTGGACCCAGTCCCTTCTTCTCAGTCACTTTTTCTCAGTCACTTTTTCTCAGTCACTTTTTCTCAGTCACTTTTTCTCAGTCACTTTTTCTCAGTCACTTTGTTTTCTCTACTATTGTACATTTAAAGAAACAAAGAGACTGGAATATATTAAATATGTAACATATAAATGCTTATTACATATTTACATATTTGATAACACTAATTATGAACATTATTCATAGTGTTCACAATGTATTAGATCTAAATAGTGTGTGTGTGTGTGTGTGTGTGTGTGTGACATACTACCAGTCAAATATTTCAACTGCAGATTTTTATTCTTGTTAAACTCTGGAAACATGCTGAGTGAACAAATGTAAATGAAAATATGTCAAATAAAACAAGATTTAATTACGAGTGCGTTAAATATCTAACAGTTGTCTAGTGATCCTCATTATAATTAGAATAAGTTTAGGTCAGTAGTGAAAAAAAACTCCTTTTCTGGCTTATAAAGGGACTCAAATGAGAAACAAACAGTAAATGTATTTGTTAGGAAAGAATACTGAGTATTTTTAATAAATATTAAGTGAGTAACTTTTCACTAGTATGTATATATATATATATATACATTTTGGAAGTAATTATCAATATTAAAGCACATTTGATTCAAACTTCAGGCCTTTGCCTTGTTGTTTTGCAGAAAAGTAGTAGAACTTGCTGTCGGCTCGTTCCTGTGACTGAATCTGAGCCGTGATGACAGTCATGATAACGCTCCCTCTGGTGTTCCATTACTCAGCATGAGGGAAATTTAATATCAGTACATTTTAACTTATTGAGGACTATAAGTGCTCTTTACAGGCTTTAAGTGAAGTGAGATAATCACGTCTAACTGGAGATTCACTACCAGGACACACAGCTTAGTGGTGTCTTCAGTTAAACAAAGTTTATCTGACTTATGATCTCTTCCTCGTAAGTAAGTTGCCAGCAGTGGTGGGTGTAACGTGTTACTAAGTAACTGTTACTGTAATTAAATTACTTTTCCACTGAAAAAGTAGAGTAACTGATTACTGTTCATTTTTAGGTATTTTAATTAAATACTTGGTATTTATTTAAATTACTCATTGAGTAATTAAGTTACTTTTTTCAGACACAGTAATTAGATAAGTATTTCAAAAACAACATTGATTAAGTAATTAGTAATTAATTACTTTTTTAAAGTTACTTACCCAACACTGGTTGCCAGTGATGTAGCACTGACCAATGTGCGCTTGGGTTGCCAGTTATTCAGCCTAAGGATTAATGCACACTTTTGAAATGAAATGATTCATGTTCATGTTTGCTATGGTTGTTTATTATTGTTTAAACACTTGTGTACGATAAACTGATTTCACACCTGTTATTTGTGGCAGCAGCCATTAAACTCCTGACACTAGAACCTCGTTATAGTGTGTCATAGCACCATTTGTGTTTACAGTGTTCTAATTAACAAACATCAATACATGTGTTGGGAAACATGACTTCTTATAAAGTGTCACTGTAACTACTAATGAAAAATTATGCAAGTTGATGCCAGGAACCCGTTTCTTAGGACATTTCTAAGGATTCTTAGGCAAATATTCAAATTATTTAAACCCATTTTTCTCAGTGTGTGATAAAATGTCTTTCTGCCAGTAAAGTTAACATTAGAATAAATACAAACAAACAAGAAAGCATGAAAACGCATGTTTTTTTTTGTTTGTTTGTAACAAGTAGTCAATATTTTATGGCGAGGAGAACACAGGTTGGGTTCCAGATTACTCCTCGGTTCCTCCAGCCGTTGTTTGGATTGTGAAACTCCTGATTTAATTTAATGAAGGACTGATCGAGTCAAACC
>JBBPCY010000150.1:1928644-1938891 GCA_037974405.1 Brachyalestes nurse | reverse complement strand
GTGTATCAGTAAACTCTGATTTCAGTAAATATAAACAGTGTAAAACAGTCTAGAACCGGTGTTTACCCTCAGAACTAGGAGTGTATGTTTTCCTACACGCTCGCCGTTTGCCGCTCTTTTCTCGACGTTTGGCCCCTCCCCCTGCGGGTTTCCCCCACCCACTTGTGGGCGGAGACGATCCTGAAAGTTCTCCGGACCTCAAAGGTCATTTTGGTTCTTTGTGTTCATTTGTGTGTGATGCTGTGGTTTTTATTATTATAACATGTTTTTTAATTACAGTAACTTTGATTCTATGTGACACAGGAGCACCAATCAAAGTTCAGCATGACGTCTTACACCTCCAGCACCAACGCACACCGGCGGAACTTCCATATAAGGAGCTGTTTTTGTGTATGATGACAATTTTAGCATTTGTTGCAGTTCCAACACGGATCCAAGTTGCTCACTTTCTGAAGTACTTTCAGTGATTTCCGAGAGAGTCCTGCACAGAAACCCATTGTACTAAATGTCACAGAGTCACTAATCACTACATTCATGAGGAGTTTGACACTAATTTGCATCTCGTGGGGTTTTAGAAGTTAAAATGTGGTTAAAATGTGTTCTAGAAAGGGAACTCTCCCCTCTCTAACCGAGGCTGAATTCTGGCTTGAATTCGGCGGAATGGATAACCAGTTGAACGGCGAAATCATTTCATGTGCGATAACCGCCTCTTTTTCCTGAAGCTACTTGACAGTGTGTGTGTGTGTGTGTGTGTGTGACAGTGGCCAGCTGGTGTGTTGCTTGTCATCATCTCGGCATGCACATGTGACAGATACAATAAAAATCAAATGGTGTTTCTGCTTCCATGTCCAAGCTGTCCTGCCCGGCGGAGGGCAAAAAGCCATCACATTGCTGTGCTCACATGGAGAGGGAGCAAGGAGGAGGGGGTGGTGTGCGAGAATGAGAGCAAGACACGGGTGCAGCAGACATAAACATAAACAGTATACACAGTATTCTGTATATAGAAATTTGTGTGTGTGTGTGTGTGTGTGTGAGCACTTGTAGGCCCGGTAATTCTCACTAATGACCCATCGGTGAGCTGTCAGTGTGGACCGCGGGCGCAATGACACAGGCCACTCACTCCCCAGGGGGACAGGCTTGGGAAGTCATTGATCATTAATATTTTAGCCCTCTCCCTTTCTCTCTATCCCTCTCTCTCCCTCTCCCTCACTCTCTCTCTTTCTGTCTCCCACGCTCAGAGGCACTAGGCGGCCATCACACTCCCCCTTCACACCTGTCACGCGGCCTCTAATTTAGCCTCTCTGGAGAATCCGCTCGCGTTTGGACAGCCGTCCCCTCGGGAGCCCGCCAGTGGCCGACCCCCCAGGAGCTGCTCCAATCACCTGCAGCACCTTCAGCAGGGCCCAGGAAGGAGGGGGCATCTTAAATCTGACCCCCAGTCCGACTGCGGACTTCCAGGATGAGAACTCGCACCCTTCTGGGAACAAGCGCAGCCTTATGATGTGTCGTATTCATCCGCGGGTTTGACTACCGGTATGAATTAGAAAGGTGTCTGACCTCAGCCATGCAAACCGCAATAATGTTGCACTTAATCAGTGCAAAGGAGTACAGTCAGGGCATCTGAGATATATAAAGTGATTTTAATATATATATATATATATGTATAGTATGTGTGGTTTATACAGTCTGATAACTAATAACTGTGGAGTGGTTTGAATCCAGTATGAATCTGTAGTTTGTGCAGTCTCTGTAGTTTCACAGCGATAATAGTGACATTATTTTAATCCAGTATGAATCTGCTGTGCGTACAGTTTTACAGTCAGTAGTTTTTAAGTGAATGGTCTTCTGTAATTGGTGTAACCTGGGGCTCCCTCAGTAATAATAAAAGTAGTTCCTGTCCACCTCATGCTAGAGGGGCAACAAAACTTCTTGTTACTGTTTTTGAAGAGAGAGCGAGAGAGAATAGAAATGATTTTAATCCAGTATTAATCTGCAGTTTGTACATCAATAGTTAAGACAGTTTAACCATGGAGTGATCCTATCCATTATAAATTTGCATTGTATGTAGCTCTTACAGTTTTACAGTAATAAATGTGGAATGATTTTAAACCAGTATGTATTTACAGTGGGAGTAGTTTTACAGTCTGAGAGTAGTAAATGTGGGGTTATCCAGTATGAATCTGCGATCTGTGTAGTTTTTACAGTCTGAGAGTAGTAAATGTGGAGTGATTTAAATCCAGTATGAATCTGCGATCTGTGTAGTTTTGAGTAATTTGAAGAAATTCAATTCAAAATTCAAACACCGATATTCACTCCTGCACCAGTCAGTCAATCAAACCCTGTTGGAAAAGTTGTCCAGCTCAAAGAGAATGAACACAGCACCATCAGAAAGTAAAAGCCACGCATCCACGCGTTTAAAAAGAGTGATGAGCGTCTCTGTCGTGTTTCACAAACAGACGACACCGCCCCCCCCCGCCAGCTTTATCCTTGAGAAGCGGCTGAAGGGCTCGGGCAGTCATGCAGGCGCTCATCACTGGCAGGAAATGTTTCAAAAGAATTTCAGGTAGCCGAGAAAAGAGGAGCCTTTTAGCTGACATTTATATGGGACATTTGCAAAATCACATCACTTTGAAGGTCATTTTAATTAGTCCGGGAGGTTCAGCAGACGCACGTGTTCTTCAGAGCGGCCGGGAAGGAAGAGCTCCAGAGATTCATCAGACGCACCTTGCCTTCATATGCTCCCGGTTTAGGAGTAAACAAAGACTTTTTTTTTTTTCTTTGCATAAAAACGTCAGTGAATGGTAAATTGCCAGGGGCCATTTTTTTATATTTTTTATTTTTTTAGAAAGCGACAGTAATCATTTTCGTTTTCAGGTGGTGGAGTCTAAACACCGAGCAGGAAGCAAATGGTCCAAAACGCTGTGCTTCACTTTCAACTCCATCCGGAGGGGACGCATTGGCCTCTCTTTCATCGCCCTCTCTCAGCGCACCAGCAGCCAGAGAAGTCCCTGAAGAGGCCCTTTTTTCCCCGGTTGTTAGGACAGGCTTCTCCACTTTAGCGAGCGTTTCTCCTTTAAGCCTTTGAAAGAGTGTTTCAGACGCGGAGACCTGAACCGCAGGAAGCTGATCAGAAGAAGAAGAAGGCGCGGAGCGTCCTTGAAACGGAGCGTCCCGCTTGTTTCCCGTAAGCACCTATTAACTTTGAACCAAATGCAATAAATATTGATGAGCGTGGGCAAAACCATCATTATTAAAGTTTACACTGATTGAATCGGCGGTCAGCGGAATTGCCGGAGAAAAATCACCTCTTTACATTTGTTGTTCTTCCCCCCTTCAAACACATTTTCTGCGCCATGCCAGGTCAAACCGAGCCGTTTAATAGCACATAAGTGACTTGCAGGTTTCGTAGAGGCCTCGTCAACCGACAGCACACCCACCCCCTTCTTATTTTTTTCATTAGCTATGTTTGTTCACTAATATGCTTCCTGATGTTGCCATTGTAGAAGCTGGCAGGTGTAATGCTTTATAATAGTCATTGTGGCGCATTCATACACCTTCATTCAATCAAGCCTCATTGTGCCGTACAGTCATAAATCCTTTTACGGCTCCCGTGGGGGGGCAACGGGGGGCTGGGGGGGGGGCAGGCAGCCGGAGTGATGCGCACAGATGGCAGCCAGCATTCATCTCCAATAAGACATTATAAAGGAAAAAGGAAATAATGTTAATTAGTGTAAACAAAATCTGTGTCAGACACACTGGTATAGTTTAGCTCTAATCAGCTTGCTGGGCGCATTCTCTCTCTCTCTCTCTCTCTCTCTCTCTCTCTCTCTCTCTCTCTCACACTCTCTCTCTCTCTGCACACTGTGGGCTGATCTTTTATTCCTGCCTCCTCCCTTCCCTTCCTCGCTCTCGGATCCGCGCCTGGCGGAGTTTGTGCCGTCACACAGCTGCCATCAGTGGCCTCATTGTCTCTTTGTGCGGTGCGGAGAGAATGATTAAGCGCTAAATTCATCCCCCCATCATGCCTCTAATTGTTTCTTAACTGGCTTCCTGCTCAGACAGAGAGGACGGATAATGCAGCCGCCGCGTGAATCGGAGGCTGATTCCGTGCACAAATCTAATTGTTGTCCTTAAGAAGGGCCGAGGATGATCCGCAGCGTCAGCCGCTCCGCAAAATCCGGAAAAGAGGACAGGACACTTAACAAAAAAAAAGTTCTGTTTGATAGAATCTGCTCTGCAGGATCAAGCACAGCCATTCGGAGTCACTTCTGGAGTCAAAAGTTTGGTAACAGCTTCTGCATTTTAGAGTAAAACTCACCAAGAAGTTGAACATCTTTTGCCTCGAAACAGCTTTGTACACTCTTGGTGGTGTCGCATGTTGTAAATAAGGTCTTTTTGCAAGTGAAACCATCTTAAATCTAGTCATAATTTTCGCTAAGAATATAAGAATGTTGAGAGAATCTAAGAATGTTCCTTATATTTTACTTGTTTAACCACTTTTATCTGGGAAACAAATGTATTCCTTGCATTATTTCTCGAATTATCTGTCTTGAAACAGGCAGGATGATGTGCCAGAGGAATAAGATGCCCTCACTAGGAAGGCCGTGTCTAGGAATATGTTGAATAATTTTATAATATTCGAAGAGAAACCTCATAATGAAAAAAATATGGATATTTTGACATGTTTGCACTTGACAAGTGAATTTCTTGCGGTATGAGGAGACACCTGGGAAGCCGTGACTGGGTCTATTAGCAGGTTTTGTTATCCCATTAGAGTGAGGAGGGCTGGAACAGGACTCCTGTTACTGAGGAGATTCTGGGTTCAACTAATTACTGAAGACCATTCACTCCACAATAATTACTGTCAGACTGTAAACACTAAACACACTGCAGATTCATACTGGATTAAAATCACTCCATAATTAATACTGTCAGACTGTAAACACTAAACACACTGCAGATTCATACTGGATTAAAATCACTCTACAATAATTACTGTCAGAATTTAAACACAACACACATTATAGATTCATACTGGATTAAAATCACTCCTCAATGGTTAGTGTCAGACTTTAAAAACTACCAACACCGCAGATTCACACTGGATTAAACGCTAAACACACTGAAGATTCATACTGGACTAAAATCACTCCACAATTATTACTGCCAGACTGTAAAAAAAATGCACACTGAGGATTCATACAGGATTAAAATCGCTTCACAGTTATTAGTATTAAACTGCAGACTGTAGATTCACACTGGATTAAAATCACTCCACAACTATTAGTCAAACTGCACACTGCAGATTCATACTGGATTAAAATGACTTCACAATGATTACTATTAAACTGCACACTGCAGATTCATACTGGATTAAAATCACTATAATTACTGCCAGAGTGTAAAACTAGGTCATTTTCAAGCAGAGTTACAGATGTGTCAGTGATGACTTAAAACCGTTGCACCTCCTCAAACAATAGTTATTTATCTCCAGTGGGAATGTAGAGATGCAAGCATTCGCACTGTTCATGTCACACTAGATCTTTAAGGTTAAGAAAATCATACACTGTGTCATCTGTGTCCAAACGTAAGGCTTGTTTGTTTGTGCGCTGGCGCGAGGCCGGGGCGAGGCTGGAGAAGTGTGTGGGTGCTTGTGTAATCTGCAGGTAGATGAAAATGAGCGGGGGTGTCCAGCACACAGCTGGAAACGGGCAGTTTGGAGAGCGAGGGGAGTCGCTGTAATAATAAGCTGTCATATCATCAGCATTCTAATGGAGCCCGGGCTGGAAATGGACACCCAGGCAGCCCTGCATTAACTATTTTTACAGAGGCCTGCTCTGTAGCGAGGGAGCGAGGGAGGATTCCACATTTGAATCGATGGAGTCCGCATTTACGCGCTCCAAAAAACGAAACCTGCACGATTGCCTCATTTTCGCGGCCCCAAACACAAACGCGGAGCCTCGAAGGGTATGAGCTAATTACGCCGCAGCTTTGGGAGTTTTGTTGTCGTTCACTCTTGACAATAACAGCTGGCAGGGATTTGGTTTGGGGGGGTTTGGAGGGGGGGGGTTTGGAATTTGGAGGTAAAAGCTGCCATCAAGCTGTTTACTGATTGTCACTCTGTGTATCGAGCCCCTCAAGGAAGGGAGTGCTGGAGCAGATAACACGGCACCTTGACAAACACGGCACAAGCCCAGGTGCATGCTGGGAAGCCTGCCAGCGCCAGGCCGAGACAGGTGAGGCAGGGGGAACAATTTCATTACCACCTGAGAAAGCGCTGGAGAGTGAAAAGCAAGTATACCGCCACCAATCCAGCGCTGAATAGAATGAATCTGTGTTTTTTTTTTCTTCCTGTGGATATTTAAGGGCCCAGACCTGATTTCTGCAAAATATGTTATTTTTTTCATCTTTATAGCTTTTTACTTTACACACTTAATTCTATACACGCAATCGAACTACTGCTCAAATACGAGCATTCGATTAAGACACCAGGTTGCTCTAGGATGGGTGATGTTGGGTGGTGTTATAATGATGAAAAATAATAAAAAATACCTTTTTTGGTATTTAGGTGCTGTTTTTTTCTGTTAAAACGAATAAGCCCAAGTCTACAGGTGAGTAGTCTCATGCTTTTTACTTCGTCAAACTAAATCCAGTGTTCAGTATCACTACTCTAATTATTACTATCAGGCGTCTTCACTTTCTATAGTAAGTGGTTTTAATTTACACTTTTTTTTTAAACCATTATGTTTTCGTTCCTAGCCGTCAATCTGTTCTGCACTATATATTCAAATGTTTGCACAAAAAACCCTCTGGATTGTAGTTTCTGGGATGTCAATGAGTACCTATTGTGCTATTATAACCTTGATTTAAAAAATAATACGAAGAAACACTCATAATAGAGCAATTACTGATAATGTCACACTGATGAGCTTCTACAAAAACATCTGTGGTGTGAGTTTGTGTGTATGTGTGTGTGTGTGTGTGTGTGGTGTAAGAGAGAAAAACAGTAGGAGAAAGAAATTTATATTCCCGGCTCATGTCCATAAAGGTACAGACAGTGGCCATGCTATCACTTGTCCTCACCAGGGAGGAAAATGGAGGCCTGTTCTCCTGACCGCGCCACAGTGACCTCTATTAACTCCGGCATGGGGGTGAAACCCGTACCTCCAGGGATACACCGTCTCTGTCACTCCTCACTCATTCTCTGGCTCTCTCTCTCTCACACTCTCCACTCACACACTGGATCCAGTGGCTGCACCACTTTCTCCGTTTAGCACATGTAAGCAAATCCATGTAGCACCGTTTTGGACTGGAAAGTAGCCTGCAAGGCCAGCAAATCTCAGATTACACTCCCCAGTTATTTGCTTACTCTCAAACACTGCTGCATTTCGGTCAAAAATGCTCTCTGACCCCAGTGGCTCAATGTTTGCGACGTGCTGTAAGTGTACGAGTCTCAAAAACTACCTCTAATTGGTGGACTGAGATACTTTAAGGTGCACATGCACACAGTAGTCATGTCAAGTAGGTTTATTGTCATTCCAACCAAATACACAGTACTCGTTCCTCCAGGACTATAACGTTCCTTCTGGACCACAACGTTCCTCCTTGACCATTCCTCCAGGACCACAACATTCCTCCGGGTCTTCAGTGTTCTTGCAGGAAAACAACACTCCTCCAGGACCGTAACGTTCCTCCAGGACCGTAACGTTCCTCCAGGACCACAGCATTCCTCCAGGACAGCAATGTTCCTCCAGGACAACAATGTTCCTCCAGGATAACAGCAATCCTCCTGGACCACAATGTTCCTCCAGTACAGCAACAATCCTCCAGGACCACAGCATTCCTCCAGGACCTCAATGTTCCTCCAGGACAACAGATATCCTCCTGGACCAAAATGTTCCTTCAGGACCACCACGTTTCTCTTGGACCACTATGTTCCTCAAGGACCACAATGTTCTTCCAGGACCACAAAAATTCCTAGAGGATCGTGGTGCAACACAAGAACAGAAACAGAAACACCACCAGACTTCAAGTGCAGACAGGATGAAGGAAAGAGGTAGAACAGTAATGAATATTAGTTTGCAAATAAAGCAGCAACAGGACAGAGAATGTGCAATATAATAATAATATTATTATTATTAATAATAATAATAATAATAATAAATAGAAGGGTGTTTTAGAGACAGTTGGAGTGTGAAGATCAGTAAGAAGATCAGTGTGTTTATGCTTTGAGTGTGGGGTTAGAGTTTATGTAGTGTAGGTGATTAGTGTGATTTTGGGGGAAAAAATAGCAAGAAAATGAAAACACAGAACACTTGCAGTACTGTGGATGTTCTGAGGCACACGGACAAGCCTAATGCCATGAAGCCCCTGTCCAGTGGGCTGTGAAGCAGTGGAAACGTGTTCTATGGATTAATGAAGGACCACCTCCACGATGAGCTTGAGGGAATCTCAGTTGAATCATTTTGGCATGAGACATCTTCGCAACAAGATGGAGTGATGTACACCTTTGGGATGAATCGAGGAGATCAAGTTCCTGTGAATTATATTGGAATAAGTTGGTGTGGTGAAGAACCACTGAATACCTGAACGGGTCTGAGAAGCTCCAGTGAAAGTTATTGAGATTAGCTGTGTTGAAGAGTGTTGAAGCTTAGTTGAGCACCTCTGGTATGAGTTAGAGATATGAAGCCCCACTGAAAATCCTTAGGACAAGCTGAAAAGAAGACGCTCCACTGAACAACTCTAGGATTAGTTAGAGTTACAAAGCTCCACTGAACATCTTTGAGATCCATTAGAGTGCTGAATCTCCACTGAACATCTTTGAGATCCATTAGAGTGCTGAATTTCCACCGAACATCTTTGAGATTCACCACTGAATACCAGACTGATAACAGTCCTTGACCTTTGGGATAAGATAAACTTTGTTTAATGAATCAGACAGAGGAAGCTTCCTTGTACACCTTTAGGATTAGTTGTGTTGGAGTTCCTTTGATCACCCGGAGATGGAGATGCTCCAGAACTAATCATCCATTATCAGTATTTGATCTCTGCAGTACTCTTGCGGCTCAATCCCATCAAACCCTCAAAGCAATGTTCGATGTCTTTACAAGCCTATCCAGAGGAGTAGAGGCTGTTACAGCATCCGCTTAGGAACAGTAACGAAATTTTGGACAAGCATGAGTCTGAAGACTTGTAGACCTGAAGACATCTAGATCTCTTGGCGGTCTACTCACTCTGTTTCTGCCAAAATCTAACATAATCAAAGAAGCCTGGTAAACATGACCATCAGAGGCAGGTGTGTGAATAAATCTGCATAAACAAGAACCACTTTGGTGAAAATTTTCCAACAGCATTTGCATAGCTTTCGGTTCCTCAGCATTTTTTCTGTGCTTATTTCCATGCTCTTAACCACGTCGGCATATGAGTTTCTACAGTGTATCCTGTTCCTCTCCACCCACTTTCTCCCCTCCCCCCCACCCGCCAAAAGTGTCTGAAGCACATGTGCATACCGAGTAACTGGATTTGGCTTGATTTTAATAACTATTTGCTCAGCATCGCGCCGTCCTAAGCCAGGTCTTTAGAACTCAGCGCAGTGCCGACAGGCGACGGGAGAAAAAAGCGCAGGATGTGTGGATGTAGCACTCTCGTTGCCGTGACGATGAATTTATGAGGCTACACCTGGAGCCTGAGACGTCTCACCTTCGCGTAACACAACACGGCCTCCCTCATGAACCGCCTCGGAGCGCGAGACCCGGGAACGACTTAACCGAGCCGAGCATGGGCGGACACGGAGATGACAGATGTCTTCCAGCTGTAAGGCCATTAATATCACTCCTGCGTTCATTCAGGACGAAGGTTTCTTACTGGCTCTAATCAGGCTTCTCATGACCATGGCGCTGCCTAATCGGACGCTGATGTATTCAGCGCAGGATGAGCCCCAACGTCTTAAACTGATGAATACAAATGCGCTCCGGTTTTTAGAAGAGTGAGCAATTCGCATAGAGTTTGAGAGTTTATTGTGCTAGTGTAGAATACTGTGCAAAAAGGCACCTGCGAAAATATTACTTTAAACTGTTCACATTGTTACTAAATAACACAAACACCATCCTACAGTAAACAGTGATGTTATGTTCAGTATATCAGTGTGTTCTTGTGGAAGTCCAGTATTATTGTAGTTTCATCAGAAACCTGGTTTGACTCGATCAGTCCTTCATTAAATTAAATCAGAAGCTGCTGATGGAGTTTCA
>JBBPCY010000150.1:1913543-1928544 GCA_037974405.1 Brachyalestes nurse | reverse complement strand
GGCAGAGAGAGAGAGAAAGAAAGAGAGAGAGAGAGAGAGAGACAGACAGAGAGAGAGAGAGAGAGAGACAGACAGAGAGAGAGAGAGAGAGGGACAGAGAGAGAGAGACAAAAAGAGAGAGACACAGAGAGAGAGAGAGAGAGAAGGACAGAGAGAGACAAAAAGAGAGAGACAGAGAGAGAGATGAGTGTTGGTGAGCAGGGGGCGCCAGGGTGGCAGAGACTGGACTCCCAGCAGAGGGAGAGAGAGGGAGTCCTCTGTGTGTGCAGGGTTTCCAGTGCTATATTTAGCCTCAGTGTTGCCATGTTGCCATAGGAAGCTAAAGATATGCCCCTGTGTTCACACACACTGACTTACACACGATCATTCATTCGTTATGTGGAGGAAAACGATAACCCACTTCTGCTGATATAGTCCTAGAGAAAGCACAAAGGCGCCTCAGTAACAGTATTTTGAGGCCAAAGCCAAACTCCTATACAGAGACTTTAGCTCTAGAGGATACCCAAACAACTGGCTTGATACAGCTCTAAACAAAGTATGTGCCTCTGATACACAGCCACCAAATCAGACCTCTAAACAAAATAAAAACTGCTCTATCTTAAAACTGACACATAGTCCTCTGAGTTGTGATATTAGAAATATTGTAAATTCTCATTGGCATATTATTAAAAGTGACAATCAGCTGAATTACCTCTCTGTCTTTTCTAGGAACTCTAGCCCCTGAAAGAGCTGCACCTCATGCTCACACTACCTCAAACTTCAGACTTTCACACATCCACACACACACACACACACACGACATACAAAAACAAACAGTTTATTACATGCAGATCTACTCATGTTGTATATATTTTGATTTGTCCTTGCCCATTGATGTATGTGGGTAAAACCATCAGGACCTTGCGTACAAGATTTCTAGAACAAATGAGTGCTGTCAGGAGATCTGATGTGGTGTCACCTGTTGCCCAACATTTCCAGGCCACAGGGCACTCTGTTGCTGACCTCAGTTTGAAAGAGTCTTGCCTAAAAGAAGAGGTGGGGACTTGGAGAAAACACTGCTTCAGAGAGTATACTTTTGGATTCATGAACTTGGTTGCCTTTCTCCAAAAGGAATGAATGAGGACTCGCATGTTTTTTGGTAAATATCAAATATTACATTAGTCTTTTGTATGTCTATGTATGTGATTAAACAACTGTAACTCTACCTACTATCTGGGTCTGGCCAAAGCCCCTCCCACTACACCTGTGTCTTGATTAAACCCACTGGGTACTTGTTAATTGCTTCTCAGTAGTTTAACTCACTGTGAGCACAGAGAACATTGAGAAAAGCTACATGCTGAAACGTCTGCTCTGCTCTTTCTTTCTTTGATTAAAACTCCTTTTTTGTAGACCTTGTTTCTTTTTTTCTCAGTGTGCGACCCACTTTCACACACCTCAGTCACAGTAGAAAGAAGTGCTGCAACACACACAGACATATAAAGGACATACACTCAGTGCTGTGACTAAAATTTCAACACACAAAACGCTGTGTTTCACTAGTTTAATGCATTAATGCATACAACACCTGACAAATACAAACACATCAGATGTGCATCAAAAACTGTGAGTTATGGCCGTAGACAGCCGCTACTTCCAAACTGTGATATGATAAATTGTTTTCATACAGCAAAGCAGCTTCTTATTTGGAAGTTTCTCCAGTTTGAGTTGATGCTCAATGTGAGCTTTGTTTGGCATTCCTGTATCACTTAGAACTTAGAAGTTATTTAAAAACGGGTAATAACAATAACAACTACTGGGGTTTTAAACAAGCCATCACATGCAAAGGAACATAAAGAACAAAATGCCTATATTTCTTTTATTTTAGGCCTCAGAGACAAACAAAAAACTAAAGATCTTTGAACCTGGGAGAGCTATCAAGATAGCCTGCACCCACAAGTGGGTGGGTGGGGAACCCTTATAGCTCTGTGCTATAAGGGTTAAAAAAGGATGTATAAAAAATGAATAAATCTAGTGAAGTCCTACACCTGGCCTTATCACAGGAAATGTGACAAGCCCATCACATTTTATGACTCAAGACCTACAACCAGTAAAAGTAGACCAACCTTGATCAAACAATGAAATCCAGTCAGTGGAATGTCTTTCAGTAAGTGAAGCCCTGTCTGTGACCATACTCAACAACTTAAAATGTTGACAATTCAATAAAGCATCTTTATCACAGATTAAGCTTCCTCTGAATCATGACTGTTTCTTTTTAACGCACTAATGAAAAGGCATTATACTCAACATGCTTGGAGGAGAACCATCGTTGGACACCTACGCTGGCCAACATAGCTCTGCTGAGGGAAAAGAATGGCCAACGAGGCTAAGAAGGCTCTCCTAGCCCCCTTTTACATTTGTTACATTAATATCTTACATGTTTTCACAGTTTAATTGTAGCCCACTCATAGTTAGTGGGCTGAACCTTTCCTGATTTGTATGACAAAACTAAAAGAGGGCAGTGGGCAAGTCCTCTAACTGCATGCCATTGTATATTTTTCCATACACAAGATGTCCAAAAGTTTGTGCACATCCAACAATTTTTCTGGAATTAGGGGTTTTAATAGGGATTTGTCCCTCGCCCCTTTTGATGCAGTAACAGCTTGAACTCTCCTAGAAAGGCTTTACTCTGGATACTGGAAATTTGTGAAGATGTGATGGCATTCAGCTACAACAATATTAGTGACATCAGATGATAGATTACAAACGCTACTCCAACTAAGAGAATGCAGTTCCGCAGCCATCTGGAATACTTAGCATGCGCACACTTAACGTCTGCATATATGATCACAGTTTAGTTAATGTTGGCCTATATATATTGCATTTCTGTAATATGTGTATGTGGCATACTGACATGATATATACAGTACAAAGTAAAGTGAGTACACAGAAGGCCTATTAGGTAACAACTTTCAGGTTAGGAATTCTGAGAGGTTATGTTGTATATAACCTTGTAGTCTACAAAGACGTTGTATACGACCCTGTAAGTAATTTAAATGTTGTATATAAGCCTGTAGTTGGCTGCACTTGGTTAGATGGTTAGATGTAAAGAGGAGTTGACAGCTTATATGGGCAAGGCTGCAACTTTAACTTGCTGGTTAAGGCAGCAGGTTCTCAGAAACTGCCTGGGTCTCCTCGGACTCCTACGGTTTCCTCCATAACTGAGTCTGAAATTAGTTTGCTGTGTGCTGGCGAGACCTGTATGGTCTCCTCTATAATTGATTCTGAAATTAGTTGCGGTGTGCGGTGTGGTGGTGAGTGTGAACTGGTTGTGGTTAGACACTGACAGGTAGCAGCTGGGTTCAGCCACAGACCTCAGGGTATTCCACCCTTCAATGCTCTCATTCCACGTGAACAGGAACTTCTTATCAAAAGGTTTCTTGTCCTTCTGCGGGTCATTCAGTGGTTCTACCTGTTGATAAAAGTTGATTGTGAACTGAGAAACGTGAACACAGCACGAGAAACATTTCAATGTCAGTATGAGTGCACTATTATTAAAGATAAGCATCATGAAAAATGACACATTAAGGAAAGTGTATCTGATTATGAGATGTTTGAATGACGGATTAAATGTTCATAATGCAGATGAGCTGTAAAGGCTAATGGGACATACAGCTGTCATTTTCACCTATTCAGAGGGTCTGGAAATGATGTTGGGTCTATACATGTACATGTTCAGCAAAACAAATGAGAACTCTACAGAAATAAAAGTAACAGAGATATAATTTACCCCAAACGCTGCTCTCTCTCCCTGCCTTTTTACTACAGGGAAAAACTTTTTTTCTTTCAGTTCAAAGCAGAAAGCCATGTTGACACGGTTTCTTTCCCCCATCTCCTGATACACAGTAACTGATGAAAATGGAAATGAAAAATTGAGAATTAGTGAAATTTATTTACATAGAACATTAGTAAAATCTGTGTTTAAGGTATAGCTGGATGATTAATCTAATCGCAATTGCGATGTCAGTCTGTGCGATTACATGAATGCAAAAAGCTGCGATTTAACCCTCTAAGCGTCAAAGTCGCAGAATTGCGACAAGACATCATCATGAATAAAACAGACTGTAGTTACAAATATCCTGTAATATAGCATTTTTACCCTACCACTAGTTGGCAGACATGTAGTACTTCGATTGAAGACCAAAATTATGTAATCTTCCTGTTCAAAATTTCGAGTAAACAGCAGTGGAACCGAGTCTCAAGTCATTTGTTCGGGAGCAGCCAAAGGGTGCAGTTCAGTTCATATTGTGTGAGACTTGTGAGAGAAAAACGCCAAATGGCTAGTAAAAAGTTGTCCCGTGATGTCTTGCGAATGTTATTGGCCGATTCTGACTCTGAAGGGGAATATTTGCCTTTTGGAAATGACAGTCGGTCGTCTAACACTCGTGCGTCTCCCAGTACAGCTTTGCAGCGCAGCGGCGACGCCACGCAAGCCGAACATGGTCTGTAGGAGAGGTGTTGGTCGAACTAGAGGCAGCAGGAGAGGGGGAAAATTGGGCTGGAAGTAGCTGTAGCACTAGCTCTCTCCATCCAGCGCTCCAAAGGGGTGGGAGGCTCCGCGCTACACAAGGCTGTGGTGTGTGTGAGAGAGCTGGGAGACGTAGGAGAGGCAGTAGGGTGATCTGGATCTGAATAGGGCTGGAAATATTGATGATAATGGTGGCTGGGTTTATTTGAGAAAGTGTATCAGAACTGGATCAAGCGTTTTGATGAGCCTGTTGGTGTATAAATGTCATAATGATGACATAATATGCACATTAGATGAGTATATTTATACCCAACATAAACTTTGGGTCATGCCCAACATTTTTCTAATTTACAGTAAGTCTCTACCCCTTTTAAGCCACAAGCTTTTGAAATATTGATGTCAAAATCCAGCATTGTTTTAAAAAACTGCAGTATTAGGAAAATAACATTTGCAGTAATGTTAATTGTTTTAGTGATTATTTGATTTAGTAGAATATTGCATTTTGAAAGCACTGGGCATTTCAGGTTGTTACAAGTGCTTTGTATGTTTCCCTTTGAAATTAAACATTTCACTATTAGTAATTTGTATGGGACTTTTCATTGATATACAAGCAAGTGTCCTTTATCATATCGCAATCCATTTTTGCAATACTGATCTCAATAATTGCAATATGTATTTTTCCCAAATCGTGCAGCCCTAGTTTACAGCGAGTAAGCCAGTTTGAACAAGTGTGTTTTGAGCTGTGACTTAAATAAGGGAAGAGAATCTATTCCAAAGTTCCAGAGTCGAGGAGTGGAGCGACTGAAAGCTCTGTTCCCCATGGTAATGAGACGAGCAGAAGGAACAAGATGATGAGTGGCAGAAAAACATCTGAGAGAGCTGGAAGCAGCGGCGATACAAAGCAGATTCAAAGTTTATCCTAACTTCTATGGGCAACCAGTGAAGCTGCTGAAGAACTGGGGTGATGTGATCTCTCAAGGGAGTATGAGTTATGACCCAAGCCGCAGAATTCTGAAGACTGTTACGATCAGAATCATAACAAAACCAAGGGAGGACACGGGACATGAAATTACCAAATGATTAGACTTTACTTAAAGTAAGAAAAAATAAAGAAACTTGTACACAACTCATACCTAAGGAAAAATAACCCTTGAAAAGAGAGAGGAAAAAAAAAAAGGAAAATCAAATGGCAACGTACAAAAGACCCAAGCACGAGCCAACATTCCTCCAAGTCTGTCCCTTTTAAAGGGAACAATCAGCTGTGACCTTAATGAGCAGCAGCAACTCAGAGCCCTCACAAACGTGAATGTCCGCTTAGGGTCGTCACAGGGACTTATTGGACCGACCAAATAGGAGGGAAGCGATAGGACTATGGACAAGGATAGCAGCAGCTATCTCTGTCAGTCCTTCATTAAATTAAATCAGGAGCTGCTGATGGAGTTTCACAATCCAAACAACGGCTGGAGGAACCGAGGAGGAATCTGGAACCGGACCTGTGTTCTCCTCACCAGCTCACACAATACAAACAATACAAATCTTGATTATTCTATTGTTAACTTTGATGGCAGAAAGACTCTTTAAATGGCTTTAATCACTTTCCATAGGTACCTAAAATGTTTGCACAGTATTGTATTTGTTGTAGATTTTTTTTTTAATTCCATCTATAAAATGGTCATCTGTCTGTACCTGAGGAAAGAAAAGTACTATTTTAAGTGTTTTATCTGGACATGCTGTTTATTTTCACTTGACCTGGTTAGATTGGATGTTTGCATCCAATTTAATTTTGGTCAGTAGAACACAAGATCTGGAAAAAGCTTTAGTTGTTGTTATTGTTATCACTAGGCATTGGTGTATTAAAGTCTTGTTCTTTTCGGGTTAAAAGATGATGAAATTGGATTTTAGTTGCTATTGATGACTACAATCAATATTATATGTTGAACATGGAGGTTATTTTTAGTAACGGCTGCTTTATTTAGTTTTTTTTTCAATGTGATATTAAGATAATGATAATGTAAATGTCTTTTCCATCGTCTTTAGTCAGAGTGCCATCTAAAGCCAAGAGAAACATTTGAGATTCAGCCTTCAAGCCACGTGTCTTCTTATCGGACCTTTAATGCACGTTTGAAAATATAAGAAATACTTTTGTAAGCTATGCAGTACCACATATAGGGAGTAAGACTCTAACTGAGATTCAACCTATAATTTGTGTCACCTCCTATTATAACAACTGTCAACTTGTCAAAAGTAATATTCAGTTTCAACTATAATGATGCACTGATGTCGAACATATGATTTGAACATAGAACAGTTTATTTAGTACTGAGTGCTTTCTGAGTATTTCTGGAGAGTTTTATTTTGACTTTATGCTATATTTGATCTTGTTTTTGTGTTTGTGTGACTGTGCAGTCATAACATTTCCTCCGGTAACATAAAAGTTTTCTGATTCTGATAATTGCTTGTAATTTATATAACAAACATTATTAAAGGAACTGTCAAATAATTAGTCGAATGTAACATTCAGTTTGAAGGATATTATCACTTAGATGATGATATTTGCTTTTATAATTGAACTTATAAATCGTACACAGTGACTTTCATGTTAACATGATGGACGTATTTCCGGAACAAAAAAATGACATGTAAAAAAAAAAAATTTTTAAAAACGCACCGGCAGGAAAAGTGTCACGAGTGTTTGAATGATCATTTTGGATCCTGTGAAGCACGAGCCGTCAGACAGAATCACTGACAGGCCTCATGAGATCAGCGGCGCTTCAGTGACATGACATTTTGAGACGTCTCCGCCTCTTCTAGATGGAAGAGTGTAGGAGGGATGATGAGTCGGCGAAGGAGGAGAGAGATGGAGAAGGTGAGAATGATTAAAAACGACAGAGAAGGCAGGAGATTGAGAGGGGAGGAGAGACAAGGTTAAGTGACAGAGGAGAGGGGAGATGAGGAAGTGGGTGCAGCAGGCCGTGTGCGGGATGTTCGTGGGCCAGGTGGTTACACACACACTACGCCTTCCAAACGTACAGCACCGTTTCTGCGGCACAACATCACACCGCTGCCAGAGCACATCTGTCTCATTTACTTGTGGGGAGGGGGTTTTGTCAGAATAGGAAAAATCGACCGTTTGGGATCACTCGTTATTTTTGAGCTGCTGGTGAGGAAAATGGGCTCGTTGGAAAACAAAGGAGGGAAGATTGAGGTCATTTGCGGCCCCCAGTTGGTCGCTCCTTACCTTGGCGTTCAGCCTGGGAGTGGCGCTGCCCAGCGTGTGGCGGAAACACCTCCAAAATGCGAGTGATTGGGCCGAACGAGCGCAGAGAAAGAGAAACGCTCTCGGCCCAGCAGGAGGAAGGCGATGGCATATGGAGCACAATGAGGACTGGGAGAGGAGAGAAAGGGAGGCAAATCGGCGCAGAAGGAAAGCGAACGAGAGAAAAGAAAAAGTGCTCTTAATATACTTGGTGAGCGGTCTCGCGGTGAGAAGTGCTGGGGGTCTGAAAAGCATCCACTGCGAGCAAATCCCACCCACAGACTGGGGTCAATCTGGATCTCAGATCAATTTTATGAGCCTGCAGTGAAAGTGCTGTGATATAACTGATTATCAAAACAACAACAAACACGAGGTCAAGTCTGGCATGTAAATGAGTTTCCACTCACTTTATTAGAAACAGCGGCCAGTGGCACCGACGTGACGGAGTCACAGCGGCGTGTAGAGAACTAGTACAAGCAGAACACTTAGATGTTCCAGTGTATCTCAGCATGGAACCCGAGCTTCTGACTCAATTCTCTTCACACAGTTTATGGCCAGCTGTCCCAAAACTGCATCCATGGGCTTGAACTGGTTTTTGTATTATTGTGTTCTATTATTCTATATAGTCTTGTTTCAGGTTTGTAATTTTTTCTCAGCATTCTTTATCTGTGTGATGACCCAAGTAACTTGATGTCCTGGTTCACCTTCACATTTCTCAGAGCATTAAAAACCTGCACTGTAATTTATCTTCAGCCCAAATAGACAGTAGAGCTTGTACTTCGTCAGCTTCCCAGTTTTCAGTTGTTGGTGTCTTCATTGTTGTTTTTAGCACGGACATTGTAAAATACAATGGCATCTTTCCAAGTCCGTCTAGTCATGACAATATTTTAACTAGTCAGAAAGCAGTGATACAGTCAGCTCAGCTGCAGCCCACTTTCAGGTATGCCATTGAGCAGCAAAGGTCCGGCTCAGGTACGCTTTATTTGTAACAGAAAAAACATTTGTTCACGGTATGGCACTGTTCCTTGTGCCCGAAAGCACCAAAACCAGTACTATTCCTGTTGGGTTGGAGCGAAAATGTGGACTGTCTTTGAAGACCGCTGGGTAAGATGATGGCTAACATAAATAGTGTCTGCTTTCTTTGTCTGAGAGGAACTGCTGCACAATTGTCTAGCCCAACTGATCACCATGGGACCCCAGGTCACAACCTTCCCGGACCTGCAATCGCTAGGGCCCCATGCCAAAATGCCCTCGACTGGTTTCAGCAGCTCACAACTCCACACATGCTCCTCCCCCAGCCAGGGGCAACTGCTGCTTAAAGCTCCAGCGGAGATTGTTGATCCTGATCCTGTTGTTTATGGACTACAGATTCTCAGCCACCTTTCCAACAAAATTTACCTCTATGGACTAGTGGTACCAACTCTGTTAGCTGTAGATGGCCTATCTGTCAATAATCTTACTCATGAAGGCCTTCTCTATTCTTTATATCAGGGTCGACCTGAGGAGAATGGGTTCCCCTTTTGAGTCTTGGTTCCTCCCGAGGTTTCTTCCACCAGCTGAAGATGTTTTTCCTCGCCTCTGTCGCCTTTGGCTCTTTGGCTCACTCACTTGGGGTGCGGACCTGGACTCTGTAGAGCTGCTTTGTAACAACTTGGTTGTAAAAAACGATATATAAATAAAATTGATTTGAATTGAATAGTGCTTCAGCAGATGGGCTAAAGTCTGTACACCAGCAAGGTAGAGCTACAAGAGAGGGGTTTCGGGCTGCAAACCATTTGATGTTCCTAAAGGCCTCTAATGGTGGCAGACAAACAAAACCGTGTTTCTTCTTGCAAACAAAAAGCTACAGTTGTTTGTAGAGCCCTCATTTCCATGAAAAACCATGGTGTTAGTCTGCCAATATGCCACACTGCCTTTCATCAGATGGGGCCTGTCATAGGATGTCTTTAGAGCTCTCTTTATTCATCTGTGGGGTGTAATTCCTGAGTGAGATTATGGGTCAGGGGTCAAACGGAACGTCTTTAATGAGCTTTTCAACTTCACACATCAATCCGGCCGATCCGTTTCACCTTCTCTCCAAGTAAGCACTAAATTAGGAGCTGGCATTTCCCACTTAGCCTTTCCAAAACATCTGGGTTAAATTTGTCTGATTCGGAGGCTTTCATGCTGCTAATTATCTCAACCTTTCTTAAATGTCAGCGAGCCAGGGCTGAGAGACGACACACTGGGCTCTCTCCTCGAGCGTGGAGTCCAGTCATTAAACAGCACCTTCACTACACGAGCGACAAATCCCCAGGGATGATGTTTACCAAACCAGAGCCTTGCTTAATGCTAATTGTGTTATTATTTGACTCGTCTCGTGTTGCACTGTGGGAGAAAAGGTTGTGATGTGGCTAAAAGGTGACGGAGGGACTGCAAACATTTACTCACACAAGGTCTGTAACATGTCTGTGAGGGGGGTTCTTCAAATGACCTGGCGTCAGTTTTCAAAAACTGTCAGGACGGTGTTCCAGAAGAAAAGCTACCTTCTAATGAAAGCTCTTCTGTGATAGAACTACTGGATATAATGATAACTGGATAACGTTAACAGCCTATATTGGACGCACTATCATCAAAGTACACCCCGCAGCCATAGTGTATAGTGAAGCAGCTGTTTCGAATTGACCATGGCTGTGATGTCATAACCATGAGCATATGTATTCATACGGCCGGTCATTCCTTTTTCAGCGAAATGACGAGGAGCGACGTTACTGCAGTTATCAGACAGGAACATGCGGGAAAACAATTAAACGATGTGCTGTTCATGGCTGTCAGACAGCAAATGAGTCAGTGCTGAGTGTCTGAAGTTTATTTTTTTAAAGGATTTCAGTCTGGTGTCAAAAGAAAATATGTGGACTTAAAAATAGTATTAAAGAGATCCTTTAGAATAAAGCCTTTATATCCACAAATGATGAATATGTTTGTTTTTTTTTACCTCTGGAGGACTTTAAGATGGAGATGTCTAGGTAACTGAAAAGCCCACTAAAGGTACGATAAGTCATTTTTTCTTCCCACTCTAGTCTGAAGTGTGTCACATTTTTAAGGTGGCAAAAATAGGGCCACCAACAGGTATTAGCATTTATCTTGGATAGGACAAGCGTTATAATGAATTTTAGATGTCGAAGGAAAGGTGAGTGGCTCTGAGGTGCATTATTCGACTCCAGCAATGCCTGCAGGCACCGCAGCTTGATCTGAATATCAGCACGCTGTTCCCAGGTTTATGAAGGTCGCTGTAGTTATATTACACTTCATATCAGGAGACAGGGGCCCAGTGAAACGCCGAGCGCCGCTCTGAGTAGCAGCTGTTTGTGCCATTATATCTTCTGGTAAATAATGGAAATGAATACAAAAAAAATGTCCAATCCTCTCTGTTCATTAATGGCGGCGGCGGAGGCCTGCGGTGTGGGAGGCTGAGTGACATGGGTAAGTTATGTCCTAGTCAGGGGCCGAGGTGGGGGGTCATTTTAATAAGAACTCTGCCTCCAGACGTGGTGCGAGACAACTCCAATATACAAAAAAGTTTTCGCTCAAGAAGTTTCATTTCCGAGATGTGAAACTTCACCCCGTGTAAACCACCCCCCCTCCCTCCTCCACCCGCTTTTCCTTTTTTTTTTGTTGAAGAAAGCAGCGTTTTGTTCCCCGGTGTTGAGAAATGAATAAGGAGGAGTGGGAGGGAAAAATGCTCGATTTCTCTGCTCCGGCTGTGAGGACTGGGAACTGACGTTAATTTACAGACTGGATATTGTTTTGATTTCCGCGCGAGCCTGCTGCATTATTTATACCGCATTTTCCTCCGTATGTTTACTGAGCTCTCTCTTCTTTTTTTTTTTTTTTTTTTACATTTTTTTTATTTCTTTATTTTTTTTCCCCCCGCCTGTGGATTTATGTCTTAACCTCCAGCTCTTATTTGTGATACATTACATTCATTACAATTACTAATGGAGTCTCAGAGAGGAGTCTCGACACATTTGTAGTCACGGCGTATAGCGCCGTTGTCATTCTGCGGCTTATGTAGCAGATTTGGACGGGCGCGGGGAGTTTGGTAGGCTAATTGCGTTCCCCCTATCCTTATTTATTGAGACAGAGCTCTCTTACACCCGCCTCTTCTGACAGAACGTTATTATCACCCTGCTAAGCTATGGATAAACATCAGCCCTGGCTTCCAGCAGGAGGATCGGTGTGCGCTTGTGTGGAAACACAGAAAAAAAATAAAATAAATAATAATAAAAAAAAACAGGCAACCAATGAGCCCTCCGTTCCTCGGGGTGCGTAGCATTTAGCTACGAGCCTGACGGATATAATTCAATTCAACAGTTGGGAAATCTGCGCGGTTTAAGTCGAGGAAAAGAAAGACCTGGAGCGTGAATATACATGTGACCTGAATTTGCGAGCGTCTGAAAAGTGCCACAATAAGTCAAGAGGAAACACCGGATGGAGGAGTGCATTTGCATAGAAAAGCTAATATCAGTAGCTAATGTCTGAAAGGGTCAGCGCGAGGCAAGGTTGAAACTCGGAGTGTAGTTCTGAGGGTCCGCAGCTTTTCACTTAAACAAATTTAACTTGTGAATCGTTTTCTTTATGCCACCCATTCAGGGTTTTATTTTTTATTTTAATTCTGACATATTCTTTAGCTTTGCGTCCTTGACCCACGGGCCGTGCTCCGCCACCCACTACCACAATCTAAAGTTTCCACATTGCCGTGCCTTCAAATTCCCCTCTTTCAGAGCATTACTGGACACCATGATAATTTGCTATCACTGCTGTAATATGGGCCCATCGTGTTAGTGCTTTTATTGGTATTTATTACACTGCCGGGTGAGACGTTATTGCTTCGCTGTCGTTGTCCTGAGCGGGCTAAATGGAGGTCAGCTATCCAGCGTTGGCACAAATGAATCTGCATGCATGACTGAGAGGATTGGTTATGGTAAATGAAAGAAAGAGGTTTTTTTCTCAGGGCAAGAAAACTTCATTTTCCTTTCGGGACGGCTCGGCATTCCTCTTTGCCACGGCTTGTGAGTCTCTTAACCCTGTCTAAGCTCTAATGTATGTCTCTCTTACCAGATAACGACTCGGCCAGGCTGAGTGGAGATTCGTCTTTGCCCGTTTAGGTGAACCGCGGTGAAATTTGGAAGAACAGCCAGTTTTTATAAACTCTCCATTTTCATTTAATGCAAGCAATAAAAGATAAAAGTTTGAGTGTCCTGGTCCCAAATGACATGAGTGCCAAATGACAGGTTTCGCTGATTTTCTAAAAGCAGTAAAGGACAGAATATAACACCTTTGAGAAATAAAACCATTTCATATTTTATTTCATTTGTTTGTGAAACTCGGCATGTGAATGTAAAACATACATATTGTGATCTCTGTAAAGGATGTTTATGAAATATCACTTAGAAAGTTTAAAAGATTTCATGCATGCAGCTGTATATAACTGTATATAAATCTCTCTAATAAAACATTGACATTTATTTCTTATTATGTTTTTTTTAAAAGCACTTCTACAAGAAGAGTCCAAACAGGCACAGTAAATTTCATTTTTGTTGTTAATAAATGCATTTTACATGGTTGTTTGACAGTTCAGAATAATATATCTGATTTGTGTTTTTTGTACCTCTGTTCACTTTTATTTATTTTATTTATTGCTTAGATTTAATTTTCTTCACAATAACTTTTATTGCCTAAAGGGCACTTTCACTGATTTCTCAAAATCTCTTTGAAATCATGCCCTTTGTGTAGAGAATAAATGAAATTTGTGTTCAATTTCACCTATACTCTATTGTAGACTATGTTAAAGCACAAATCTTCTGAAAATAATTCTACAATGCTATAGTAAAATTATAAAATAAAACTATAATAATACAGCAATGGAGGACAGTTACTTAAGGAGGAATTGCACATTGGAGAGTTCACCAAGTCAGAACTGTTCACAGTGGTGATGAATGGAACATCTGCCTCTAAAGCTCTTCACAGAAAGTTATTCAATAAACGATTATGATGCCTGATGCCTGAGATGGTATTTTACAGTAGTTTTGAGAAGGTTTTAGTCTAAAACATGTCTATTTTAATAGCATTTCTAGGGCGTTGTGAGGCAAAATAGCCCCCCCCACAAGACATTTTGTAAGGATTTTCACTCTTTATGGACATTCCCCATAAACTCAGAAGACACATGTAGGTTCAATAGTGAGTTTAGAGAGAAAATAATATATTTTTCTTTGTTCTGTAGACATTGCAAAGTGTGCTTCCATTCACTCCCATTGTAAAGAAGTCTGCCTGTTTCTTCATCATGAACTAATTTACACCAAACCCTCTCCGAATGATTTTATTAACGCTGAAATTGGCAGAAATGTTGAACAATTAGTAGAATTCTCCCTTAAGTGAAGATTTTACTTCCTCACATGCCCCTGGATGTTTCTGATAACTGTTCAAACCTTAAATTGACTGACAGCACGGTGCCTCCCCAAACTACAGTACACAGATATAAAGTAATAGATTCAGTTTAATAAACTTAATGGGCAAATGGAGCCCAACTGTGCTGCTGGTGATCAATCCTCGGGCACAGTTTACATCCAGCCCTGATCCAGCGTACCTATCTCCATTATCCAGATGGTCCTGAAGACTCTGATTAGCTAGATCAGTCGTGTTCAATTTAACTTGTTCGGTAATGACTTCTATGGGAGGAAAAGACAGATGTCGCAGATGTTAGCTGCGGCTCTGTTTACACATTAGCGGCTAGATACTGTAAACATACAGTAGCTCGCTAATTTGTTGTGAGTACATTAGCGTAATTTCACCCGGGCTTTCTTTTTGTAGCGAGATCGTAGAGCAATGACACAGATTAGTTCATATTAGAGTCTCGGGGATTCCCAGGCAGCTACATCTATAACGATAATGCTAACAGTATGTGTCTTCCATCAGCCAGAATGAGGCTTCATGATCCCAGCCCACCTCTTCTTGTCAATCTGTACACCCACCAACATCACCACCGCCACCGCCAGGTCACGATACACTTCTAAACAGCCCTATCCTGCTTATGGTAGCCGTTCATTTATGGATGTCATTAAAGACCAGCAACTATTACATAAAACTGCCAGCCTCGCATGACCTTATTCCCCTTAACCCTCAGAGCTCAGAGTGTATCAGTAAACTCTGATTTCAGTAAATATTAACAGTGTAAAACAGTCTAGAACCAGTGTTTACTCTCA
>JBBPCY010000150.1:1884059-1897553 GCA_037974405.1 Brachyalestes nurse | reverse complement strand
TGTGTGTACTGTAAAAGCAGGATTCATTATATTGACTATAAAAAGCTCTGAATTGTCTCTTTTAATAAAAGATTTTGTTGTATATAATCACACTAATCACCTCCCAGTTCATGCAGTCCATGAATAGATGCCGAGCTCCAAAAACAACCTTTCTGAGTGGTAATAGATTCGTTTGTTTTTGTGATGTTACAAAAACAAAGACATTTACAGTCAGTATATCAGTTTATTTGTCCTGCAGCAGTTTAGCCCCGCCCATTTCCACTGAAGTTATAAGGAGTGTTTCAGGCCGGACTACCTTTTGAATGAGGAACACCACAAAACAGCCAGTCAGAACAGATCCATATAAAACATGGGCCCTTTGACCAAGATACCTTACACTTTGGATTCTATTTAACTTCAAACAATACACTGTAACACACAATTTATTCTTCTGTCAAGTTTGAGACTATTAATTTATTATTATATTTGAATGTCTTTTGTACTGCATACCATGTTATTTACGGTTTTGCTTCACAGGGACAGGAAATAAAGGCCCTAATTTTGTGTACATTAATGCAACAAGATTTTATTTTATTTTTTCAAGGTTTATTACAAGTCCTTTTAGGCCATTTCTATTGGCCCATTTGGCTTTTTCAAATGATGGTAATACTTCACTGAACATTTCTGCCAACTCACATGAACCTGCATAAACATTTAGAAAGGCTTATTCCAACAAGTGTCCTCTGTCTTAACATTTTCTGAAGTGAAATGACACCCAAATGGACTAAAGTAGCCTCTGGAGGAGCTGACATGTTGAAACAGGCCTTTATGAAAGTGGATTTAATTTCAGATTGTTTTATTTCAGTCGCCTTACAAATACTGGCCTGGAGCCATATTGAGAATTACCAGAATAACAATTAAAAGCACACAGACTCAGAAACAGATTGTTTTTCATGTCATTGGAAATGAAATTATATTATAAACCTGTATTACGAATTCCAGATAAGCCAATAGCGCGGGCAGCCGAAGAATCTTCTTTATAGAACCGTAAAACAGGGATGTGTTTCTCTCCTGTGTTTATTAGGCTAATTGTTGTTTAAGTGCCATCAAGTCGGATTTATAGTGCATCGCTTAATGACGGCAGAACCCGGAAAGGAACCTAAATGGACTGGAATCGAGATCAGCTTTGATAAGATGTAACAAGCCGTCTTAATAGCGCCCAGGAACTGGACGGAGTAAATTGGGCGATGTACCACAGTGACAGATACATGGTTTCTACTGCAATACAGTAAAAGGAAAAAAACAACATTGTTGAAGAAAACCTGTGGAGCCACAAGCTGTCACTTGTTAGCTCTCATTAGGCTGCTTCTTGCAACACTTTTTCTAAGAAATGTTACAAAAACTGGCATTTATTCGAGAGCCCAACCGGCACGTTCATGTAAAAACATCTGTCTGCGATGCATAATTGACAGAGGGCATCTTTATGAGAGAAGACGGGCAAATAAAGCCCGATGCCACAGCGGGCAGCGCCAGCCCTCATACATCACATCCTAATGCGGCTGGAAACTCTCACAGGAAATAATAAACATAAGACTGTGAAATGTTGATTTATGGATTATTTCTGTTGCCTTCAATTACGGTTTGTATGTTCGCGCAGGACCTCGTCTGCGGCGCACTGTTCGCACTTCTGAGTGCGGCTGAGAGCTAAAAATAAAACCAAACGCAAAACAACATTCGATCCATGATTCGACTGAACCCGAATGAAAGGCATGTCAAATCTGACACTGCTGCAGTTCAGGGATCAGTTACAGAACATTTACATTTTAAAACACGATCTTCATCAGGACCTTTTTTTTATTTTTGCTCTCTTTCGTGCTTGAGGAACAGCTGTGAAACCTCTAAAAAAACCGCCGGCCCGTGTGTGTAGAAATATTTTTTAGGAAGGTTCAGACAGCAGCTTTGACGTCCCTCTGATGCAACAGCTCCAAAAGTTTGTGTCAGACTTTTTGCAGTTGCACCTCTCCCTTGTCAAACAGTAGAACTTTAAAACTGTGTCCAGAGAAACAGCCTCTAAACTCTAAAGTACGTTCCTCACATTTCAGTTATAAAATAGAAAAGAAAAGATGGAATAGAATAAAATTGATTAGAAAAGCAAATAGCTGAATTGAAACAAACAGAACAGAGTTTAACTGAACTAAAAAGGATGGAGTAGAAAATAATAGAAAAGAATAGAATAGAATAGAATAGAATAGAATAGAATGGAATTGAATTGAACTGAACAGGATTAAAATGAATAGAATAGAAAATAATACAATGAAGTAAATTAAAAACAGAAAAGAAAACAATAGAATAGAATAGAATCTTTGCAAAGAGAATACATATTTAAAAAATATTCGGATACGTATGTAGAATTTCTTTAAAGAGTCACAGTCAACCGTTTCTCCTTCACAGTTAGGAGCCATTCAACAGGTGAACTGGGTCCATTTCTACAATTTTTGCCAGTTAATTGCTGACATTCTTAAAAAATATTTTTTGTATTGGAAGCTCTGCATGAAAAAAAAAATCAATATTTATGTAAATATATGTAAATGAGCTTTTAAACACTTAAATTGAATACATTTGCATATTTATAAAAGTAGCTCTGTGGATGATATTAGAATGAAAATGTAATTTTCATGGAGGACACATTCAAGAGGGAGGATTTTACTGAACAGCTTGTTGCAATTTCACCATTTCTGCTTATTTTTAGTATTGAGAAATGCAGATGTAAGCAATTCGTTATAAATCCCCCAGTAAAATCCCTCAGAATGTGGTCAGAAGTTCCGTGATCTGAGAAAACCTGACAGAGAAAACCTGCATTACCCAGTGAGAGCTAACACTTGTGTGAATGTTTTTTAGTTTGAAGGAAATAGACAAATGGATATTTTCCTGAGATTCTACAGCAAATCAGCCTTTTACTGATATATGACATCACATGCTTGTGCCAAGTGTGGGCAGAGCTAAACTTTCCTTAAAATTTGTAAAGATTAGGAAATACGTTTAAACATGGGTGAACACAAACGGCCTAAAAATTCTGAAATCCGCGTTTCTGATGAGTTTTGATATGTTTTTGAAGCTGCTTTATAGATAGAAAAGAGACCAAAAAGATCATTTCTGTCTGTAGCATCTTGCCTTTACTGAAGAACCCTCTTTTTAAAGCTCAAGAAAATAAAGCAGAACTTTGTTGTTCAACAAAAAAAACCCCAAAGATATCTTTAATTAATCTCATTTTAATATCTTTAATTAATCTCACTTTTAAATTCACACTTATGCATCAAAAACTGATTCAAAAAAACTCTCAATGGGAATATTCAGGTTTTTTTGAGGATCTGAAATCAGTATCACTCTACAGTCCTCTACAGTTATTGTGACTAAAGACGAGGAGATTTTTTCCCCGTAGAGTTTTATTTAGACTTTGTATTTATATTGTTTGTGTCTCTGTGTGTCTGTGTAGTCGTAATATAAGCAATTGCCTCTGGGATCAGTGAAGTTTTCAGATTCTGATTTCTGTTTTCCACGATGTGGGCTCTTTAAGTGAGTCACCATAGTCCCTGCATGAAAAATAATACATCCACAATAAATCCTAATGAGGGAATAGATAATAAGACTGGACTTTGAGGAGTTAATATGTAGAATCTCATCCGTGCCACAGTGAGCAAAGCAAACAACAGAGACAACAAGCAGCCAAACTGCCCTCCGAGCGAAAGCCAATCAGGCCGAGGCCCCTCGGCTCTGACAGGCGCTTCACCATGAAAGAAATACCAGCAAAACCAGCGGCGCACAAATGAGCACCACGCCGTAATCCGGCCCGCAATCATTTTTTCTCATTTCAGCACGTTGACCTGCGACCAGGCACATCACTCCGCCCGCACGGGACACGGCAGCCTTGTTTACCTCACCGTGACAAGTGTAGCACCGCGAGTGGCTGCGAGGCCTCCGCCGGCCCCTTATGAGAGTGAAGTTACCCAGGGCCCTCGTAATAATGGGACAAGCAAGTCATTTGTAGCAGCATTGCTTCATCTCCTCGTCACTCTCTACTTTTTTCCATTAAATGAGCTGTCACTTTGAGCGCCGGCCACGATCGCAGGAGCCCTCGTTGATGCTACTGTATCTCCGGAACGAGAGGAAGGAGAGAGAGAGAGAGAGGGGGAGAGAGAGAAAGAGAAAGAGAGAGAGAAAATAAAAGGGAAAAGAAAACAATGCACTCGAGATTCGTTTCAACTTCAGAGGTGTCACTCGCGTCCGACGGTGATTTCCAGCACACCCAATTAGTCCTTCTAAATATAGCCGGCGGGGCGCGTGTGTGTGTGTGTACCTCTGTCATGATGCTGGTTACCAGTGGGGGAGGTAGTTAGGCAGTGTGTTTGGGAATACACATGCCCTGGACTGCCAAGATGCCGGAGATTTAGAGTCGGGATAACAAGACAGAAAGGACATGGTCCACAGGCTGCAGCCCGAGCGCCCGCTTATTACCAGCGGCTCCCTGCAGCAGCAGGCGAAACCCGCCGACAAAACCCTTCCAACCTCCCCCTCTCGCTCTCCATTACCACAATTATCTGCTCTTAAATGTAAATTCACACCAGAACTGCATAATCTAACAAGACTTTCATTTCTGCAAGTTGACTTCTTTCTCGTTTTAGTGTTGAAGTGTTACAGTAAGCCAATGAGCTTTAATGCTGAGACATATAGAAGGTCATACATATATACATATATATATATATATATATATAGAGAGAGAGAGAGAGAGAGAGAGAGCACTAAACCAGAAGCAATGCTGGTATTATTGCTAATGGACACAAAAGCAGCCATTGCTAGATAATCTACATTTGTGGATATAAGAGATAAAACACTTAGGACCTTTATAGACAATAACCTGATTTATTCATTCATCTTATTAAAAAACATTTCATAACATGATTGTTTAGACACTATATTTTAAAATTTGTATTGTTACAGAAGCAAAGGAGACTAAAGAAGAAAGTAGAAGCAGCAAGACCAATAGAATAAAAATATACAATATAACAGTGTAATATAAAAAGAACTGTACACTATACGGACAATATATAAATATATTAAGTTTGTGTGCAATCATAAATATATATGTACACACAATATATATGCCCAGTTGGTCTCTTCAGATGCCTAGTAGCAGCAGACATTAAATGGCACATTAAATTTTGCATCAGAGATTTTGCACATGTTGCACAACAATGTTTGTACATGTTTGTATACGCCTAGTCTTGGGATTTTGTCAGTGCCTCAGTGATAATAAACGTTGCGTTAAAAGAGTTCATATTCAAAATTGCATCTGTGCAGCAGTGGGAAAAACAAATGACAGTGTTTAAATGATTATTTTACTTATAGAAGAAAAAAGGTTGTTCAAGAATCAACTGGCCTCTCAGTTACTTAATCAATCAAATTTAGGAGGGCTCAATTAGACTAGACACATCCAGGCTTGACTGCTGGCAGCCCTGTGGAATCTAAACATCACTTAAATAGAATCTTCCAGCAGTGTGAAGTGGGCTAAAAGGTTTCAAAAAGCAGTGCACTAAGCAATCGAAAGAAATTCTGAAAGAGAAGTGAAAACAAATCATTGAAAGCGATCCGTCTGGAAGGGTTACAAAGTCTTTTCTAAGTTTCTGGGGCTAAAGCCAACCACAGTGAGAGCCATTATCTTCAAATGGAGAAAAAATAATAGAGTAGAGAATCTTCCCACAAGTGGCCACCCTACCAAAATTCATTCACTCAGAAAGTCACAAAAGAGCCCAGATAAATATCTAGGGAACTTTAAATCTCATTCATTTTAGGTAAGGCCAATCTTCATGATTTCACTGTTATGAAGAGAAAGAGCAGGGAGAGAGGTAGGGGAGAGAGGTAGGCACAGACATGGATATCCAAGACATGAAAACACAAATAAGGCACGAGGGCCAAAATACAAAGTAAACACTTGAGATGGGCTAAAGACATTTAAACAGCATATGAATGACGGACAGAAAATGGAATAATCTCTGGAGAGAAAACAGAATAAACTCTAGACAGAAGACAAGATAACCTCTAGACAGAAGACGGGATAAACTCTAGACAGAAGACGGGATAAAC
The DNA here is from genome assembly GCA_037974405.1 of Brachyalestes nurse. Classification (NCBI taxonomy): domain Eukaryota; kingdom Metazoa; phylum Chordata; class Actinopteri; order Characiformes; family Alestidae; genus Brachyalestes; species Brachyalestes nurse. Next base: position 1,891,436 of record JBBPCY010000150.1, on the reverse strand, counting down.
TCTAGACAGAAGACGGGATAAACTCTAAAGAGAAGACGGGATAAACTCTAGACAGAAGACAGGACAGACTCTAGACAGAAGACAGAATAAACTCTAGACAGAAGACGGGACAGACTCTAGACAGAAGACTGGATAAACTCTAGACAGAAGACAGAATAAACTCTAGACAGAAGACAAGATAACCTCTAGACAGAAGACGGGACAGACTCTAGACAGAAGACAGGACAGACTCTAGACAGAAGACAGAATAAACTCTAGACAGAAGAAGGGACAGACTCTAGACAGAAGACATGACAGACTCTAAACAGAAGATTGGATAAACTCTAGACAGAAGACGGAATAACCTCTAGAGAGAAGACAGAATAACCTCTAGACAGAAGACGGGACAGACTCTAGACAGAAGCTGGAATAACCTCTAGCCAGAAGACAGGATAAACTCTAGACAGAATACAGAATAACCTCTAGACAGAAGACAGAATAAGCTCTAGACAGAAGATGGCATAATCTCTATACAGAAGATGGGATAAACTCTAGACAGAAGATGGAATAACCTCTAGACAGAAGACAGGATAAGCTCTAGACAGAAGAGAGGATCAACTCTAGAGATAAGACGGGATAAACTCTAGACAGAAGATGGAAAAACCTCTAGACAGAAGACGGGATAAGCTCTAGACAGAAGAGAGGATCAACTCTAGAGATAAGACGGGATAAACTCTAGACAGAAGACGGTGGACCAACTCAGGAGAGACTAAATACATACCTGACTAAGACACAGGACCAATAGGAAGAGACAATCACTTGACATTTAACACCGGATGGCTGTAGACAATCACACGTAACTGGGAATCTACACATACAAGGGCAAATTAAAAGTTCAGACAGAGCAGGGCGGCCTCGAGTGGCCACTGACCCAGGATGTGACAGATAGATGATCGCTCACTTCATAATTAGCTGTGCAGAACTATTATTTATATAGACAACACTGTATTCATTTCAGTCCAACACTATATGCTAATTAATAGCGGGGCTATTACTACTAATTCAAAACCATTGTGGGGGTTGCCAGCAGTTACATGATTAATTATGCAATTTTAATAAACTCTTATGGTTGCATTGGCAGTGTTAAGGAGACCTTTCTGCAGTCGTTCAAATCCATAGCAGAGCTGATCTTAGTAGACATAAAAACTTCAGACAGTGACCTTGTTCCTGTTCATTCACAGCAGTTTGAGAGAAGTTTCTTAAGGATACATGAAAGAGAAGAGTCTAAAGAAGCCAGACAACAGTGTGAAATAACCTCATGAGACAAAACTCTGTCTGCTTGGCAGGATAACTCTTTAGCATCAGCCTGAACTTGGTCCTGGACTGGCCTTGATGGAATCTGGTTTACATCATTAAACATATGCGTGTATTCAGCTGTAAAAGTAATTAGGCAACATGACAAATGGTTGTAGCTGACTAATGTTAACACAACGTACCGTCTGATAGCCTACTTTATAAAAGGCGGCGCAGCAGAATGGAGACAGAGCGCAGCAGAGAGAGGGTCATCATTAATGTAGTCATAATTCTATGAAAATAAAGCAATGAATTAATTACATTATTAACTGGTTAACCACGATGAAATATAAATGCATATACCGGTATATACATACATATATACAGGCACAATTTTTATTTATATACACTGTAAATATGTTTTTTATGTTATACTGTTAACTTGTATAGTTTTTATTCTATTGGTTAACTGCTTCTACTTTCTTTTTTTCTTCTGTCCACTTTACTGTTGTAACAAACAAATTTCCCACCTGTGGGGCTAATGAAGGGTTATCTTTTCTTATCCTATTTTAGTTCTTGCTCCTAAGTGTGAGCTCACAAGTGCATGAGTTGAAAAACAGATTTACAGAAGTTCCAGCTGGTCAGCAACACCCAGTCTTCAAGAACCTGCATGAGGTTCAGAAAAAAACTTTTCTAGTGTGAAAATGATAAGACATTTTCATGAATAATGCATCTCCCACCTGCTCAGTCGCTGTGGAGGGGAGCATGTGGTGGAATCTGTGGGATGTCTGTAGGCAGTGTCCGGCCGCAGTTAATGTCAACAGCTCCTCGCAGTGGCCCGTTCTGCTCGCCTGGCCTGGTCCACGGCTACTGACCCATGGCATGAAGGAACAATTTGAAGGAGGCTAAGGATGTTGGACAACTTTTAAACCTGACCGCAAGTGACCCGACACCTGTAGACAATGTTTTCTAAGTAAGAGATTTGTTCTGTAGGCCTGAGTTCACTGTGGGCGGAGAGCAAATATTTGCCTGTGGATGAGAGGAAGGCAGTGAGTATCAATTCCAGGCCTGTTTTACATGTAAACCTGGTTTACTGGATAAAACCTTGGGTGGAAGGACAAATCCTGGCCAGGACAGGCAAATCAAGCAAATGGTTGGGGACCCCCAGTTTTGGAACATTGGCCCCCAATGGCTATCCAACAGCCTACAGCAATATTTTACTTTAACCACTTGTAAACGACAATCGTTTCAGAGCAAAACTGTTTTAGCACATCTCCACACTGATGCTAGACTCTTTTATGAGCCTTTATTATGGAGTTTAGTCTTTTTATTACAGCATTGTACAAAAATAAACCCCTACTAAACACCCATCAGGCCTCAAATAACAAGCCATTCACACTAGAAAAATCATAAATCTGCAAGAAATTAAGCTCTACTGGCAGTTTAAAGGAAAAGAAGCAAATCAAATGTACATGTGATTTCTCAGTTTTTTTATTTTTAATAAATTTGCAAAAACCTCAAGTAAACTTTTTTCACATTGTAATTATGGAGTGTTGTGTGTGGAATACTGAGGAAAAAAAACTGAATTTAATCAATTTTGGAATAAGGCTGTAACATAACAAAACGTGGAAAAAGTAATGCGCTGCGAATACTTTCCGGATGCACTGTAAATGTTTTTGGGTTTTGTGACATCATAAAAACAAAGACGTATGGACTATATGGAATGGGGAGAGAATGGTAGGGTCTACAAATATTTACATACTACATCAAACCTCCTTTATCTCAAAAAAGTGATACAATTATTTTTCTATGAAATGGGTTCTTTAAAGAAATGTGATCTGTGATTCTTCAGCATGTGGAGCTTTGTTCTGTCCATCAGGCTGAAGGTTTTTCCATAATAAAGGGCTGCACTAAGGTTACTGGAAAGCACACAGGTGGAAAAGTCACAGTCAGGTCTTGTTTTACTTACAGTGGTCTCGGTGAGCTCATTGATGAGATCATGATGCAAACCTGCAGAAGTCTACAAAGAAATAACAATCTGAAACACACACCAGCCTTCTTTTGAAGCACACACCAGCCGTCTCTTGAAACACACACTGCCCCTCTTTGAAAGAACATTGCCAAAAAGAAAATCACAGCCTTGGAAAGACTTGTTTGAAATATGTTCCACTTGCTTTGACATTTTCTTTCCAAACGCAATGATCTCAATAAATTTTGAGTAACTCACAAATGTCCAAAAACATTTTGAGAGTGGTGTATAATGTCAGTCTAATATTTAAACATTTTGTACCATTTGAAAGCACCAGCTGTCCTTTATATTGTGTGAACATTTAGGATCAATAAAGGGATCAATAAAACTGATCAAAACACATTTGGAATAAAACCGAAGAACCTTTTCCTTCACCTATAAAGTTGCCGTTTTGGGGACGTGGGATTTCCACTCTGGCATTTCGGCTGCTCGCTGTCTCTTTGCATTGCGTTCTCTACAAGAAATTACTTTCATTTTCTCATTTTTGGTCCACCTTATTTATCACATGACCTCTGGATGTCAAGATTATGGATGAAATATCCAGTCAGGATCTAACCATTTATTACTGTTTGCAGCACAGTCAAAGAAAGTGTGTTTTAAATGATGGTTTCTTGTATCATTAAATGTCTCTGAGATGATGTGCAGTTTGTAACAGTCACTGCAGAGTGAAGCTAAAGGTTCGTCAACAGCAAAATTACAAAATAAAAAACAGTGGTCAGTGGTCTCCAGGTTTGGTCCTGGAGAGTCTGCAACACCTGCTCTGGACAATGAACTTCTTCAGAAGTTTGGATTGGTTGGAGCATTAATTTAGGGAGCCATGATAGATGCAGGTTGGAGCTGGAGAGTAGATCTCCAAGAGTAAGTTCCCACTGTTCCCACTGTGACCACTGTTCTAAAGCTTCAGAAAACCTTTGTATACAGCTTTATAAGCTGAGCTATATAAAAATCCACCCATAAAATAAATGCTTCCAGATTGGAAAAATCCAGTTGAATGTCACTGGTTGTTCGTGACAGACTCTTTTTACTTGGTTCAGACTCCCTCACGGGGCAGAAACTCAGACAAACACAGTCACACACTGAGGGGTAATTCAGTATCTCCAGTCCACCTGCATCTCTTTGGACTGTGGGAGGAAACTGGAGATCCCGGGGGAAACCCACATAGATAAAGAGAGAACATGCAAATTCCACACAAACAAACCCTGACTGCCCCAGCCGGGACTCACTTATTCCCAAGTTTCTATCATGATGGAATGTTTTATTCAGTTCACAGCACTGAAACAAAAGTGTAAAGGAATGACGTTTGTCCTGCTGTGTACTTTTTCAAGTCCAAATATATTTGTATCTGCACCCCTGCCATACCTTCTGAGCTGAATCATGCTAAAACAGGGAAGGTGTACTGGACTGAGGCCAGAATCGCTGACCCTTAAGGTTGGGCTTTAGTGTGATTTCTGCAGCGCTGTGAACTGGTTGATAAGTGCTGGCAGCTGATCTGGTAGAAGCGACTGATCCTGCCCAGTCCTGAGTGGATGAAACGCGTCACTTCGGTACCCTTCAGCAGACACAGACAAACTACTCTGGAACTACTCAGGGGCATTAACTTTGAAAAAAAAAGACAAGAAAGCAGAAAAATAGAGAGGAAAAACATGGCGAGTTAGCTGGCATTGAGAAGCAGAAGCATGGGGTTTGTGGTTTGGATCTTTCTGGACTTTGTTTGTGGGCTGGCTGTCCTGGGGAAGCCTCCAGAGGAGGTACGGTGAGATGGTGGGGTGCTATGGTGTCGACTTGTAAAACAGGAATGCAGGAATATGAACTGCATGGACTGAGGAGCGAATGGTCAGATTTCCATCATATGGTGCCTTAAAAACTGACTGCGTCAATCAACGCCGGCCCATTTGGAATTTAGTTATTTTGTGATGTCACAGAAATGGGTGCCACTTTACAGTATGACTACCCTTATAAAGGATTTCTGAATTATTTATAATCAGGTTGTTAATTAGGTTGTAGATAGCTTATTAATCATTAATAAACAGCTATAAACAAGTTACAACAGTTGTCATGCATTAATGCAGGTTCACTGTTTGGCAAGAACTGTTGTTTTAACAGTAGCAGCATGATAACAAAGATCTGATGAAGCTGACCGCTTAACACTCTGAGAAAGAGACAAGATAAACTCAGATCTCAGATCTCGCCAAACAGTAAACCTGCATCAATGTATGACAACTGATATAACTTGTTTATAACTGCTTGTTAATGATTTATAAACTGTCTAAGACCTATTTAACAACCTGATTATGAATCATTTATTAAAGAGTAGTCTTATTGTAAGTTGGTACCATTAGTGTTGATGTAGGTCTATGTCAGTTGTCATAAAAGGCTTCGGTAGGTTTTTACATATCTGACAATTTATCTTAAACCAGATTAGCCGCACCCATTTACACTGATGCTATAAAGCATGTCTTGTCTCTTCTGTTTCCCTGCTTTTGGAACAATCCGACACATGATTCAACACAAAGTGAATGACAGTGTGCGAAAGACTGACTTGATATTTCTTCTTTAAAAACAACAGTTTGAGCCTTTGTGGCTAAATAATGTGTTTCTACAGACTATAAAACACTGAGAAGCAGTCGGTTTGAGGTCTGGAGCTTGTTTGTGGGCTATCTGTGCTGGGGAAGGACCGGGCCTCTGTTCCAGAAGCCCCGGGAGGAGGTATGGTGTGGTGGTGGGGTGCTGTGGTGCGGATCCATCAGCAGCACCATAAGACTTGTAAAACAGGTCTGATCAGGCCTCTCCCCCTGCTAAATTCTCTCGGCTTGACTGGCACTACACGGGAGGAGGCTGCTCAAAGACTAGAACGCGTGTTCTTGTCAAGCCGTCCCCGTTTTTACACGGGTATTCCCTGGCAATAAGAGGAAGGGGAGACGCGACTGAATATTCAATCCCCCCTTCATCTCCAGTGAAAAGTTTCATGATTTCTCTAAGCCGCGAACTGACAACCATGACCAGATTGATCCGTCACACATGCAAAGCCACGACGAGATGCAGAGAGCCAGATCAATCACAGCAGGGGAGGGGAAAAAATTAAGAGAGCAACAGTGGAGGGCGGCTCGGAGTGAAGCTACCGCACCGCTGGAGAGAGGAGCCGCGAAAATAACGCCACCCCGTCAGCGGAGGGAACTCTCGGGGGTCCAGTTATTGCTGTGGGTTCGCATTACATCATTTTTCCTTACGTAATTGCATTGTTACATCGTTAATTACATTCCCAGTTTGAACAGGCAGGTTCAAGACTTTTCAATATTTCAGGTTCAAGGCTTTTTAACCTTTCGATATTAAAATAATGCAAACATTTAGAAGGATTGTTTTCCTCAAAACAGTTGTATAATCTTAGATTTAAATTTCTCCTCTTCTACTTATGTGGCACAAATGTGGTATGGATCAAAAGTTTAGCATCATTTGGACTGAATTTCTCTTCCAGTCAGAAATAATTTAAGGGCTCATATTATGAAAAATCTAATATTCCTGATTTTATTGAAATAAAAGAGATTGGTATTTGTTTTCAAAACAAATGTTTGAAGGGAGTACAAGACAGGAGGTAAAGTAATAATTTTACTGCCTACTGTTTCCAATATGGCCTCGCGGTGGCGCAGTTGCCTCACATCTCCAGATTTGGAGGTTCGAATCCGTGTGAGTGAATTGTGTGGCTCCAGGTCCCCGCGACCCCAGTGAGGAATAAACGGTTACAGAAAGTGTGTGAGTTTATAAACTATATCAAAGTATTTCATTTTCAACTTCAGATTTCCATCATATGGTGCTTTTAAAACTGTCTGTGTTAAACAATCAGCTCTCTAACATCTGTTAACAAATCATTGTGGATATTCGGGTATATGTGGGGCCACCACACCTGACAAATGTTAAACATCCTACGATGTTTCTAACATGTAAAAACCTGCAATATCCTCCTGAGACCCGGCCTATTCATTTATGTCCTTTATAGTGGACATGTTGTTCACCTGTATCTTCCTTCAGTATTTGGAGTTACCCCATCAAGCCCTATAGTGTTCTGTAGAGGACATCCTGGG
>JBBPCY010000150.1:1851440-1866572 GCA_037974405.1 Brachyalestes nurse | reverse complement strand
ATTCTGCAGTGCTACTTTTTAACTAGATTTTTAAAATCAAGCAATGTCATCATGATATAATCGATTATGTCCTGCCTCTGCATCGATGTATCATCGTCCACGTCGGCATCGCGATGCATCGATTATGTGATTAATTTCACCCCTAGTTAGGGATGAGCTATATACAACAGTATAACAATAAAAATGTGATTAATCATGCAACCCCAGTGTGCGCTGTATTGAACAGAAGCTGAACCAGGAGGAAATTGCTTATGTTTTAACTGCACAAACATAAAACAGAGTCTAAATTAATCCCATAAAAATCCAATAAAAACTGTGCTACACACTAAAATGCTGGGGTATTAATAATATAGATAAGTAACAGTCTACAGTTACATTTAAGTGAATTACTAGTAACTAGTAAGTGGGGGTTAGGAGTCTCTTACTGCGTATAATAAGATACTTCACATAGTTATAATGTTTAGAATGTTTTAACACCTGATAAGAAAATTGCGTGGATGTGACAGAGTGAAAAGTTATAGAGTCTTATAGTCTTCATCACATATTTGAGAGGTTTATTTGATTTGTTCCCACTATAGTCAGGTCGGTGCACAACTCAGTGGTTCTGATGACTGAATCCTTCATACCCTTATTGAAAATTATATTCATATTGAGACTGAACTCAAACTTTTAATACATCGTTTGTCCCCTTTCTGAGTCCATGTATGAATATTTAGAGCTTTTTCACTGCAACAATGGCCTGTAACTCAAACTTTCTGCTTTTCTCTTACCAGGATATGACTGTGCGCCACAACATTACAAGCTACAAAAATAGTACAGGATATAACCAGAAATTACATAAGGAAACATAAGCTATAGAGGAAATACAAGCCACATGTGAAGTTGGTGGGAGTCTATACGACTGGGCCTGCAAATACATGAATCTGATACACTTCAGATCGATCCACAAATCCAGAAACTACTAATGCAAGACTGACAGTTGTATTTGTGTAAAGACACGCTCTATATTTTAGTGTTTAATTATGCAGCCTACTAAGATATGGCTGACTGGCTTCCCGTAATGTCAGAATCTCACCGTTCTGCTCCAAGCAGACCCCTGGTTCTGTGTGTGTGTGTGTGTGGGGGGGGGGGGTTGGGGGGGTTTACACGGTGTTGCTGGTTTCTGTGTGGCCCTTGTGATTTCCCCCTGCATACTAAATCTTAATCTCTTCCAGAGGAGGCTACAGTCGGGGTCAGAACGCAGTTAAAAATGCCTGTGTCTGTGCCCTCTGACCTCTGTGCAGCCGTGAGCATGTTCATGCCTTCAGATGGGGTTTAACGAAGCACGGCGGCCGCCAATGATTTGCTGCACAAATTATTTGAACACGTTGCTTACAGCAAAGTTGTATCACCCCGAGTACCACGGAAAGGGGAAGAAGAAAGCCACACCACTTCCTGCGTCAGAGCTAAACCACACGGCTTCTTATGGTAGATTTCACCGAAATGATCAGATTCTGTCATAGATTAGATCACCTAGTGCCTGAGACAGCACTTTTACGTTCTGTTTCTTTATTTCATTTGGTTTAAAACACTAATGCAATGATCCTTTCCCTCTTTTGGAAAAGTAATGGCACCCATTTACTCATGGCCCCTCACCAGTCGTAACAGTACGCAAAGGTTTTCTGTCATTTCCAATCACCGACCCCAGTACGTGTGCATTTATTTATTTTAGCAGAAATTTCTCGTTCTGCCAGGGTATCACAGTGAGGTTTACTTCTGGAGTTCAGCTCAGTTTGCAAGTTCCTCTTCTTGAATCTCTTCTCGTTCTCTATGGACTCACTCATGTGTTTTGGATTGTTGTCTTGGTGCATGAACCAGCTGCAATTCCCACTTCAGCTCGCTGGCAGATGGTAGAAGTGTTTTTTTTTCCCTTCATGGGTTATTTTCTTCCCTTATGATAGCTGAGATTTTAGGCCGTTCCCCAGGCAGATTCATTACTTACTATCTTTTCTTCATTTCGGGCCTCATGACTCTTCACTGTGGTTGAATGGAGCCCAAGAGCCTCGGTAACCCTTTCCACACTGATAGTCATCAGCAATATTTTTGCAGAGGTCTTCAGTAATTTCAAGACTGCGGCTTTTTCTGCCTGAATAAGCTTTAGGCCACCGCCTTCAGCCTGGGGGTAAGGACTGAATTTAGCAGTTTGTGTATTTCTTTTAGACCCCTAGTGTTTACCACTGCTGACAAAAACAGCTGAATACATTTATTGTGAAAAATATGAAAGAAAGTCTGGTAGCAGAAATCTATGTAGAAGCGGTCCATGAGTTGGTGGTTTCTTTATTAGTTGGGACACATTTTCCTAAGTCAGAGTTACAGTTCATATAGAAATGTTATAGATATAGATGACTGATATTTGATAGAACTGATCATTATAAGCGCATTTTTGAATTCTGTAGAGTGTCTTGTTTTTTAAGCTTCTGTGAGTAGCCTGGTAAAATGAAACCTGTTTTTTTGAAACCCATGACAAATTGTGACGTCCATAAATTGTAAGTCTTCCCAGGTGGGCTCTCCAGAGACTAGAAAGTTCTTCTGTTTTAATGTGCATAGAAAGGAGGTGCCTGAATCTGTGGTCCAGTCAGACATAATGTCTGGGGAAAGGCAAGCCTTTTGCCTCTCAAATGTAAAAACGAATGATTGATCCTTTCTTGGCTTAAATAGTTTTTTTTTAAATTTGGCATTATTTAAGGCTTTTGTTCATGCTGGCTTGACTGCATGTGTTCTGTAACGTATCATTATTACAAAAGCTCAACATGTCACATTTGCAGCTTGCAGTACTTTTAAATGAAGTGTTTATTATTTTTTCTTTGCACAGAGCACAGAAATTTTGATGTTTGGAGAGTTCAGGAGTTCTGCTACAGACCGTTGGGTTTAATATCCCTGCGGTACCATTTATTAGTATTTCATATTCCAGGCTAATAACTTTATTGCACCACAGAAACCTTAATCAAATACATCGATCAGCCATAACATTAAAACCACCTGTCTTATATTGTGTAGGTCATCCTCATGCCGCCAAAACAGCCCTGATTTATCAGGGAACGGACGCCACAAGACCCCTGAACTTGAACTGTGGTATATGCACTGGTAACATTTCTCTGTGGCGGACTAGTCACAGCTGCCATGGCAAAAAAAATGCAACAAAATACCCCCCACCTCCCAGCTCTTACGCTTGTGCGCCCACTGTAGATGCTGTCGGTGGTAGAAAAGGGCCAGCATGGGTACTCTGACCAGTCTGTGGCCACAGCTTCTTTCTGTCACAGCCAGCATTAACTTTTGCAGCAGTTTGTGCAGCAGCAGTTCTTCTGCGGCATCAGATCAGACAGGCTGGCATCAGTGAGCCTTGGGGAGGGCCATGACCCGGTCCACGGTTCACCGGTCATCCTTCCTTGGACCTACGGATAGCCATCATAACTGGACCTTGCCAAAGTCTCTCAGATCCTTATGCTTGCCCTGCTTACAAACTGACTGATCATTTGATGCCCAATATGTCCCATCTGTCAGTGGTTGTAATGTGGCTGGTAGGTATGTGTGGATAGAATCACCATTTCTAACTATTATTATGTTTCTAAATATTATTATTATACATTATTAAGAGTAGCTCAGTACTAACATCCATTCATTCATTCATTCATTCATTTTCTGTAACCACTTAATCCTTATTAGGGTCACGGGTACCGGGAGCCTATGCCAGGGCCGACGGGCACGAGGCAGGGACTTAAACTGGGCGGGGTGCCAGCCCACCGCAGCTCAGTACTAAAAATGACATTGAAATAATAATAACAATAATCATCATCATCATCATTTTTATCAACAATAGCACATTTCTTTAGCCCAGTTGAGGCCCAGTGGAGAATGGGGTCCCGTTTTATTCTCCTTTTTTTCCTGCCATTGGCTCACTCAATAGGGGTCTGGACTAAGACTTCTGCTAAGATGCTTTGGAATACAAGATGCTTTATAGAAATATCCGCAAAAAATGTAATTAATTCAGTGTTTTATATAAACCTCAATTTATGTTACAGTTGTAACAATAATCAGTTTACACAGTCCTTAAAGTTGACTTTAAGTTGGATCCTTCTTATTGACAGCACTATTTGTCAGCACAGGACAGGCTGAGCTTTGTAACTGATGCCGCTGGCTTTTCTTAATGGGTCCAGCAGGCATTGCTTAAGACTGGAAAAACCATTTCCATTTGGAGGACCCAGAGATGTGTGTGTGTGCGTGTGTCAGTGCATGAGGATACTTCTGGGTAGGTTTGGGGGTGTAGAATCACATTATGAGCTGTATTATAACATTTAATGGGGCTCATATTTTGCACTCTTTGCCTCAGGAGAACATCTCAGTTGACCGTGGAAAGCAAAACCGGCGGATTTGGTGAGTTTAAAGAGGTGCGTTTGAAAGCCTGAGTGTGCTCTGGTTCCTCTCTCGGCATTCGCAGGGTAAAGTTTTCTCCAGTTAATCCCAGGCCAGGGTCTTGCCTGGCAGCTCCAGGGTTTCTGTTGAGGTAGCTCTGGAACCCTAATCACGCCTTAGACCTCATTTCGAACCCCATCACCATTTCAGATATGCGTTTTGTCTGCATTTTTCAGATCCAACTTTCAGGTTATTAGAGTCCATGCTGTCAAACTCAGAACCCATTCAAGAAGGCCGTGTACTTGGCCCTCGTCTCTGGAGCCTCATTCTCAAGGATCAAAGTGCTGTCTGGAGCAGATCCTGTGTTTGTGCTTCTCTAACCCTACAGACCTGCTACTGCACTCCACAGTGGATTCAGTATCGCAGTTTTGATACGAGGAGCTCTTTTTCTGAAGGGTTTGTGAAGTAGAAACCCTGATTTTTTATATTAAATAGTCCGGATCACAGCAGATATAAAAGCTCTTTAAATCAGACTGCTTCACTACAGAGCTTTCCCCGACAGGTGTTCATTCCATCTGCTGGTGCTGGTTTCCTTATTTACTATGTGGAAGCTTTGTCTTTTGTTCCTTAATACGGTATTATGGCTAAGTATGGAATGTGAATACTGTTATTTAGGGGGAAGTGTTGAGAATAAGGATTTGAGCACGTTTGAAGACACCAGTTAGTATTCAAAGCCTGTAAAGTGCTGTCTGGGCCAGTCGAACTATCGGTGGATAATTGTTTAAAGAATAAAGATTTGACTTTAGATTTGAGATTTAGATTTAGATTTGACTGACTTTTCAATCTAATGTTTAATGACGTTTTTATTGTACTCCAAAAGAGCTACTGTCATTTACTGACACTTTATTCATTTTGCTGCATTTGTAGTACTTGAAAAATACAATAGCAGATATCATTATCAGTCCAAAATTCCCAAACTGATGCACCTTGAAATGTCATGGCAAATAAGCCTGAAACAATCATTTAATTGGTATGTTGTGCCGGAATCAGACTCCTAGACGTTACCAGCTGATCCTTTAAGTCCTGTTAGTTGCGACGTGGCACCTCCATGAATCAGACAAGTTTTACTAGCACATCCCACAAATGCTTGATCGTACTGAGAGCTGGGGAATTTAGAGGCCAAAGCATCATCTTGAATTCCTTGTCATGTTCCTCAAACTGTTCCTGAACAACGTTTGCAGTGTGGCAGAGCACGTTATCCTGCTGAAAGATTAGGACATACTGAAACCATGAAGAGGTGAACTCGACCTGCAACAGTGTTTAGGTAGATAGGACATGTCAAAGTAACGTTCCCATGAAAACAGGAAACTTTCGTTTTCTCAGCAAAACATCACCTAAACCATCACACTTCCTCCTCCAGCTTCTTTACCAAAGAAAATAAGACATGATTCATCAGACCTGGCCGCCTTCTTCCATTGCTCAACATGGGCACTTTGACTGGACTATGCAGCAAGCTGTGATGCACTGTGTGGTTCAACACCTTTTTATCAGGGTCAACATGAACCATTTCATCAATTTGTACTACAGTATCTCTTCTGTGGGATCTTGGGGACCCATCACCCTGTCACTGGTTCACCAGTTGTCTTTTCTTGGACCACATTTGGTAGATACCAACCACTGTGTACCGGAAACACTCCATAAGAGTTGGAGACGCCTTGACCCAGTTAACTAGCCATCACAGTTGGGCTCTTTTCAAAGTGTCTCAGATCCCTACACTCTCCCATTTTTCTACTTTCAAAACACCAACTTCAAGAACTGACTGTTCTTTTGCTGCCTAATATATCCACTCCTTGACAGATGCCACTGTAACAGCACAATTAGCATTATTCACTTCCCTCAGAGTCTGTAGTGGCTGATCTCTGTGTTGGTTGTTTATTATATAAAGCACACTTGACTGTTTGGTCATCTAACGGCTAGAACACTCTCTTTTTATGGCATCAAGCACCAGTCAGTTTGCGATGAGGGAAAGTAAGACATTTCCTTTGCTTGTCTGTGTTCTCTCTTTTGCCTTTACTGCAATAAGACTATTTCAGTCCTTCGTAAGAGTGAATCATTCAGACTGGGAGTGAATCTCATACTTTTTCCACTACTAAATTGCTTGGTAATACTTTTGGGTGATATCACCGAAGAGCTGAGGGTTACAGCACTCCTATTACGACATTGTTTTTCAGATATTCTGGCTGACATGTTCAGGTCACCTCTTGAACTTCAGGATATTTTGAATAGTTTTGAGAGGTATATGTCACCTTCCATTAGACGTTTTAGTGCAGTTTTATCAGTGGAAAAGTCTCGTTGGCACGCTTTCTTCAGAAATCAAAAACAAATGTGGATTTTTTAAAATATATTTCAGTAAACAGTGAAAGTTCAAGGTTTTGATTGAGTAATTTAGGGAGGAATGTGTTGAAATAGTGTGAAAATTGCACCGCGATGAACCTGGCTCAAGCCTTTGTGATGAAGGTTATAAGGAATTCCCTTTTTGGACGAGGGGCTCCAGCTGCGTGATCCAGAACGGCTCAGAAGGCTGGCAGTGGCCTAGAGGATATACACAAACGACTCGCTCCAAATCAGCATCTTGGCTTCGCCTCCGGATTCGGCTTACGCTGCAGTGAATCTCGGCCAGAGGAAAGAGATCGTGAGCCACAGAACTGGAATGCAGTCCGGGAAATCCGAAACATCCTCTTGCTGTCCTCTTGCAAAATCTCCTCATCCGTGAGTCAGAATTTCATCCCAAGGTGACATCAGATTGTTTTTAAGGTATTTGGCTGCTTAAGCCTCAGTGGCATTAATTTGGTGAGAGATTGGCTTTGTTGGTATCCTTTACTTCCTTCACTGCAACTCTTTCCATTATGATTCATCCAAATCAGATGCAGCCTATTCCCCGAGAGATACGGCATTGTGGGAATACTCACACAGTTCATTGGCAGGATATCGTGGTTCACTTGTGATTATTAATTCAGGTCTTCCTGTGTCTCATCTTCTTCCTGATGCCACTCACATCCTCCAGCGCATCGTCATTCACTTTACAACTTTACGCAGTACAGTAAAGCCCCGCTTACCGTGGGGGCTCCGCTCCAAGAGCATCCACGTATAGTGAAAAACCACGAATATGTGATTGCCTAAAATGCCTATTTTCATAGTGTAAACCCTAAACACGCCCCCACAGTTTAATTTAATTTTAAACTCCGCTAAATACATTACCCTTAAAAATTTAAAGCTGAACCCATATTTATATTGTTATACTGTTTACACTGAACTACTGTCTCCCACAGTGCCAGATTGTAGCCAGTTTTCTTTGGTATGAGCAGGGTAAATGTAGTAATAAATTAATTTAATTTACAATAATAAAAATACAGGGCTTTAAGTACTGAACATTCCTGGTACAGTTTTGATTATGTGATCAGCAGGTAATTTGTTTCTTATTAATAACCCATAAAACGCTTTCATTAGCTTTCATCAGTTTTAGGTGATTAGTGGCAGTGGAAAGCCATTTAACAAAAGGACTGGAGAACCAGAGCATCTTAATGGACTTGTGACTGAGAACTAGCTAGACTAGCCCTGGGTGATACTTAAAAAAATTTGCACAATATGTTCTTGTTAAAGGAAACTGATTAAAACAGACACCCTCACAAACAGCCTAGACAACTTCTCTACTCTGTCTTTAGCTTCTATTCTTTTTGAATGTTGATTGATTTAGTGTAGATCAGATTAAATATTACAATATTGAGAAAATGTACATCTTTTGGTCACATCTGGTTTTGAAAGACACAGACACATGCATCTGTACAATCCTGATGGTGTGGATTTATGAGTGTTCCTTCGCTTTAAATGACTCACACAGACGTGACACACAGAAGCGTGTTAACGGCTAGACTGTTATACAAGCGTGAGTGATTTCTACATATCCACACATTTGATGGTGAAAAAATGTTTTTAGTCACTAGAGAAGCTCTGAAATTAATCTATAGATGCCTACAGGAACGCTCATCTGTTAGTTATCGTCGATGAAAGCTTGTCAAGTTGTTTTATACTTGCTACTCTTTGAGCTTTAAGGTACTAAAGACTTGTCTATTCAAAACATCCACCTAAAACACTGGCAGTCAAGACAAAAAATGGATTTTTTCAGTGGTTTTCAGTGTGTGGTACAATGGCTCTATAATAAAATGTGCATTTGAATGTTGTTGACTGTGCTTGGCTTGTATTTCATCTGGTTTAGTGACAGGCATGAGTTTACCAGAGACCGAATGGCTCTCTTGGCCCTGGTAACTGAAATGAGCTCAGAAAGACAGGAGGACTTGGGGAGAAGATGCATGAAGAGCACGGTGGGTGGCTACTGGGCTTTTTACTGACGGAGCTCTGGCTGTCTGTAACGTTCCAGAGACTGTCTTGACCTTCTCTTAAGCATTCATTATAAATAACTGCATAAGACACTGAATCTTCGAGGCTCCGTTTCCCAGATTAAAACAGTTGATAATGGGTTATCACAACGAAAACGAAAACAGCAATTAGAAAGGCCAGCAAAGAGCAAAGCGAGTTAACAAGACAGACAGAACGGACACTGTAATGTTGTTTAAAACTCAGTAAACAGCTTCATATCGGGGGGGGGCACTTGAATTACATGCACAGGGTTTATATCGTTAGTCATTTTGTGAGTAATCAGCACCTGAACACGAATCCTTTAAAGTTCATTGTACGACTGTGGAGGAATTTGTGCCCTCTTGGTACTAATAAAGCAACAATGAGATCTGTCTGAGGTTCAGCTGCTCACAGACTTCATGCCTCCCAGTCCACAGTCCAATTCCTGCTCATTTATGACATCATGGTCATGCAAAAATAGTGCATTGTACTTTGGAGTTTTTATAGTTTCTAATCCTGAGGTTTGAGACACAGTAACGTGTGAATGCGTTGGTATGTTTGGCACACACACACAAACATTTCACACAGTCCCCATTGTTTTGCATAGGAAACAGACTGGCACGTTATCTCAGAGATCACTGTAAACAAATGCATGGAAGAGGCCAAATACAATGGGCTTGTTCAGACTCTTTTGGTGGTGTTTGAGTTCCTGGCGTAAATATGAAGGAGTCAATGTGGGAAGAACTGGCCAGTTCCTACACAGATTGAACTCTTCCTCTGGACGTGATTCTTTGACGAAAACTGTGGGGAATAACTCACAGTGACCTCAGAGTGGAGAGACACAAGCTTTTGTTGTGCATTTTAGATGTGTGTAGTAGTTTATTTCTGTGTGCTTAGGTGTATTTACTAGACTTTGCTATATATAAATAAAAACTTACTAAATGAATGTTTTCTAAATCAACAAAAAATTTTAATTGAATTGCGTCCTTTTATTGAAATGCGTCCTCCTTAGTTTTTGAAGGCGTTACTGCATGGAGTCTCAATAACATCAATTTAAGCATGTTTATATTTGTTAGGATATTTACATTTTGCATAGTTTCATGGTGCACATTCTTTTGTTCATTTTTTATGTAACTTGACTCCTGTGGTGTTGCTTTATTGGATGTGGATACTGATGTACTCATCCATGAAATGATCCCTTAACCTCTTGTAATAACTCTTGGTAAATGATAAAAAGCCTTTTTATATTTCTCATGCATATTTGTTTTTTATCAGCTTAATGTCACACAAATCTAACCTTTTAGTTTTTACATTTTAAAGAGAATTTTTTTGTATTTTCCTTCTCATATATTCTCGTCCATAATTTCTTAAAAAAAATCTTAAGTCATCATTCTTAACCTTCTGTTTCGTTTGAATACAAATACGAAGTGACAAAGACCAAACCCGTATTCACTCATCAGCACTGACATAAATGAAATTAGACAAAAGGTAATTGGCATGAATACATCGGCTGACGGCTATTAAACATAGCATTTATTGAGACATTATAGAGGTTTTATACAATTAAAGCAGTGTTCAACCCACATGTAAGGGGATATAAATGTATTTGGCAAAACCAGCTTCAAGGATCAAAGTTGGAGAGCTGCAGCAGTTGGTTGCATTGTGGCGTCACCAAGACTCCAAAACTACAATTTGACACCACCGTCATGCCAACAAACTTTCTGGAAGGCTTCCTAGAAGAAAGCCTCTGTTGTTGTCAAATCACAAACATAAGTGGTAGCAGTTTGCTAAACATGACTGGGATGGGTTCTAATTGTAATCATGTCCTACAGTCAGATGAGGCAAATATAACAAACACCACCACATGGGTGTGTTATGAAAGAGTCAAGGTCATGCAGAGAAGTACCTTATCCTTGGTATGAGGGATAAGCAAACTGAATATTTTTCACTATTTATTACATGAGCTATGTTTTGAATGGAAATGAGTCTGTTCTGTACTCTTTTGGCCTCATAACTGAACTGTTGTTAGCTTAGCCAAGACACCACAGCTCAAAAAACACAGAGGGGGGGTTTGATTTTGGCTTTTGGTCACTTGAACCCCATTCACTTGACTTTGCTCTCTCAGATTTGTATAATTTACACTTGTTTCTTCAGAGCACCAGTTAATCAGAACAAAACCTTTAAGCTAAGCTAGACATTTAGTCTACAGTTAGCTTTAACACTCTCTTAGTTAGCCGCAACACTTGCTGTTAAGTAGATGATTTGACTTTGACTGAATAACGAATTGAAAATGGCTTCACTTG
Organism: Brachyalestes nurse; assembly: GCA_037974405.1. Taxonomy (NCBI): domain Eukaryota; kingdom Metazoa; phylum Chordata; class Actinopteri; order Characiformes; family Alestidae; genus Brachyalestes; species Brachyalestes nurse. The sequence goes on along the minus strand of JBBPCY010000150.1, from coordinate 1,855,467 downwards.
GTGTCAATGTAAGTAAACGAAACACTTTGTTTTATTTTTGCATTTGAAGCAATTCTGGAACCAGGTTAAAGCGAGCCTGGCTGCTTATCCCTTACAGTGGAGTTTCCTTTAATTTTGATTATAAAACAAAGTATTACATAAAAAAAATCAGTGAATACTAACCAGTCCATCACAGTAAGCAAGTTTGGTCACTAAGCTGCACACAGTTTGGTTGTTTTGTACATGCATCATGTGGCGCATGGTATGTGGCAAAAATCGGAAGGTAGAACTAGGTCAGGGTTCAGCCCTCCAACTAGTAAGTAATCCAGAGCGTACCTACAAATCCAGGCCAAAACTGATCCACTAACCAGAGAATTAAGCTTTTGCAATGGCCGTCCCAGTTCCCTGGCCAAAACTGTGCTGAAAACATGTGGGCTAACCTGAAGAGGAGATTCCATGAGTGAGAAATAATGGTGGTGTCCCTCAAGTATTTGTTCTCGGTCCGTTCCCTTTCATTCTCTAAATGCTTTCTCCAGATTATTCAGCCGTTAGGTCTCTCCTGTCCACTAAAAAGGTGCAGGTGCAGAGCTAAATGAGACACTGTATGTATGAAAAGAATTATAATTACTACTATTTATCTGGTATTAGGTCTGTTCTTTGGATATAAAGCAGTGCTGTATTGTGATTGTATTTTTCACCCCTTGACACCTCGGATACAACGGGGTGGGGGTTCATTTTTTATCACCGAGGGTGATCCGTCATGGCGGTGAGCTGGGCACGCTTCCTGGAATGTCCCAGACAGCGGTATCATTTTCCATCACGGACTGCTGGCCGCCTGCAGACGCTGCTTATGTTTTCACGCTCTGCCAAACTCCAGCTCCCCAGAGGATCTGAGGTCAGGGTTCTGTGGGGTTTAGAAGTGTGCGCTGGGCATTCTGACCGCAGACAGACACGGTTTCATCTCCCCAGACGGACCTGTAACTCCTGCTTCAGCTTACTAAATAAGCATCACTGTCAGTGGCTGGGAGCCCCGGGACCTGCGAGCGATGACAATCCAGTCTATTATGCAGTGATTTACACCCTTTCAGCTTTATTAGGGACAGGGAAGCTTTTCCAAATCATACAGTTTGTGTTTGCGTGCATCCTGTATCGAACTGTACGGAGACTTGTTGAATGCAGCAGCTCGCAGGTATTACAGTTTATCCATCAAACCACATTGTTGATTTGTTGTATAATATCAGAGACCAGGCGATTTTAGATGCATATTTTAGCTAAGTAGTCATTTGTGCAGTGGTGAAGTCTGTGGGATTGCAAGCTATTGGTTATTTCATTGTTTTAGGTTTTGCTGTGCAGTTCTTGATGGGTGATCACCTAGAATATGAGGCCATCAATAGGGGCATAACAATGCACTGAAATGTTTTGATATTGCAATGCAAAAATGTGCATTGTGGAAACAGGACAATACCCTGAGGGGAGGGTGGGAGGGGCATTTTATTAGTTATGAGATCTGATGCAACTGCATAGTTTAAATAACTTCCATGCCATGTGCCACACTCCTCCCACAACTAAACAGTCATCCTTTTTTGTCATTCAGATTTCGTTTAAGGTGTCATGAGAATATTAGTTTGTGTTATGGATCGAATCAAATGATGGGCTTCATTACACCCCTGGGTCATCAACCAATAACCTGTACAAATGTACCAAAATAGTCTCTTATTACTATTATTACTGTATATTTTACACTGCTCATTAATTATGAGTGGTAAATAAGCTCCAGCAGATGGAGCAGAACCTGCATTATACTTTGCTGAAGGAGTATTTCTCATTGTGTATCTGCAAGAAGGACTGATGAGCTTAAGGTGACCTGGGCAGAACCTTGAAAAACTTACCTGTTCTTATTTTCTCTAGTTAGACACAGTACAGCAGTTTTCAGCAGTATATTTTCTCACAGACTCTCACAGCATACATTTAAAAGCTCTCTCTCTGCCAGCTGCTTGCAGAGGGGAAAAAAGTTTAAATCTTTAAATACATGCAGAGAGAACAAGGCACAGGTGTACACACTCAAACTCCCACGAAAATGCTGTTTCTCAACCCTAATCATATTTTTCATGATCCTAATATGTTTTATCTAACAAGTCTAGAAGTGACTGAAGTGGATGTGCAAATGTGCCGGACAAGGTTAGGAAACACAGTCCTACACCTTTCATAAAACTCGCTGCAAACTACTTTGCAATATGTTTAAAACTATAGGAGCAAGTCAAAAGCTGAATCTTCAGCTATAAATAATGAATACATACATTTATACACAATGAATTTACAGAGTATGAATCTATGACCTGTGTGCTATGCACAAGGTCTGCCCTCTTATTCTGTTGTCTTAAACAGTTGAAATAACAGCCTACAATTATACGTTATCAGAACAGATTTACATGGATTCGTTATTTTGGAGGCCTTTTATTTTCCTTCTGGTTTATACCGGTTTAGTACTAGCCTACTCCATGACACTGGAGAGATTTCTCCCTTGTGTTTTGGACAGTGTGAGTGTGTGTTTATTGGTTTGTTGAGACATCGTGGCCACCCTTGTTTTGATTGTAAGCCTCATAAATTAGGCGCTTTCCATGATGGTGGTGGTTTTGCCACTTGCTCACTACGACCATCTAGACACAAACTGCCTGGTCTTAATGTTCACAAACAAAGCACATCTAAAACATTCAGAGCTCTTAAAAGCACTCCTTAAGTTGTGGAGCAGAACACCTACACAGCACTAAGCCTTTGGAAAAGCCAGCGCTGGTACTATGTTGTTTCTTCTTAAAGCGTGTAAAAGATATTATTTAAAGTTATTATATAAAGGTTATAATAGATGTTGAACACTGGACTTTGCTCGTACGACGAGATACTGTTTGAGGTGTTTAGTCGGGGAAACCCTTGGGGCAACACTTGGAACATCCTCAGGTGTGTTTGCCAAAAATATGCGAGTGCATTTTGATGTTTACATTTGGAAAGTGAATAATCCATTTAGAATTATGTGAGATGAGTATGTTAGCTGTAAGGCAGGACAGAGTGTTCCAGCTGTGTGATTAATTTGACATGTTGTCTCAAAAAAGGATATGTTTCAGTATAGTAGAAATAAGGAGCTGCTGAAAATGCACCTTACATTCAAGTTAATCTTTTCATTTGCAGTTCACGGGATCATTTAACGTTTTAAAAGTACAATCAATAAAATTGTGTTTTATAGTGTCCCAAAATAACACCCCAGTCTCAAGCCCAAACTAGAAAAGTAGTCGCAGTACAAGTTGTTGCAACACATTGGTGATGAAACATCATCTGACTCTGCATCTCTGGTATTACGTGTAATAAACAACTTCTTGTGAATGTCAGCATTTGGCGTTTTAAGCCCCAAGTGTTACCCTAGTCAGTATAATAGCATATATTTTCTTTATGTCTATATAGTGTGACCTGCTTGTCATTATTTAGTGACTAAATGACAGGAAAAGGCACCTCATGGCCTGACTGAAAAGTGGTTTAGCATGTGTCTCCACATAACCTCCAAATCAAGCAAAATCAGTGAATGCAGATGGACAAAGATTTATTTAGCTATTGGAACAAAGCCTTAGAGTTGCTTTGCTTATACCACCAACATTTTTCCCATTGTTCCGGCTAAAATCATGCCATCAAACCTTAGCTAACTAGCTAATATGTTAACCAGAATTACCTTATCTGTGCATGAACTTCATACTTCATACTGAATTGTGGTTGAAGTAAAAATATTAAAGCAAACAGCAGTCATTGACTACAGTAATATTACATTAGCGCTGAGCAATTCATCAAAATCGCTGAATGTGAATATGCGCGATTTCTAAATCGTCTTACAGCGCGATTTTTTGCACGCTCCCGACTTTTCCCGCTGTTTGAACCAATCACAACGCAGCACGCCTAAACAGAGCGCGAGAACAGGAGACTGAGCTTAATGTCAAATAGGCTGCAGAAACAGGGATGATGAGTTCAGCACAGGAGGACTTGGTGCCCAAAAAAAAGTCAACATCTGTGG
>JBBPCY010000150.1:1830720-1844450 GCA_037974405.1 Brachyalestes nurse | reverse complement strand
GTAACACCACCAATTTGTTTCAACACTTGGAGCACAATCACATTACTGAACATGAACAGTGCATGGCTCAAAAAAAAACAAAAAGAGACTGACAAGCGAGTGAGTGAGCATATTTACTATACAAAACTTGTCAGAACTATGAGGGCAAAAAAATAAAGAAAATAATCGTTCATTAATCGTAATCGAGTTAAAATGTTCAATTAATCGAGATTTTGATTTTAGGCCAAATCGGCCAGCACTAGTGTGAACATGAAAATATCAGTATTTTATGTGTGAAGGTCTTACCAAATGCAATAACACATCAATATTATCTACTACTGACCTCTATTATGTGCAATAACAGACTCAATATGCCACTGTTTACGTCATTAGTAAGTCACTTAGCAGTTTTTTACCTATAGTATTTACACCCAGCATTTTGTTATATAACAGTATTTAACACATGGTATTTAGTACAGAGTATTTTTCTGCAGTTTTTATCTGACTTTTATTTTAGACTTAATATTTTACATTGTTCTTGTGTCTGTCTCTGTGTTTTCTGACTGTAAAAGTGCAAACCATTTTAACTAGGGTAATCCAAAGTCAGAGTTCATAGTAAATTTCAGGTAAATCAGGCATAAACAGAAGCGTGAGGCAGAGAGCAGAACAAAGGGTCAAAAACCAGTGACACCAGTATTATAAGGCGAGAGGCCTGAGTCTAAAAAATAAAGTCAGCAACAAAAATCCAAAACAGCAAGCACACTTGTTGCACCATGAGAAGCAGAGCTTAGCTGGGTTTGAATCAAAACCCAGTTCTTAAATAGTCCTAAAACAGGAAGTCCTGTACCGAGTCAGGGCACTGTTATAGCTTCCCTAGTGGTGAGGAGGGTGAACATCAGCACATGATTTTTAAAATGTTTTAAAGATGAGCTGAGTGTCAGTTTTCATTTGTTAGATATACAGTAATCCCTAGCTTTTCACAGGGGTTATGTTCCAAGAGCACCCACGTATAGTGGAAAACCGTGTTGTCTACTTACCATAGTAGGAGAACCAACTGTAGAAAAATCACTTCTGTTATTCATCACACACTAGTTTATAGACTTAAGAATATTAAAAATTGTTACATAACGCTGTATCTTTACTTTTACTTATCCAGTATTAACAAAAAATCTAGTTGAAGTTTTATATTTGGAATTGTTTTTCATACAAAGTTGTAAAATAGCGTGTTTACTGGTATCCATGCAGGTTAACTGTAGAACAAAGTGATGGTTACATTTGTGTGGATAGTAACGCCACAGCCATTTGGCTGAGAATGATCCTGGGGGCCATGACCATTGCTATGATGTAAAAGGGTCTAATAAATGTGACAGACAAACAGACGGTTCACAGCCTGTAATTGTTATTTACAGAGTGTACGTGTATGGTCAGTGGAGCTGATAAAACGAGAATTCTTTCTTAGGCAGCTTATACTGAGAAGCCAATCATGAACCAACTTGAAATTCATCTAGGTTCTTTTTTTAAACAGCAAAAGCACTTGGTATTCACGGTGCACACCGTTTTTTCTCCTTTACATGCCGAGAGAAGTAGTTCAGAAATCTCTCGAAATGAATACCTGAGGCCACATAAGTTGTGCATTATCTCCAGATTGAAGTAATGGTTCCCATAACATTAGTTCAGAGCATGTTCCATAGTCTTACATCATCCCAATAACATAACATAGATAATATCAGTCATACTGGAGCAGGGAAAACTCAAAGCTGCACAATATACTCTCTGTTATCTCATTTAAATGATTTTAAAATGATTTTTACAAGACTACTACATGCAAATGAGTTGTCAGAGTTGTCTCAGCAAATAACACAGTAAATATTTTGATGCAGGCTGAACTTTATTTACACCTCATCGCTGTGGTTTTAATTTAATGCAAGGCATATCGCAAAAGTAATCAAAGTATGGCATTTTATCCATACAGTGTATCCCCAGGCTGGAATCCAGAATCTGTCCTGCTTGTACTAATTGGAAACTGCTGGGTCTGTTTGTTTTCTGTTTAAGATGATACTGCTTTAGGGAGGCTCCATATCTCCATGATTAGCACCTATCTGCATATGTGGAAATGCATTAATACTCAAAGCCTGTTCAGGAAAAGAGACATACATGTGTTAAGTAAGTGAATATGTGTATAAAAATGTTGTTTTTATGTGTCTGTTTGTATGTATGTGTGTGTGTGTGTGTCCATGGTCTGTGGGAGCTTAAACGTAAAGTAGAAAGAAGGCAAGCGCCACTGTCAGACTGTCAGTGCTCCTCCTTGGTGTGTTAATGGAAAGTTGCTTCATAGTTTTCCATGAAAACACAAACGAAGAGGCAGAGCATCAAGTCTAACACACGTCTGGTGGCAAACAGGCTCTCAGTAGAGCACCAAGGCTTTACACGAGGTATGCGTGAGGTAGGCCGAGAAACAATAATCGTCTGTTTCGTGTCACCACCTCTCTGAAGTTTGGTCTTCTCTTCATCACCATGCTGCACCTCTGCAAGCACTTTGTAAATGTTTATCGCCTTGTATCCACACTTAGTGTGAGAAGTATGCCTTATAGCCTGCTGGTGACACGTCAGCATGTGGAGAAATGACTCAAACACAGAGGAAAAAAATATGCTTTTGAATCTGTTGTGTGTTGAAGAAAGTCTCCATGCAGTTCTGGGCAAGTTCGAGGAAAGAGGACCAGGCAGAGGCCGATCGATCCCACATGGGCTGCAGTGGAGCTTGTCCCTACATCTGTTTGCACACAGCAGCACGGAGAAGACTTGTAGATGTCGTCTGAGCTATGGCGGATGCCGATTTCTATCTCAGACAAACGCTGCACGCCGCTTTTTTCACCTCCTCAGCACTTGTTTTTGCAGCAGTGAGCTCTCAGAGATGCTTTGTTGATTGCAGTGTATGTGTGTGTGTGTGTGTGTGTGTGTGTGTGTGTGTCGTCACTGATCAAGCATGAAGCAGCTGAAGAACTTCCAGAGTCTGTAAACCATCTCTGAGCAAAGCAGACTGATTCTGGATCAGTGTTTCCTTTCGAGATCAGTCTAAACTGAGCGAAATCCTCCTCTTTCAGAATGCTAAAGAATTCAGGCCCTGATTGAGACGGTTTTTCATTTTGGCCAACTGCCATATGAACAAAAATAAAAAACGTTCCAAGTTACACGAGAGGATGAAATAACTTCCATCAACGGCGCTGGCAGTGAATGGTCTTGATTTAGGACTCCCAGCACTCCCAACAAACCACAGGCCTGAGCAGAGGACAGCACTGATTCCAATAGTTTAGTGCTTTATATTTCAGAATTCCAGGATCCTATACACTCCACCTTTTTAATAATCCTTGTCAGAGAGAAAGAGCTTGAGTGAAAAAGAGAGATAGACTGAAAAGAGAGTGAGAGAGACAGTGAGAAGAGGCATGGTCCCATTGCGAGGTCTTCCGTATCCACGATACGCTTAAGAAGAAGCAGATGTGGGGGTTGTGTGTGTGTGTGTCTGTGTGTGTGTGTGTGAGGGGGGGTAGCATTAGTGAACTGTGTGTTATATGTTGTTTTGCTTTGCTGGACACACAGAGGCTTCTCTTCCATCATTCCTCTCATACCTTCATGCCATTGGGGACAGAATGATATGCATGTGTGTGTGTGTGTGTGTGTGTGTGTGTATGTGCGGTGTGTGTGTGTATGCGTGTGTGTTGTTTATGCACAGGAAACAGCTTACAGGGTTGTTGTTTTGGCTGACAGTGTTCTCTGGGGCTACACACTATGATCAAAATACTACAGTGCTGTTTCATTGATGCACATTACAGTTAAATGCCTTGCAATATTAAACCCACACGCGGGTATGTACACACGTGTGTACCCTGATTCGTCAAAACCTCAAAGGAACATTCAAACAGAACATCTGAAATTGATCAGGATGCTCAGAAAACTTACAAGTGTTTATTAGAGGACTCATTTGCATACTGCATTTATAGTGCCCTCATTGCAAAAGTTAATGTTGCAATAACGATTAATAAACCATCTTTGCCATGTTAGATCCATATTAGCCCAGGAGGCAGGCGGGATCACCATATTAGAGAAAGAGAACCAGGCAACGGCCTCAACTCAGCAGGCACGTCTGTTTAATGTATCTTATTTATTCATTGCTTCAAAAACAAAAGAGTTGGTGCTTTGTTATCGGAACCCAGGTTGCGCTTGCACGCCTTCTGATTCCTATCTCACCTACTGGAAAGGTTTCTGCTCTGCACTAATGACTGGAGCACCATGCCCTGTTGTTTACTGTAGCTGAGGGTGGTCCACCTTCAGCCACCTTAAGGTGCCAAGAAGAACAGTTATCAGCAGAGGAAACGGAGTGTGTACGTTTGAACCCCCCCTGTGTGTGGTGATATGTGGTAATGTCACATATCAAAGTGTGCTGGTGTTATCAGGGCTTGTGCAACGCAGTGACAGAGGACTGGGAGCAATTACGGGGAGCTGGCAGGGGTTCTGGCACTTTCACTCTTACTCTCTCCCACTTTTTTGTTTTGGTCTCTCTCCGTCTCTCTCTCTCTCTCTCTCTCTCTCTCTCTTTCTCTCTCGCTCGCTCTCTTGCTCCCGTGCTTCATTGTTTGGACTTAGAAGCAGTGAGTCACTACCTTAGGAAAATAGCGTCTCTACACGAGAATAAACAGTCAGCAGGCTGGGCGGGAGCAGCTTCCAGCTCTCACCTAAAATGACATCTGACTTCAAGCTCTAAACAGTTCTTTGAGTCTCTGAGAAGTGAGAAATGAGATGATCAGACACGTATTGCTAGCAATGGTGTGTTCACTTTTCTGTTCTCGTCCACATATTATTTGTTAGAGTTGTGTTTGTGGGTGTGTGCACAGATCAAATGACATATTTTGTGGATTTTGAACATCTCGTTGAAGTGCAAAACCGGCATGGACATGCTTTAGTATGACACATTTCTACAAATTTTTATGCACAGCTAACATTTATTTGCTAGGACGGCGTTTTAGTGCCACCTTAAAATAAAATAAAAAGATCTAAGATAAACTCGAAACTACGAGAATAAAGTCGAAAACTTACGAGAATAAAGTCGAAATGTTACGAGAAAAAAGTCAAAATGTTACGAGAATAAAGTAGAAATATTTTGATTAAGAAGGTTAAGTCCTACTTTAAGTTAGGATTTAGCAATAAGGAAATTCTTTTGGCGCATCAGCACGGACTTATAATTAGTAAAAGCACACTGCAGCAGTTATGTAGGAAACTTAATTTATTTAAAGAATTTCCTTATTGTTATTCCTTATTCCTTATTGTGTTTATATTTTTTACCTTAGAAAATCAACAAAATATATGGTCTCCAAATATCATACAGGTCTGTACATGTGTACTTTTCCTTTACTGTTTTGTCTAATTATTTTGATCTTTGAGGTTGCATAGAACCTTTTTACTTTACGTTATATCATTATATTTTATTTTGAATCGTTGTCTCTGTGTCTCTGTGCAGTCGAAGTTTTCTGATTCTGATTCTGACCCAAAATGTTCCTCGAATCTAGTCGTTTATGTTTAGGGACTTCCAGTGAACCCACAGTGTGTCCTCAAGAGCCGTGTATTAGCAATGGAAAGTGGATGCGCATTTATCTAGAGATGTAAATCAGTGAGTGGTAGAGAAGTGCAGAACCCTTAAGCAGCCTGTAGCGAGGAACGAGACACAGCTCTAATATCTACCATATGAGTCGCCTCTACAAAGCCATCCAGCCGCAGGAGAGATACTCGAGCAGATTTCCTCGGTGCGGGGCTGCGGGGGATTCTGCAGAACAACAGCATTAAAGACATACGCTCCAAATTATTCAGGCTTATAGATCTTTCTGGGACACCTTGCTGGTCTAAATGGACTCGTCTGTTTTGCGTTACACAAGGTGTAAGTGCACATGTTAGTCATCAGATAAGTTGTCTGCCACCTTGCATAGCCTGTGTCATGAGTTCCCTTTTTTTCACGCTGCTGGAATGTGTTGTCTTATTAAGCCACTGAGCGCGCGGTAATTGGAAACACATTGAGGGTCTTGCCCACGTGTAGCCCACCGCTGATCCGTCGCGGGCCGACGTCGTTTTACTCCAGACCGCCTGGTTCTGTTTTTCTAGAGCGATGAGGAGAAATGTTGATCACGGCCACATCTACTGTTTTATTAACAACAGAAGAAAGAAGGTAGCACTTCTGAACTTCAGAGTACGTGGCACATCGCAAAACCCTTTTGTTGTATCAGATGATGTAGAGAGATACAGGAAGATCATTAAAAGTGTGTGAGGAGAGTTTACTGATGCTGTTGTTGCTTTCATTGATGTCTTTATAGCCACATATTTATAACCCCAAGGTTGCGCAATATGGGCAGAATACCATATTATGATTATTTTGGCACAAGTTGCAGTTACACACACACACACACACACACACACACCAGCCAAACGTTTTTGCACACACTGGGATTTTCTACATTTGCATGTCACCTGACTCAATATTTACTAAAAATACACACAGAACTCTTTGCTAACAAATTATGTTACAGGATGTTCATCATTTGAGTTACTTTATTAGCCAGAAAATGTGATTTTTTATTTATCACAATTAACCTACGAAAAAATCACCTAATATGTTTGGAATTATAACTGTAGATCACCAGACAAGCTATGAAGTGACAGCCAATGCGCTAAAATCAGTGAACGAGTTCATTTAAAGTTAAAGAACAGTCTAGAATTTGACTCTGCATCACCAACAACCAGTTAATAGGAGTCAGACCTGCACTGTTACAGATTCTCTCATCTTAGAAAGGAAACTGGCTTTATTTCACACATTTTCATTTAGAGTTGTTCACTCAAAGGCAGCAAATGCTGGGTGACAAATTAACATTACGTCAAAATAAATGATCAGCACAAAATATATTTTGGTAAAATACGTTTTCAGCAAAACATCCACAGAAACACTCTTAAGAAACCTGATGGATAGAAAGCTCATAATAAATATTTGTGTGATTTATATTGTAACCTTGATGTTGATAGGTTTTTTGTAATATTCCTGTTTCCAATGTGCCCAGTACTGCTGTAATGATTAAAAAATCTGAGTCCAAGCCTGTGTAAGAACTCACCATTTCATCAAAAGCTTTATGACGTGACCCCACCTGGCTGCTTTCGGCTCCCCAGCCATTCATCAGCCCTCGCTGGAGGTGCCGACTGCAGGCCCGGGGCTGAGTATAGACGGACAGGACAGAGGAGAGAAGTGAAAGTTACACATGAAGACAGACTTTCTTTAGAAGTCTGGACCTCGTCCTGCCCTGGGTCATGCCAACTGGCCCTGACCTCTGGCCTTGGACCAAAGGGAGATTAATGAGAGTGAACCTGTAACTGGAGCTGTTACATCCGACCCCGTTCTCCGCAGGGTGTGAACCTTTCCTGCGCTTACACACTCATACAAACATGCACACACACACACACACACACACAGTCCTAACATGGGAACCCTGTCTTTCTTTGGCTTCCAGCAAAGGCAGGAGATTTTTTATTGTTCTGGAAAAGTACACAAACAATCATAAACAGAATAAAAAGCAAAGGTCTTAAGAAGAATATGGAGTCTAGGCTGCGTCTGGCTGATCACACCTGGAGGGGCAGCCGAGTTCCGGTTGGCTTGTTCTGATTCCTCTTGTGTTCTTGTTTATTATGAGACCACTTGGTTATTTTTCATGTCTTTGTTTTATCACACGTCTTCAGTGTGAGCTAATGGTGCACTGATACCGATCCTGTGTGCCAATGCTGGCACTTAAATACTGTATCATGAGTATTTAAGTATTAAGTACTTATCAGCAATAGAGAATACTGATAACACGCACAGTTTCTAGTGGTGTGTGTATATCTGTAGATCAGGGGTGGGCAGCTCCGGTCCTGGAGCGCCATGGTCCAGCACGTTTTGGTGATTTCCTTGCTCAGAAACACCTCACCCAGTTTATTGTCAGGTTTAGTGAACGTATTTGAGGAGAACTACCATCAAACTGTGCTGGACACCGGCCCTCCAGGACCGGAGTTGCCCACCACTGCTGTAGATGGACTGAAAGTTACACACCAATATCAGTGGGGTGCCCTAGCATGAGCAATACAGTATTTATCAGTTTAGTGCTATAATGCATGTTGTTAGAGTTGCTAGAAAAGTGAGAGAGAACAAGAGAGAGAGAGAAGTAACTTCCGCTAGGAAACACTCCATCTTTTCTTTTTCGTTTATCTTTCGTTCTTCTTAGTTTTTAAGGAAAATGACTGTTTGCTCTCAGCAGAGCTGCCAGTTTTGCAGAGGGGACTCATAAAGGATATTTTTGCAGGATCTCAGTGAGGCATTGTTTAACCAGATCTGTTCTGTGTGCACATTGTAGTACGTTTAATGGGGAAGTATCAGTGTTACTTTTACAGGTTACCATGTCTCAAACAGATTAATGACAAGAACTATGTACAGTGCACTATTTTTATATGTCCAGGGTCCCATAAATAGAGCTGGAGCTGTGATTTTGTGGAGGCATGAAGTCTGTGGCTCTCGTTGTTTCTTTATTAGTATCCTCTACATTCTAAGAGAGGAGAAAACCAACACAAAAGCTTAAAATTAAGCTGCAGATTAATCTCACAATGCAAGTCTTAGTCTTTGTAATCACTTAATTTAATTCTTGCTATGATTCAGGTCTGACACGCTGTTCTGTACTTCAGCACTGTCATAACCTATATAAAAACCCATAGCTCAACCTTTTGCCCCACCCCCTCCCGCACACAGCCCCTTCAACAGCAAACACTGTGATTAATTGTATATACTTAAATATTCATTACCATAAAGTTGTCACCTCGGCGTTCTCTCTGCTGTTTTCTCCAAATTCCAACCAGCACCTCCCCACCAAAGTCCCTTAAATCATAGCCTCGCCATCTTTCTGGGGGTCCACAGAAGTGTTCTTTTTACTGTTCATTTTTATTGGCTGAGATAAATGAAAACTCTAATGCAGCAGTCTGTTGAATACATTGAGTATATTCCCATGGTATGGTTTAGTCTTGCAGTTGTACAGTTCTCTTTTTTTTGTTATTAACGGATATATAATGACCAATAAAAATATCCTGCGCTTCATTATGAGTTCTTCTGGAGACACGAATTGTGTACACCGGAGTCAAAATGACATATATACTAACAAAATAGGTGTATAACACCATCTGTGCCCTATTAAGTACAGTTGGAGGAGTGGGAGGAAGACGGGGTGCCACTATAAGATATCACAGTATTTAAGCCACTGTATGATCCTTTTTTATTTGAAAGAGTTTTGATGTGCAGTTATTCAACATCGTCGATTCTGTTGATATAAAAACTTGTCATCAAATTGACGATTTGTGTTTAGACTTCCAAAGCAGCGTCCAACCAAGAGTAAGTTACTGACTTAACCTGAAGAGGGCAGCACATCAGCTATAGGGTCATGTTTATGTGACAAAACGACAACTGTGGCTGAAAGCTAAAAAAAAAAAAGAAGTAAAATCTTTAAGCATTTTCTAAAAACGTGATAAATTAGGTCATACAACATACACCACAACGTATACCAGACTGACCCAGCTTTCCACTGAAGAATTACCTTCGATAAACTCATGTCCGGTAGTACAGTTCCAAAACAGTTCGGACACTTTCTAAAAATGCAATAAAAAACTAAAATCTACAGTTAATCTACAGGTAATTTATTGAAAGTTGTATTTAACAAGCAAAAGGACAAATAACAGATTTTCAGTGTTCATTCATTCATTTTCTGTAATCGTTTCTTCCTTACTAGGGTCGCGGGTACCCGCAGGCTATCCCGGGGTCTATGGGCGCAAGGCAGGGACTCACCCTGGGCGGGACGCCAGCCCACCACAGAGCGATTTTCAGCGTTTTCACTGACAAACTCTGTTTACACAAATTTTAGAAACTAATGCCTGCAACCCACTCCAAAAAAGTTGGTACAGAGGCAAAGTAAGACTTAAGCTAAGTCTTACTAACTTTCTGGAAGGTTCCTCACTTGGCAGCTTAACTGTGGGTATCATGACTGGGTATGAAAGGAGCCTCCACCAAAGGCAGTGCTTGCAATCAAAGATAGGTCGTGACTTCGCGAGAAAAGGCTGACGCCGGAAACTGCTGCTGAATGTGTGTGACCTTAGAGCTCTTAAGTGGCATTGCATTAGAAACCGTCCTGCTACAGTGACAGACATAGCCATATGGCCTCGAGAGTACTTTGGGAAATCATTGTTGCTAAACGCAATCTTCCGCTGCTTCAACAAATGCTCCCTGAAACTGTATTTTGCAAAGAGGAAGCCACAGTTTTGTGCAGAAACGCTGGCAAGTTATCTGAGCCCGAGCTCATCTGAGATGGACCGAAAGACAATGGATATATGTTCTGTGGTCAAATGAGTCCATGTTATTTTTGGGAAAGATTCAATATGATTCAATCAGATTCAATATGCCAAAATGAAAAAGATCATCCTAAATGTTCCTAAATTCTCACACACTACGCCTCTACTACGGAACCTTCACTGGCTCCCTGTGGCTGCTCGCTTTCAGTTCAAAACCCTAACACTCGCCTTCAAGACCAAGAACGGAATTGCACCTCCTTACTTATCAGCACTGATCAAGCAGCGTGTCGCTTCTCGTCCTCTCAGAGCAGGTCTTGAACTTCTGTTGCTCAAAAGAAGAGGAAAACATGCATCAAGACTCTTCTCAGTCTTGGCCCCCCAGTAATGGAATGAATTCCCACTTCCGATCAGATCCGCTCACTGTCTTCAAGACCTACCTCTTCAAGGGGCGCCTTGGTGACTGAACAGTCCTCTCTTTCATCTCTTATACATCATTTTCTTTATCTTTAAAAAACCTTGGGCACTTACCCTCTTTAACTGTTTGTCCTTAGTTGTGTATTAACCTCTGACATTTTTCTTTTGACAGGGTTTATGGTGTGTAACTTAGCTGGCAGTAACTTAGCTGGCAGTAACTTAGCTGGCAGTAACTCAGCTGGTAAAAAGCAGGTGTTGATTTGAGTCTAGCTTTACAGGTATGAAGAACAGACGTAGACTATTTAGGCACTGATGTACGTTGCTCTGGATAAGAGCGTAAGAGCGTGGTCTGGGGGGGTGTCAGTGTCTATGGCATGGGGGATCTGAATAAATATCAATGCGGAGGCTTACATTGGAATTTTAGAGAGACACATGCCCCCATTAAGACGCCGTCTTTTCCCACGAACTCCCAGGGCAATGGCCTCATTCTGCACAAATTACAAAAGTGTGGCATGACTGGCCTGCCTGAAGCCGGGATCTGCTGAAAATGTCTGGTGCGTCTTGAAGAGGAGAATCAGAGAACGACATCCACCGACTGTAGAGCAGCTCAAGTTTTGGAGACAGTAAGCATGGGTAAAACTTTAACATGCAAAACTGCAACAATTTCCTCACTTCCCAAATGATTAAGCTGTATAATAAAAAGAAGAGAGGATGTGACCCAGTGGTAAACTTGCCTTTGTAAACTTTTTTTGAGTTTCTGAATTTATTTATGTTCACCAAATGAATTTTTCCTTTGTCCTTTTGCCTGTTAAATAAAGGTTCAAGTGAATTACCAAATTTCTGGTTTAAGTTTTTACAACTTTTGACCACAGTATTTTAACAGTATGTCAACAAAATTATTATCCATAATAGCAGAAATAACACAAAAAAAACTATTATGCACTGTACACACAACAATCCTTGCACTAAACTAATCATGTGAATGAATAGGGCAGCTTACTCAGATCAAAGCAGTCTCAGAAATGGCCCTGTCAGTCAGTTCTGCTCTGAATAGACCTGTGTGTTGTACACCTCATGTCAGCTCCATTGCCAAATTTTAGGCAGTTTCAGAAACTTCAAGCATGTTGCAGAAACTTCTGCAGACAAAGGCAGCCGCTGTCTTGTCTTCTCATTTTTTTGCCCAGGTGGCTGGATTGCGTCTCTTCTCAACAAGAAGCCAAAGTAAAGTTTACTTTGGTGGGAACTGCCGCTCTTGCTGCACAGTAGTAGCAGGCGTACTCCTCACTGCTGCGGTTGGAGGACAGCAAAAATGGATAGATGATGACAGAGATAAGCCTTTGGGCCGGAGCCCAGGGCGTAGGCCAGTAATCGACAATAACTCTAGTTTTCACTTAATGACCTGGATTGGTCTGGTGCAAAATCCAGGTCTGGGGTTCATGAAAGACTTTCTTTGAAGATTCAAAGATTCAAAGATTCAAAGAAAGTGAGGGGAATGTAAACACGAGACGAGAGACATGCAGCAGAGAACCACACAGCACATGTGGAGATACTTCACTCTAGACACACAAACAGCACGGTGACCTGCACAATCTGCAAGTCGGTGTTAAAGTACAGTGACAGTACCGGCGTTCTGCCTGGCATCCGCTAGCTAACATGGCTAACGCTAGCTAACATGGCTAACACTAGCACTGCAGAGAGTCGTCCTGCCGCGGCTTAAACTGTTCCCTCTCAGACGGACACTTACATTTACCAGAAAATTCAAGGCATCAGCCTTTGTTTAGTTTAGTTTTGTTTATTTGTGGTGTTGACTGTTAACGTTACAGAGAACTTTTAATAAAAGTTGCTCAGAGTTGCACACCCATGTTCCCGAGTCGTTAATCCCCTAGTCTACACCCATTTCCATGGTTACATGAGGTCCACACTGGGGGCCATAGTTACACCAGGTCTACGACTGTTTCCATGGTTATAGCAGGTCTATGCTTGTTTCCTTGGTTACATGAGGTCTACAACCATTTACATGGTTTCACCAGGTCTACACCTGTTTCCATGGGGTCAAAAGGTCTACACACACTTCTGTGGTTGCACAGGTTTCCATGGTTGCATGAGGTCTTCACACTTTCATTCTTTCAAAGGGTCTTATTTCTGTGGCTTCATCAGATCTACACGCATTTCTGTGGTTGTACATTAATGTTCATGGACACATACGGTCTACACTCATCTCCATGGTTACACCAGGTCTACACCTGTTTCCATGGTTACATCAGATCAGCATCAGTTTCTATAGTTACATGAGGTCTCCACTTATTATCATGGTTGCACCAGGCAACATCAATTTCTATAGTTCTATTAGGTCTTCACCCATTTTTATTATTATTATTAAGGTCTACATAAATATATAATTTCGACACCGATTTCTATGGTTATGTGAGCTCCGCACGTATTTCCATGGTTGCACTTGGTCTACACACACATTCACAGTTACAAGGTAACATGTCTATCTTCTATTGTCTGAATGATATTATAATAAAAATGAAGAGCAGAGATATTAATTTCAAACATTTAAAATGCTTGAGCAGAAGAAGAAGGAAGGAGATGCAGAGAGAATAATTACCTGACAAATGGTGACTTCATCAGTTACGTTTAACAGTTACACAACTTGATTTTATAGCTAAAGTTCAGTCAAGCAAAAAACATGCATAGTTTTTCATTCTCACAGGCACAAAATGCTTTAAACACTTGTGGGTATGGGAACTATGGAAACCGGTCTTGCTTGTAATGTTTTAAATTTGGAATATACTTTAATACATATATATATATATATTAGTGGTGGGCATATATATATTTTTTTAATCTAGATTAATCTAGATTAATCTTGGAATTAATCTAGATTAAAATGGCTAATTTGAATTCTGCCAAAGGCATTCAGAATGTGTGTGCTACCCAAATAATGACTA
>JBBPCY010000150.1:1784818-1796862 GCA_037974405.1 Brachyalestes nurse | reverse complement strand
CATTTTTTTGGGGGGGGGGGATTAGGAGAAATATTGTCAGCAGTTCTTAAAACTAAGGCAAAGCTGTTCAGTTATAATACTTGTACCTATAAAAGATAAAACTTGAAAAACTGAACATTTTTTTTGCCGTGGAGCTGTATATAGAACAATTAGGATCTGACTCAGGGAACAGAAATAGTGCCATAAACCTTCAGCATCAGGGCTATAATAGCATGAAGCTAAGTAGTGCTAGTCAAGTCTATTGAGCCTCTAGCAGTCTCTGTCTGTAGGTCCATAAAAAACAACCATTAAGCCTGATTTAGAAGGCACCCCCTCCGTGGTGTGTTCTGTAGCTCTCTGCTTTGCCTGACGTTAAGCCATGTTCTCCCTCGCAGGATTACAGGGTGAACATATTCCTCCGGCAGCAGTGGAATGACCCGCGATTAGCCTACAGCGAGTATCCGGATGATTCCCTGGACCTCGACCCCTCCATGTTAGACTCCATCTGGAAGCCTGATCTGTTCTTCGCCAACGAGAAGGGAGCGCACTTCCATGAAGTCACCACCGACAACAAGCTGCTGAGAATATTCAAGAACGGCAATGTCCTGTACTCCATAAGGTGAGCCCAGTTGTAGCCCAAAAGTGTTTGGATCAAGCCACTTCTGATTCAATACAGAAGTTATATACAGTGATATACATTATCTTTAACACTTTAAAGGATTTTTTCAAGTGCTTTATTCTTATACTTTTATTCTTTCAGTTCTACATTATGCATTCTTTTAGTTCTTTACACTCGTTTATCTCATTTAGAAATATGGTTCTCTAAAGATCCAGCCACAGAAAGGTTCTTTACGGTGGGAGTTCACAGACTTTTTTCAGCCTAGGATCCCTTCCAGTATTAAACAGTGTTACAAACACAAAAAATCTCTAGTTAGAATAAGCAGGAGCTGTAATACTCAATTTTTTTTTTCATAATTTAAAGGCCATTTGTCCAAACATTTTAGGCTTTTGGAAATCTCCTTCCTTTTTGTCAGAAGCTCAATTTCCAGCATTGACGTGTTGAGTTTTTGGCTTATAATGTGAGTGGGTGTATTGTTTTTTCCTTCATTTTCATGAGACAATTTTGTGAATCAAAACTGTAGCCACTGCTACATCCAACACTCGGAATAGCAGAATGAGGCTCCTATATATAAACCAGTGGAGCTGAATAGGATGTGGATCCTCTAGAGATTTTATTCAACTTTTCACAGCCACATACCTCAACGCCAACAGATGACGTTTAGTTAACCCACCAGAACCCATGATAACTTAGAAGGCTTCTAATCTGAATTGCCTTACAGTTAGGGTTATATTGCTGCCTGTGAGATTATTATTAAAACAGCTTGTGTTTTTTTAATAGTGGAGGAAATATAGTTTATAAACTACAATATAAAAATATATGCAATTCAACAATGTAATGTAGCATCCACCCATATCATATTATTGGAAAAATAACACATAAAATTTGGGACCATGTAGCCAAACCTCATGGATCTCTTGGTGTCCCCAAACCCCACATTAAGGCCCACGGCTTTAGGGCATGAAGAGCCCATTCTGGCTGTAAAAGCTGCCACTGTTTTTCTCTCTTCCCTTTTATACAGCCTTGAAAAGATGAAACGCTTCATGCAGTTTCATGAAGGAGAGATTTCAATTATTAATGCAAAAACAGAATTGCTGTTCAATAGTTCATCAAAGTATCAGCACAGCTCTGGAGTCTGTAACTATACTGAAGCAGTCTTGAAGCCCCTCACCACCACTCACCATCCTCACATCTCCAGAGTGTATGATGGGAGGGTATGATCTTATATATGTGGTGGTGGTTGGAGGGGGGTTTATGGAGTTAATGTGTGGATGTTCAGTTAATACACGAAGATGACAGAGCTCCAAGACGACAGAATGTTCACTCCGACTGGAGTCCGCATGATGTCCCGGGGGAGGGAGAGAGAGAGAGAGAGAGTATAAGAGAGAGAAAGAGAGAGAGTGTAATTAAAACATGGCCAATCTGCAGCTGTCAGACTCCACATTACTGGCCCTCGCTCAGAAAATGCACAGCTCAAAGCAGCTCGGAGCGGCTCACTCCCAGCACCTCGCTTTGATGCAAACGAGGCTTTACAGCGGCCCTTTAAACCGAGTGTGACGAATTCTCAGGACGTACATTGGATTTAAATAAATTTCTCTTCACACTGATACAGCATGTCTGCGTGTGGTGAACCAGAAGATAGCATAGCGCACACACAAAAAAAACACGAATAAATCAAGCTGTTTAAGGCAGAAAACCTTGAGAATGTGAGGAACATGGATATGCATGATGGTCAGGGGATTGCGTTTGCATTTTTCTCATATTTTCATATTTTTGTGTGTGCAGATTGACCCTGACGCTTTCATGTCCAATGGATCTGAAGAACTTCCCCATGGATGTTCAGACGTGCATTATGCAGCTGGAGAGCTGTGAGTAACAACATTTGACTCTCTTTCTCTCTCTCTCTCTCTCTCTCTCTCTCTATCTCTCTCTCACTCACTCTCTCTCTCTCTTCAGGGCAAGCTCATTACATAACACTGCAGACTCCTCGTCTAACACTTTTTTTTAGTTTCTTTTTAGTTGTTTTTCCCCCCTCATGTGTCATCGCTTTTCCACAGCCATGAGCAGTGATGAGGTCACCTGCAGATTTGATGGGATGTATCAAAGCCATTAGGGTTCACCTACCTGGCCTGGCTGGAGTTAAATTAAGGCACGGTGGGCCTTCTGTTTACCCGTAGATGATCCATCTGCCGACCCCACCAGGAGATCTCAGCCTGCCTTTAAATACCATACGGCTCTGAAGCCCACCCTTCATCCTCTGATTCTCCTCTCAGTGCTCTGTGACAGAAGGCTGATGCTACATGTTAGATTTACAATGTAGAAGCTGAGCCATGCGACGCTGTAGCATCACTATCATAAACGGAACAGTTGTGATTTCATCTTTTATTTCCTCTATTAGTGCAAGTTCAGATATTCATTGATGCTTGTGAAGACAAAGCCGTGATGTTAATAAATAATAAATGATTGGACTTGCTGGGTTCAGTGCTGTTTATGATTCAAACTCCTTAACCAGCCCTAGAGCAGAGGTCTTACTTATCCAGCTATCTTTAAGCTTAGTTCAGTCTAGATGGTGATCACTTCACCAGGCTTCATTGTCATGGAAACCTATGCCACACGCCTAACTTGGCCCATGGCAAGTTAAGATTGGAATTTTGGATCATAAACAGCTTTTGGACCAGCCAAGGCTGAGCCTCCCAATCAGGGGCCATTTTTATGTCCAAGTTTTTCACAACACTTTTGTTTTAACTGAAACTTCTTAGGAACTTGAATGGGCTTTGTGAGACAGGACCCAAGTTGGTGATGTAGACGGGTAAAATGTGAGACTGCTGTGAGACAGAATTGTTTGGTTTGAACCATTTGTTATCCAACCAAAAGAGATGTTTTCAGTCTTGATTAAAGTGAACCATGGCTCAGTCCGTCTGCAGTTGGTTTTTTGGATGGTTCAGACTGGTGACCATTTACAGGAAGTTGAGGCAGGCTGTTGTCACCCATTAAACAACAGAGGAAGAAAAAGAACAGGATAAGAAGTTAAAATGTTGCCCAAACAGATGATGACGACAGGGCATAAATAATGGCAACAGTATGTAGATGAAGATAACAGGACTCCGGGAATGACAGCAGGGTGTAGGTGATGAAGACAACATGTGGATGATTTTGACAGGATGTAGGTACGACTAATTTGATGATGATGCGACTTATTTGATGACAGTAGGATTTAGGAGGTGTTGACAGAACAGAGGCCATGACGACAGGAAGGTGATAATGACAGGATGTGGTTGATGATGACAGGAGATGTGATGTGATGACGACAAAGCCAGGCGTGTCCTGCAGAGTCCTTTATTGCATTTACGAAATTGCAACATAAAACCCAAACTAAATGCACTAAATGTAAATAATGTAACGCAAACATGAACCTTGGTTTCAGCCTTTCGTGTGAAAATGAAAGCAAGAAATCATATAAACCAACAGGTAAACTGGCTTTACTCAGAGCTGCCTACAGTGTTTGTTGTTTTTCATCCCTGAATGCAGGTGTTTTCTGCTTTCTTTCCTTATTTACATTTTAGCTCTATATTTGGGGATCGCTTCTTGTCAGCTCCTTACATTACTCACGCCCCTGACTGCACATGCTACAACTTATTCGTACTAATACTGAGAATCACTTTAATCCTAACAGAGAATTTGAGTCTTAAGTGCACAGCGGCATGCCGTAAACTCATAACTGAACGCAGGGACACGTAATTAACTTTGACTAGAAAATGAACTAAAGGCCTCGTCCTAGAGAGCAGCCACTGCAGGGCCTTGGGGTGAGCAGTTAACCATGCTGCCTTATTTAAATCCCTGTAGATTTTAGGCTGGAACATCTCTTGCTCTCTCTCTGCTCCAACATTAGTGAACCCTGTGTTCGGTAACTCGTGCCAGGCGCTCGCTCCCACACGCGGCCCACAGTGCAATAATTCATTCAGTCTTTCTCGGGACTGTCGCTGTGCAGGCTTTTAACGGGAGCCCCCCTGTCAGTGGGAGTCTGTCTCTGTCTCTGCATATTTCAGAACAGCCTGCTTCGCCTCCACGGGAAGCGCAGGGATGAGCGCCGGAGAGGGATGTGAAGCAACAGCACCAAACGTGCGTTAGTGCTGCTGAAGAGCATCTACAGGACGGAGACGGGGTGCATTACATAATAAAAGTGACTGGTTGCTCTCGCTACTTTCAGAATCACAAACAACAAAATATGGGGGTAAATAAATCCAGTGTGAAGTCGGTGAATCACAAGTACACCAGGAGTTAAAGGAATAGGACCTGTTTCCCATTTCCAGGTCTGAAACCTGGCTTAATCAAAACAAATGGCGTTGTGTGGGTCTTCATTAGCTTTCTATTAGACTTTATTTAGACTTTATATTTTATATTGTATACATAAATGTGGGTTGTTTTTGAATGTATGTGGCTATTAAAATAGATGATGGACTACAGAGTATACAGACCGGTGCCTTGCATTAGTTTTGACAGCTGCAGTTGTGATTAATGAACAGTTAGGACCTGGACTCCTCAGAAAGCCTGCATTCATTGTAAATACAGTGTGTGTTCGGGTGGGTGCTGGGTATGGCTGGTTCTGTTCAGAGTTTGGAGGACAAAGCGCATCGTTCACATGTTGGAGTGCTTCTTCAAGACCTTTTTTGACACACTGCCATGTGTAAACATGGACAAATATATGCAAAGCTAAAATTAGCCACAGCAGCAACCATCTAAAGGCCTGAAATCAATTAAAACAGTCAAACAGAACGTATTCCTGATTGATTCCACTGCACTCATTGATTTATTGATTGATTTGCCAAATTGATTCAATGATTCAAATACATCTACACAGCTGTTAAACTCATTGTGATCGCTGAGGATTAAGGGACAATAAAGCTCTAAAGGGGGTCTCAGGGTCCCCTTTGATGAGTTGAATTTGGTGTATTTGAGCAGATAAATCATCAAACTGTGCTGGAATTCAAGACCACCTGCTCTAAATCAATAGGAAACTTATCGTGGACAAGAAAATAACAAAAACAGTAGGTGACTCAAAAAAAAAAAAAATTATATATATATATATTAGGAATATCAGTTGTAACAAACCTCAAAATACAAAAGGTAAAGGGGGCATCTGGCTGACGCCACAGCAATTTACAGAGACATTCTCCCTGGAGCAACTCGATGGTAGAAATTGGGGGGGTTTGAACATGCAACTTTGTGGTCATCGGGTTCACAGGCAAGTGTTTCACCCACTATTCTACTACCACCCTTAAGAATGTGATCTGAGATCAGTACTTATGACTGCTTCATGAACGCCACGCCTGCTGTTGCATGAGACAGCTACCTGGAGTGGGGAAGTTTAGTTCACTTTTACAGCTCACAAGTACATAATACTTCATCCTAAATCACATCCACAAGTCTTCTCCACCTGAATGAAGACCTGGATATGGTCGGAGTGGATCGAGAAAAGTTTTGGTGATGTATTTTTATGGAAAAACGTGGTTAGTTATTGAATTCTAGTGTTCGTAAGCAACATTAGCTTCGGTGTTACACCTATAAAAGTGGTTGATTTACTACATCGAGGGTAATTTTATTTCTGTAAAATAAGCTGCTCCTACCACTGCCTGCAAGCACATTTTCCGCTCTGAACTATAACTAACCTTTATGTCTGAAATCATTTTGATTTGGTGTGTTTATTTAATTTTATGTTGGGGAGGCATGTGGGTCATTAGTAGAGGTTCTAGTCTTGAATTGTGTTCTAAAACTCCAGTAGAGGAGCGTCATTTCTGCCCTTTTGATGAAATAGATAAAAGACAGCACATAATCTGAATAAGAGGCTGCTCTTCCAAAGTGATTCCCATCTCTCCACCTGCCCAGCCAACCTCCTCCTCAGCTCCCCACCACAGTCAGCCCCACCCCCAATGCCTGAGTGGCAGAAGAAGCCGAAACGGCCGCGCAGAGCTAAATAAAGCAAGCCAAGATTCCTTCTAATTACATCCGCCATCATTTATTTAAACATTTTTTACACACCAGTGCAGTCGGCCCGGGGGATATTTCCACTGGCACAGTTTTAATGCTTTGAGAGATAATTTGTCTTCGTTTGCCTTGCAATGTTTTATTATGCTCGGCGGTTGATGGAGCCTTGCGATGTGCCCATTACCAAGCACATATAATATAAGGACGGGAGTCTTAGGAGAACACAGCAATAAAGGAGAGTGACTGCTAAGCTAATTTAGCATGCTCCTAAGGACTGGGTCACTGCTGTAGCCTGCGGTCCATATGGTCGATATTCGAGCAATAGAGAGAAAGGAGCAGTTTCTGAAAGGAGCAGAAAAGCTGCACGAACCAAACTGGAACACAACCACTGACTCATAAAGCCTCTCGACTTACTCAGTTCTTTTTTTATTTTATTTTTTTAGATGATGACTTATTGGAGTGGTCTCCAAATGCTGCCAGTGTCGTGTCTTCTGGGTTACACTGCTGCATTACGGGAAACGTTTGGTCTTGGGAGAAGCGTGCACTCACTTTTCTGTGATGATGCAAATTTTAGACTGTCCTTTACCTTTAAATGCACTCATGTTTCATCTCATTGGCACTTAATAGCTTGTTAAATATCTAACACTGGTCTGATGATTATTTTAGGTGTTTTTTTGATAGGTCAGTAGCGATCAATAAAACAATTAAATTTTCTATTTAATAAAGGAACACGAATTGTGAACATACTATAGATGCATTTGTCAGCAAAGAATATTGAGTGTATTTTTAGTAAATATTACGTGAGTAACATGCAAATGTAGAAAATCTTAGCATGCAAAAGCTTTTGACTTTTTATATTTTCTGTGGCAGTTTTTGTTCTTTCCTGACATGAAAACAAACAGAAACGGTCAAAAGTTGGGACTCAGAACGAACAAATGCAGAATGTGAATTGTAATGTCATTGCAATTCATTGTGTTGCTTATTGTAATTCAAGTAATTAAAAATGCAACTATTTAATTACATTAGTGTGGTAACTGTTTGGGTTTAAAAATCTACTTTGTAAAATTGATTTGATGGTTAAACCTAAAAAAATTGTAATGTACTAACCTTAAATGCACCTGAGTGGGAACTAAGGTTGCCTTCACAGAACTCCAACAAACATGACAACATACATGACATTCAACAGTCTTTTCTGCAACACTGTTGCTTTGTCTCCTGTATCTGCAGTCGGCTACACGATGAACGACCTGATCTTCGAGTGGCAGGAGAATGGGCCTGTGCAGGTGGCTGATGGACTGACCCTTCCGCAGTTCATCCTGAAGGACGAGTCTGACCTCAGATACTGCACCAAGCACTACAACACAGGTAGGGGTCCAATCCCAGATACAGTATAAAAGATGTTTGCAGAGGCATCTGCTGGCATAGTGGCATGTACCATGGATAAATGCATGAGGGGACACTGTCTGAGCCGAGTAATGCGATGGGTTTTAGAGAATGAACAGACGAAATGAAAAAGAATAAAAAGTGACCATTTCAAAGCTTGGTTTTGTGCTAGTTCTGGTTTGGGCTGAGTATTGTTTGAATCCTGTCTCACCTCCAGCTTCTGAAATATATGGGGATTTCTGTTGAGGGGTCATGTGCTTTGTGAAATTCAAAATATTCTTCTTATGCTCATGCTTTTGAGTGAGGCTACTAAACATGAGAATTTTGTGGAAACAATGGGTGAAGGTATTCATAGTCTCCTCAGGTAACCAAAGCTTGACCAGTTTGTGGTATGCAGGTTTGCATTAGTTTTCTTCCGCCTCTAAAAATTAGTCCCAAAAGACCTGTTGTTGAGAAACCTCCTTTAACAGCAGGTAGACTGGGCAAGAGCCTCAAACACGTGCAGAAAGAAGATTTACTGTTAGAATAGCACTGTTCAGACTCTTGGGATCAGATGTTCGTGCGTGAGAAGACACAGCATGGAATATCGGAATACGTGATGATCCCGTAATTAGCACACAAAGTTCACATGTCATGGGCTCTCTTTTCTCAGCTAAGGAGGAATGACACCCCTGTAGAACATCTCAGAAGAACTTCATTTATTAACACCCCTATCTCTTCATTACTGAACTTTTATTTCCTGCTTTGTTCTCGAACTCTTTTATCTCACTCCTTTTGACCCTGTAAGCCCTGAACCTCATGAACACACTTAGATAAACTGAGGTCTTCGTAAGCTGAATGTTAAATTCAGGTGTGTTGTAATCACATATTGGTGATTGCATCAGGGCACAGTTTGCTTGCACTCTTATTTAGCCCAGAGTATTTGAGCCAAAAACTCACTGAAACAGAGCAATAACTCTCCTGCAGAGCACACCTCACACCTCAAAACACAACATTTACCTCCTGGTAGCTCCTGACAAAATACTTCTTACTTATGTCAAGACCAAGAGACATTTTTTTGGTAAAAAATGACTAAATAAAATGAGCGTCCTACAAAAAAAATCAATAGTCATTCAAGTGTTCACCATGTATGAGTCTGATCAATACTGCAGTACATTAACGAGTCTAATCTGAGAAACTAATCTAATCTAATCTGAGAGACAAGACCGAGTCAGATTTCAATATCCAAGCCACCTGTACTGTTTTTCCTGGTTCCTCCTGATATGTGTCTGTTTGAGCTGGTTGACATGTTTGCCATGTTTTGGTACATTGTTTCCGAGCGGCTGATTTTGTGGTGTGTTTTAAGTTAGGATATATTGAACAGCAACCCTGTCCAGTCCTGTGCAAAAGTCTTCTGCACCTATGCAAATTGGTTAAAGTCTTTTTTTAGCAGCATGTGATAAAGTGTCTGGAGAGGCGAACACAGGTTCGGTTCCAGATTCCTCCTCGGTTCCTCCAGCCGTTGTTTAGATTGTGAAACTCCATCAGCAGCTCCTGATTTAATTTAATGAAGGACTGATCGAGTCAAACCAGGTTTCAGATATATTGAACATAACGTCATTTTTTTTTTACTGTAGAATATTGTATATTTTGTTTAGTATATTTAGTAATGATAAAAACACTCACTGCTGTTTTTAAATGTTATTTTCGCAGATGCCTTAGACTTTTGCACAGATTTGCTTGGATATGTCTCTAGATGCAAATGGTCTTCTTGCAGGTAATCACTGCACAGACTTAAAGGAACATTGGCTTACTCGGCTTGTCTATCTGTTCTGAATTCTGCAGATTAAACTGCAATTAAACAGGGTCTAACGTGCTGAATGTTACACGACCTTCAGAAAAAATGCACAGATCTTCAGTTTGTGAGCTTTTAAATAATAAGCAATGTCTCCATAAATAATAGGGTGTATCTTTGAGTGCATTCGACTTTCCACGGCATTTCCATTCCCCGGCATATAGCAGTGCCTGAGGAATCCGTGATTCTCTCTTTAACGGTCGGCTGTTGGTAGACGCTGCACAGCTGTATGGATCTGAAGTATCTAGAGTGTGAATGAGTTGTGCATAATGCACGGCACACGTGCATCTTTCATGAGCTGTCATGTCCATGTTAGCACAGCTGCGCGAGCAGCATAATCACATCCAGCAATGCAGGGCTGCGTTTTTAAGGGGGGAGGTTTGTGTATTTATGAGCGAGTGAAGGTGTTCTTGTTATCGCAAAGTGAGAAATAATATTCGCCAAGAAAGGCAACCAGCCTTCCCACAGTCAGGGTAATTGAAAATCCTTGTTTTCGCCGCCCGCTGCCCTTTGGCTCTGCATCCATTGCTAAGCAGCCTTCCTTTGTGCGGAATCGGCCTCGACTCCGGCGCACAGACTTCATCAGTATGATGCGATTCGGCTCAGGAGTTCGGATAGGTTAACTCGTTAAAACAGAAGAATCCGAACGAAGCTGCTTAAGAGTCAACTCAGGGTTGAGCGGGACGACTGGAGAGTTTCTTAACAAGCTCTAATGAAAGCATTCATTTCACACAGACTGCTGTATTATTGAATAGGCCTCTGCACTACAGAATAACTTTGATGCATACTTAAAGGTGTGAGTCTCTGAAACATTGACAATGGCCTGTTTTTTCCTCTCTTCTTCTAAAGTGCAGAGCTAAATTATGAAACATTTGAAAGAAGTGGAAGAAGTCATGCTGAGACTTGTCAGGCAGTGGTGCATGGTAAAAACCATTGAAGCTGCAGCGTAACCAAAGTGATAACACAGTGAAATATGTCAAATAATTCCAATATACAGGCAACAGGCAAAATATACAAAATGACAGACAACTTTAATTGCATGTACTTCCACACACTGGTCACTTCATTAGAAACATCATCCACTTCCGCTTACAGGCCATTTTATTAGAAACACCTACTATCTACTTTCATTCATTGGCCACTTTATACGAAACACCTGCCTTGTACTTTCTTACTGGCCACTTTATTAGAAACACCTACTTTGGCCACCAAATGATGCCAACTAAAGCAATGCATAGAAAACATCAGTCTGCTTACACTGAAATGTAACTGTAATCTTTAGATCAGGCCTGGCAAACACTACTCATAATACATGAGTTTGGAAACTTCAACTTCGATAAGTTTGTTGAGATCTCAAATAGTTGCAATTTTTTTTTTGTTTTGGTGAGTGAGTAGTTTTGAAAGGGTGAAGGAGTATTATTTTGTACTGCATAAACAAGACTGACCCTCTAGAGCTTAAACCGGTCCTTAAATTAGATGCTGTCCAGGGACCAGGGCTACTCATACGAGAGATACTGAAAGTACTGAAAAAATAACAACATATATTTCATTTTCATGGCTAATTTCTGTCTTTCCGAGCTGGACACTGGAGGATGAATGACATGTGCCTCAGGGTCAAACTCTGGATGCTTCATTAAAAACACCCACGCATCGATTCTGATGTCCTGACAGGCATGCGGTCCCCTGGTGGCTGTATCGGGGGTCTCTGCATGCCCCTAAAGGGAGCTAGTTGTCAGTCAGTAGACCCCCCTCCCTCCTCACAAACGTCTCCTGCTGTAATTGAATTGATATCGGAGCCCTGAGCACATGTTGATATTGATCATGCTCAGAGATGCTGTTTGGAATAAGTGGATGGGGAGTTGAAAGGTGACCAACCAATTTATGCTGCAAGTCGTAAATGGGAAGAATACAGAACGCCCTTGTAATATCGGCTGTGGTTCTCCTCTGTTCAGCTAGGACAGAGGTGAAGGACATACACTTATCCATATTTTTAGCCACTATAGCTGGCTGTTCTATCATTTAATTAACCACTAATTGACCCTTCTGTCATATATGAACACACCACAGCACACAGTGTGAACAGCACAAAAATTCATCCTCTGCATTTAACATATCCATCCATCCATCTATATCTATATCTATATAGATATATATAGATGTGTGTGTGTGTGTATCTATATCTATATATCTATATGTAT
The DNA here is from genome assembly GCA_037974405.1 of Brachyalestes nurse. Taxonomy (NCBI): domain Eukaryota; kingdom Metazoa; phylum Chordata; class Actinopteri; order Characiformes; family Alestidae; genus Brachyalestes; species Brachyalestes nurse. The sequence continues at coordinate 1,784,867 of JBBPCY010000150.1, read as the reverse complement.
ATCTATATCTATCTATGTCTATCTATATCTATCTATCTATCTATCTATA
>JBBPCY010000150.1:1751204-1774970 GCA_037974405.1 Brachyalestes nurse | reverse complement strand
TATTATTATTATTAATAATAATAATAATAATATGCAAAGAATACAAATAGATTTATATGGCACACCTCAGTTTTGTCATGTTAAGGTGCTTTACATTCAGTAAACAAACACACACACTCACATACACACATACAGAGCCATACATCCAAGTGCTTGTAACAATATCAGTTGATATTTATTTGGAAAACAATTTTTTTCTAATAAATGTTATTAATAATAATAAAACTGTTATATTTCTTGCAGGCAAAAAGCCCACTCCTAAAAAGGAAATACAGTTGTCTTAATGTGTTTAAATATGTGCACATTTGGTTAATATATATATATATATTTATTTATTATATGCGTGTTGGTCAGTGTGTTTGTGTGTGTGTTGGTCAGTATATGGTGTGTGTGTGTGTGTGTGTGTGTTTACTTTTTACATTTTAATATAAAACTCACATTTTAACTTTTTTTTTGAGGTAAGAAAGTATTCTGCTGTAAAGCGATTATTTAGGATGTACATGTTTTCTTCCAAAAGCTATGAAACATAGTCTCACGTTGCACCAGAATAGTGTGGGAATTAAAGGCCTGTTACAGCTTCTTGTTTTCTTCAGGACAGATAATATTGTGAGCTCTATAATCCCCCGCTGTGAGACAGGATATTACGTCACTGTGAGTGTTGATGTAATCGTATGATGTCACTGTTCAGGGTGCCAAAAGCATGATGTGTCTTCCTGCAGCCGCTGTTATCAGACTGACTTCCTGCAGCTGAGCGGTGTCGGCCCATACGTTACTACTGCTCTTCCACCTTCAGCCTCTCCACCGTCTCCCTTTACTGACGCTATCAGGGGATCTGTACAGCTGGAAGAGTGAGGGACTCCGAGGGTCAGAGCTCTTCCATTCACTCACTTCAGACTCAACCTCAGAGCTGAGTGTCCATTTTATATTCCAGCGAGGGATCAGTAATGCAGCAGATGTGTTACAAAATTATGAGAATAAACTGAATGAGTACAGCCTCTCTCTCTCTGTCACATTCTCTTTCTCTCTCTCTCTCTCCACCTCTTTCTTCCTATCCTCTGTCTTTCTCTATTTCCAACTCTCTCACACTCTCTTTCTCTCTCTCTCTCTCTCTCTAAAGATGAGTGGGAGATGACTACATGACATTTTTCCATCTCCAGCAATCGCCTGAATCTGCCCAGCAGTGATTCATTCATCTCTTAAACACCTCCTCTTGGAGACGCTCTCTAATACGAGTGCACTTTTGAGCAACTCCCTCTCTTTAATGATGTCTTTCTAAAACAGCTCCCCCTGAAATGAGTCAGCCTGAAAAAAATCTGTCTTACAAAACCTTAATAGGCTGATATATTTTCAGTAAGTGCACAACACACATCCATTCCCTGTCACTCATCGTTTTGGTCCACCATTTGCACTAAGTTGGGCACTAAAAAATAATGAATCTTAATTTTTCTAAAAGAGTCCATAATCTTTTTTATTTATTTTACCCCCTTAGGTCCACTTTTAACATTTGTGTGCTTTTCTTCACTATGAACAGTGCCTTTCCAACCACTCTTCACCCTTTAGAATTAAACATGTCTTTTTAGTACTGTGCTTTTAAAACTGATATATGTTAAATAGTTTTGTTCTGATTGGCTGCTCTGTATTGTGTACCATTCAAAAAGCTGTCCAGGCGTTAATACATTATAAACTAATGTAGCCTGAAAAGATGGGTAAATGCAAATGCACAGGCAACATATTCAAATACATGCATATATGGACCATTTGGACTGAGGAGTAAAGGGAATGCTGCATCCTTTCCAGCAACATTTGGAATGAACTTGTGTCCAAACTCTCCCATGCATGCAAACAGTTTTGTCTCATTTGCTGGACACTGATTTTGAACTTATGGGTCCAGCTTGTCCATGCAGCTTAATGGGAGAAAGATCAGGAGACTGGAGAGGCCAAGACATATGCTGTCATGAATTTATACAACATTAAATGAACATGTGACTTAATTTGTCACATAAACTGTCATAACCTCAAATACTGTCAAATCTTACAATGTCATATTAATGGACATAATCCGTCCATAATCAGTCACAACAACTTGTGATATCTACCATGTTGATGAGTGTTTTTCAGGTTCAGGTAAAGCGATGCCATGATGTGTTTAAGTTACGTCTGTGAATTTAGTTAAGTGGCTTCTCTACTACTGAATTATCACAAATACCCACTCAACAGCTGTAACCTGCTTGGGTAGGTGGTTAACAAAGAAGTAAACCTACTGAAAGGTTCCTCAGAGGACCAGAAGTGGTTCTTCTATGGCATCACCATGAAGACTGCCGGCTTTTGGATCTCTAAGGAACATTTTATTATATTTACACCTTGGTTAAATTGTACATTTAATCCATATATCTGCCATGGAATGTAAACATATTGCGTAAACCTACAGAAAGGATCCTCCGAGAAACAGAAGTGTTCTTCTATGGCATCACCATGAAGACCAGCTGCTTTTGGTTCTCTGCGGAACCATTTAATGCATTTACTCATTGGTTACATAATACATTTAACTATTGTAAATAGATATGTAAATCTATAAAACAAACCTACTGAAAATTCCACAGAGAACAAAGAGTAGTTGTTTTAGGGCATCACTCTGAAGACTGGCAGCTTATTTATTCACTTACTTAGAGTGTTCAAGTCAAACAATAGAGCATTCAAGTCAAACTTTTAATTGGTACTGACCGCTCTTAAAACGTGAGGGAGGCAAAACGTTTCCATGGCATCACCCAGGTGAACCCTTTTAACACCAATATTCTCCATATTTGAAGCTTCTCCACTGCAAGGAAGGAGTCCGGATTTCTTCAGTAAGAGGGTGCAGGTGTGCCTCACACGAAGCTTGCCACACCACGGCGGGCTTAGCGGACATGCACTGCGCTATTTTCCCTTTCTCTAATCACTACCAAAATATGCTCTTGTCCTGAGAGATTTGGAGGGCGGGCTTGGGGTGATGTGTAGGGAAGATGGCAGCACTGGTGACGTGCAATTTTCGCTAATGGTAATAAGGCCTGTAGCGGGCGCACGCTGAAGAATGTGTGTCACCCTCTTCTGAAGTCCAAGTAGCAGCATCTTTAAGCCATTATAGCGGCGCTTTCGGCCCTGACTCTTTCTTCCCAGACGCGGGCCGTGACCCAGGCCGACTCTGAAGCCTCCTGCATTTACACATGTTTGATTTCCTTTCCAATGGCTGTATGCAGACACTCGAAGAGGGAGGGAGAGAGAGAGGAAGAGGTGAAGCAGAAGACAAAAGAATGCACTGTTCTCTTTAATCCTAAATTCCTCTGTTAAGCTGAGTTTACAGTGGTGTGAAAAGGTTTTGGACCCCCAATCAAACGTTACATTGATTTTCCAAGTACACACTCTACATAGAGAACACATTTTAATGCACAATTATTGATTATTTGCTAAACATATAACCTGATGTACTGTAAAATGTCTTATGCTGTGGAACAGTTTAAATACATTTATCTGAGCAGTAAGGGACTTTCTGTCAGCAACATTACATTACGCTAAAATCAAACAAGCAAGAAGGCATTAAATAATATCAAGATTTGTTTTGTTTGTAAAAGTACTTGGAGTTTTGTGAACTGGTAAAGAGAACACTGGTTCGGTACCAGATTTCACCTCAAAGCTTTTGGCCTTTGCATGTATTTGTGAAAATCCATCAGCAGCTCCTGATTTAATCTAATGAAGTAGCGACTGAGCTGAACCGGGGGTTTGAGGTATTTGATGAGAATTACAATTTAATAGTGGGCTTCCATGAGGAGAGGTCTAGGAATGATAAAACAAAAACAAATAGACATACATAAAATCACTATTCAGAGAGCAACAATTGACATTTTTCTGTTGAGAATGTATTATTTCCTCTTAGAAATAAACATAAATATGCAAACTGACAAGCTTACAGTTCTATATGATTAAAAAAAGTGATTAGTGGGTGTAAAATAAAAGAATTATCTGATAGCATGAGGGTCAAAAAGTTGAGAGAAAACGTGCAAGGAAACCTTCTGCAATTCTTTCCGATTCTGGCGGAATTTCCATGCTGAATTTTCCACCAGCCAAACACATCTAAAGAAGAAGGAGGAAAGAAAAAAACTTTTTTTGTATTGTTTACAAGAGGCTTATGTGTGGACGGTAAGTCGGACCCTTCGGCGAATGCCGGAGATGAAAACAGCAAGACGTTTATTTAGATCTGCCCGAGTGCTCGAATCTGCCAGCCTTCATAAAATTCCTCTTGAGAGGAAGGGTCTCTCTCTCTCTCTCTCTCTCTCACTCGGCCCCACTCCTCGATTGACCACTAAGCCTGCAAAGCCACTTTAATCAGGCTGTTCTCCACTGTCATTTCTGCCTTTGTTACCTGATGCTGGTTCACTATCATGGGACAGTCGGTGGGTAGATGATGTGAGTGTGGGGGAAGGGGAGGGCATAGAAGGAAGGGCGTTTGATTGACATGTCAGAATAGCGTTATCAGTCTGGCTCCATTCCAGGTTTTGTCTCAGAGTTGTTTGGCTCTGAGGCGTCTAGGCCAGAGAGAGAGAGATACAAAAAGAGAGAGAGAGAGAGCGAGAGAGAGAGATACAGAGAGAGAGAGAGACTGCATATGGTGTGTGGGAACCGAAAGCTGTCAGTAAAACCCAGGCTGTGCCGGATAAGAGCATCTGCCAAATGACTAAACGTACATGGAAATACACACGCCTGTCCAAACAAATACAGCATGCAGGCAGTCGCACATGCTCCTAAGACCAGTTCACAGAAAGACAGATGAGACAGACAAGACAGACAGACAGACACCGACATGTAAAAAGCACTTAACACAGTCATTTACACTAATCCCTGTCTGAAGGTGCTCAACCACACTGGGAAAATATACCAGCACCCCGATCTTCACACATTCCTCAATCCCTTATATATTCACATAATACTTTGTATAGTGTACAGACTTTTATATTGTATTGCTATATTGTATTGTATTCTATGTTGCTTCTACTTCTTTTGTTCTGTCCATGTTTGATCTGCCCACTTTGTTAAGTCTTATCTTATCTTATCTTATCTTATCTTATCTTATCTTGACTTGTCTTATCTTCTGTGTGTGTGTGTGATTAATACCCTTGATTTCATAGGATGAGCAACTGTCTACAAGCTTATGGCCTTAAAACGGTTCCTAAATACTTCCTGGCTTGAGCGTTCCAGGAGAAACCTTCATTTGGAATCACATTTTTTACATTATGTGAAGGTTATTTAAACTTGCTCAGTACTGTAAATACATATAGAGGGGAACTTTTACCAGACAGAATCATCCAAAAGATGCTTTTAGGGTGAATAGAAAGTGTGTTTGCAGTCATTAAGAGTGGGGAAGGGAAGATGGATCGTGTTTCACCTCACCCATCTCAACACCTTTCACAAAGGGAGGTCGTCTGATCGAGTGTCTGTCTTTCTGTCTGCGAGTTGTTAAGAGCTTCAAGTGTAAGGAGCATTCTAAGCGAGGCTTTAGAGCTAGCCGCAGGCTACGGGGCCGTCAGGTAGAGAAGAGCAGGGAATAATGGTGCACTTGGGCGTGCGAAGAGCCCTCAACAGCAGCCTTATTTTCTGTCTGTGGGACCCACCTCAGAACAAGGCCTGTCGCTTGATCTGTGTGTACCTTGTCATTCAGCGTGTATGAGTTATATTTCAGCTATGAGACGGCATGTCCTGTGCAATTATCTCTACACCACTTCCACTTGAACAGTAGTCTATTTGTGGTTGCTGGCCTCTCCATGACAGCACGCAGTGTATTTTGAGGCAGTGTACGTCATCTTTTTATTCAATTAGGAGCGTCTACATGCCTGCAACTGCTGGCAGAAAGAAAAAATGGCTTATATAATGACTATTTTTTACCTAAACATCACAAAACATATAGAGGTTTGCGAATAAGCAAATGATATAATGTTAAACATTATAAAAAAGAAAAAACAAAGAATTTGATGATGGAAATGGTTAAGGCTTCGGAAAAAATGTTGATAGAATTAAGCTAGAAAACTTGGTTTCAAGTGTTTATAGGACGACTTCATTTCAGGGTTTATATGACTGTTGCACCAGTTGAGCTACAGTAAATATCTGGTTTTCGAAATGTACCAGTTAGCAAACAATCAGAACATCACTGCTGTCCTGGGCAAAATCATAATTCCCAAAATTTATTTTTTACTTAATTTTCAATGTAAATTAATGTATCAAGATTTTATCCAATGTCATTTTGGACTTTTTATCCGTTTCACCATGTAATGCTGACATATTGTAAATAGCTATTTTTTCCAAAGGGTTTGTAATGATGGATATTGACATGTACGTATACACTCATTATCATAATCTGCATGTACACAAAAACATCGGTAACACTTTATCTGAAGGCTACCTTCATATGGACTTCATAACATAAGCACTGAAAATGTATTTAAAAAGCAGCACTTGAGTGTTTATGTACAGCATACAGTCATATAAACTTTCAAACAGGGTCAATGGCTACCCAAAGCTCAGTGATGTGTGTGGGAAATAAAGGCTATCCTATATGGTCTGAACACACAGAAGAGTTGCTGTAGCACAAACTGCTGAAAAAGCTCCTGCTGCTCAGAACACAGTGCATCACAGATTTATGCTTATGGAGCTGCATAGCTGCAGACCAGTCAGAGTACCCATGCTGACCTCTGTCCACTACTAAAAGTGCCGACAATGGGCATGTGAGCATCAGAGGACCATGGAGCCGTAAAAGAAGGAGGTCTGCTCTAATCAATCCCATTTGTGGATGTGGATCATGTGTACGGCCGTGTGTGCGTGTGTGTGTCACTTATCCAGGGAAGCAATGGAACCAGGATGCACTATGGGAGGATAGTGAGGCCGTGGAGGCAGTGTGATGCTCTGGGCAAAGTTCTGCTGGGAAATCTTCATGTGGACATTAATTCGACATGGACCACCTACCAAAACATCACTGCAGACCAAGGATACCCTTCATGGTAATGATGTTCCTTAATGCCAGTTACCTCTTTCAGAAAGACAATGTGCCCTGCCACATTCAAACACTGTTCAGGAATGGTTTGAGGAACATGAAGTCAAGGGGTTTACTTGGATTTCGAAGTCCTCAGATTTCAATCTGTGGTATGTGTTGGTCCAGACTTAATAGATCTGCTTCTAGAGTCTGGGCCAGAAGTATTTTGGGAACATAAGGGGGGACATCTACAATATTAGGCAGATGGTTTTAAATATATATATATATATATATATATACACAGTATAAAACCAGTGTAATGTAATATAAATGTATATATTAGTGATGTATATGCTAATCCTGAATATAACTACCCATGATATAATAATTAGAAGAGCATTCTTTGGATTCTTTTAAACTTTTGCTTTACATCACTCAAGCATAGTTCTTGACTTTTGAAAGTGCTGAAATGACCAGCTGAAAGCAGAGGCTCTGAGTGTACGATTGGCTTCTGCTTCTGACTGAAGGTTTCGAAGTCCTGAGACTCTACAGAGTGACCCTGGCTCTTCAGGTCTGTCCTCAAGTCTATTACTATGCAAACCTTCCTCTCAGGCTTATCACATGGCTAGGATAAGTCTGTCCATCAATCTTCACACGAATATCTTCTGGGTGCTGCCAGACAGCTTTCATGATTGTGGACCCAGTAGGAGCCCCCACACACCTCCACCCTACTATAGTCTACATCTCTTCCTACTCACACGACCTCACACCAAATGGCACACACAACTTTCAATAAATCACTTATTCTTCTCGACAAAAGCGGCTGACTCATGCACGTCTGAGATGCCCATTGTGGACACGGGGACACTATTGGTTCTGCTGCCAGCAAAGCGCTGCGAGAGGGTCAGACAATAATTGGGTTTGTTTGAGGGCTGTACATTTTTGCTAATGATGGAAAGGACCACCAAGAGGAGCACATGCCACAGGCAAAAGCTGGGGAACCCCAAGAACTTCATCAACAAGTGCTTCTTCTACACATCTGTTAGTTCATCCACACAACATGGAAGGAATTCTGAAAAAAGACTCGCAAAACCTTTTAAATGCTTCCTCTAACCAAAATAGCCTCATGTTCAGTATTACTAATATCAGGTCATTACCAGTAATTACAAATATGCTTAGAAAATCCATGTGATCTCCACCCAAACATCTCCATGTCTTGCATTAATAAAACTCTTCTTCAAGATTCCCAAAACCTTTCAAAGGCTCCTTCTAACCAAAACAACCTCATGTTCTGTGTTACTAATGTCAAGTCATTTTCAAAAATTACAAATATGCTTGAAAACTCTTTGTCTTGTATTTATAAAGCCGTCTGTAACAATCGCTTTACCCAGGATGGTGATAAGTTCAAATGGGCTGATAGACGCAACTTTTAAGTTAACAAACAAGCTACCACAGAGTCATTCGTGGCTGGATATTTCTGGGTTGTGGAACATACACAATCTTTCAGTGGCACCTTGCAATGCCATCTGAAAAGCATCTGATTGGCAATGGCTTCATTTTTCAGCATCTCAACGATCCCAAACACACTGTTAATGCAGTAAAAGCGCCTCAATAGAAAAATAAATCACAAAATACGTGGATCAGCCTCCCCAAAGTACAGATCTCATCTTTACTGAAGCAGTGTGGATCATCTGAGAATGGAACAAAAGGGTAGCCAACATCCAAAGAAGAGCTTTGGAATGTCCTTCAAGAAGCCTGGAGAACTATTCCAGAAGACACTTAAAGAGTTCAGATGTTAAACGGTGGTCACAATGGTGATAAAAACAAATACTGACAAAGCTGGTTAGAATTACACAAACTCTCTTTGTGTTTATATTGTTTTTATGTGTATGTATGTACTTTTCATAGCACTATAGTACATATAGTACTTTATAGTACTTTATATATAATATATACACACACAGTATAATAGTTTAGTGTACTTTGAGACTGTATTCAGCACTTTGTCTCTTCATTTTAAAGCCATATATGTAAAAGAGTGAGCAAAAAAGTGGCCTAGTAGCCTACTGGTTAAGGCATTTGGAAGTTGTGGGTTCGAATCCCAAGACTGCTTAGCACCTCTGAGGCACCCTTAAGCAAGGTATCATCCCCACATGCTGCAAATAAATTATTACTGTTGATGGCCTGGATTTTTGTATGTAGAGAATTTATAAAACATTATTTCATCAATATTTCATGTGACATTTTATACTTTAGTCGATCTTTAAAAGTGCTGCACAGTCGCAGTGCGAGTTTTGCGGGGTGAAAGGTGTGGTGGCGGTAGGAATTCATAGTGTAATGTGAGAGGCCCACAAGAAAGGGGCAAAGTATTAAATCAGTGTTTTGGAGATAAAAAGTCATCTACTTTGATTTAACTTCTCAAACTCCACCTCCAAGCTTATCTCTTTCTGCTCCTAGTCTCTCTCTCTCTCTCTCCCTCTCTCTCTCTCTCTGTCTGTGCAAGGGCCCTGTGGTCTTATCAGAAAACCCTGAGGCACCCATAACTTACGCTCTGCTCTGACACTGCAGCTTAGTCAGCCAGCGAAAAAGCATAGCCAACATAGCGCATTTTCTTTCCCTCTCTTTCTGTCTCTCTCTTTCTGTCTGTGTCTCTCTCTCTCTCTCTCTTGGCCCCCCAGCTGTGCTTCTGAACTGTCAGGTCCAGTCAGATAAGGGCTGATCGATGGCTAGCACACTGGCTCCGTCGTGACCCAGCCCCACGGAGAGCTCCATGCTCAGACAGGGCAGAGGCCTGGGAGGCTCCAGAATGGTATGGAACCACAGATTGACCCCTGCAGCATACTGCACATACAGTAGCCACATTCAGGCGTGAACAGCTAGTTTTAGCATGAGCACTCAAGTCTTTTGTGTTAGTTTAATTGGAGATTCAGTAAATGAGACAAAATTCAAAGGAGGTGGGGTTGTTTGGGGTAGCTTGTAAGTTTTGCTACTACTACAGATATAATCTACAATGTACAATACAGACACTAGCCTAATCTGATACTAAGCAAAGCCTTCAATTGGGATTTCTCACTGTGCTTTCACGTTCATTCAGAAGTAAAATAAAGCAAATGGTTTAAAACCACTTTGGTGCATTTTAAAGTCAGATAAGGATCTGCTGACAGTGGGGTTTGGGTGAAATTGTGTGGCTGCAATGGCAAGTTGCCCATCAGACTGGTAGAACAGCAAATGTGTCAGAAAATACCCTTAGACTAGGCCAATAATCAAGAAAGTGACCACACGGTACTTTGCAGCTTGCATACCACCATACAACCGTGTGCAAAAGTTTGTGTGCACCTAGTCAAATGACATGTTTTATGATTTTCTCAGAAAAATATATCAGTCAACCACAATGTTAAATCCACTAACAAGTGAAGTGAATAACATTGATGAGCTCATTACAATGGCACCTGTCAAGAGGTGGGAAATATTAGGCAACAAATGGACGGTCAGTTATTGGATTTGATGTTCTGTAAGTTGCAAAATTAGCAAACATAAAGAAACACTGTAAGAAGGGTCTAACTATGATGGCTAGACAACTGGGTCAGAACATCTTCAAAATGCCAGGTTTTGTGGGGGGTTCATGGGTTCCTTCATGCGCCTGGGGAGCAAAGGCTAGCCATTCTGGTGCATTCCCTTAGAAGAGCTCCTGTAGCAAAACTGCTGAAATGTTAATGTGGGCTATGACAGAAAGTTGTCAGGACAGCTTGCTGTGTATGGAGCTGCAGACCATTCAGAGTGCCCATGCTGACCCCTGTCCAGTCAATGGAAGCTCCTTCAATGGGCATGTGAGCATCAGAACTGGACCACTAGAGTTCATGGGTTGTAAGAAGTGTTAGTAGGTGGCCCGGTCTGATTAATCACTTTTTTATTTGTTATACTTTGTGCTTGTTTAGGTATAGACCACATGACCACAGCGATCAGTGCAAGCACGAGAAATCAAATTCAGTGGAATAACTTTGGTTTTAGATTGTTCAAGTGTGTTCTCTGTAGATGGGCTGTACTTTGAGGAACGCTGCAGCATGAACTGCAATAACCCTTTTGTTTTAATTCTCATGAACATTTTAAAAGAGGCATAAATTTCATCCCATGGAGCAAACATGTCTATTTTCTGCTATTCTCTACCTTCAAGAGTTTCAACCACAGAGGGTTTAAGAAGGCCAGGAAAGGCCATCCCAAAGTCACGAAGGCTAAGAAGGCCTCCAGAGCCATGAAAAGTGGGTTATGATGAATGACAGGGCCGAGAGAAGGCGAGCACCATATTTGGAGACGGACAGATAAAACGCTAACCTTGTTCCCTCTCAGAATGAACATTCCAAAGCCGTAATAAAATGTGTGGGTGATAGTCACTGGACTGCTCATCATATACAAGAATAAATCACCCGGCAGGTATGTAAACAGAGCGGGTGCGATTTTTCCACGTGGCATGCTGCCGATAGCGCAGCGACTTCCCTTCCGAGCCGCTTGCTTCCTCTCGTGCTCACAGATTAGATTGTATCACCTGCTAGATGGATCTAGTTTACTGTAGTTACACCCTGCCGTGCCAGAACGTGGCTCTTGTGGCTCTTGGCTGTCGGGTTCTGCGCTGTTGATTTACGGCTCTCGCACATGTAGTGAGACACTCTCAGAAAAAGCCAACAGCGAGTCTTTTCCTGCACAAACACAGCGGCGATATTTGCAGGGATTAGGCTTGCATTCAGCTTGAAGACCAGCTTTCTGAACAAAGTCGCAAACAAGCGAAAGCCCTCTAAATCAGGTCTGCAATGCTCTCTCCTCCTTTCTCTCTCCCTGTCTCTCAAATGGTAGACAAAGCCAAGAACAAAGCTGACAAAACCCCTTAAAACCCTCAGCCCTTTAGCTGTGTTGAACAGTGTGTATTGTTAGGAGTGTGTCTAAAAGCAGTGAGTGTGTGTTCATGGAATGTGATAATGTAGCGTCTTTTACCGCATCTGATACACAGAGTGGAGCGAAATAGATCTAATAGCCACAGACTGGTACCACGCAGGTGATCTACCATGTTGGGGTGTGAGAGAGAGAGAGAGTAATAGGGGAAAAGGTCACTGGGAGGAACACTGGAGAGAAATAGAAAGAAAGTGAGGGGAGAGACAGACAGGGGAAGGGTGACTAAGAAAGAGCAAAAGCGACAGAGAAAGGGGAAACAGAGGAAAAGAGAAAAAGGACAGACATGGAAGAGAAAAAGACAGTGAGAGAAAAAATAGAAAGAGAAGAAAGGGTTGGAGAGGGAAAGAAAGAGAGAGAGAGGGTTAGAGATAAAGAAGTACAGAAAGAAATAGAGAGATAGACAGATAGAGAGAGAGAGAGAGAGAGAGAGAGAGACTGAACAGAAAAAGGGAGAGAAAGAGAGAGAAGCGCTTCTGAAGTGGACTTTTCGTTTCTAGTGGCTCTTTGCTAAAATGAAAGTGACAAACAGATGCTTACGTTCTGGCAGCTGACCAGGCTCTTCCCAGCTGTTTCAAAATAAACAGAAACGGAGACTCTCGCAAAGTTTACATTCCCCACCAAACTCTGCCTTTAATTATTTTGCAATCTGTCCACCGAGCACTTTTTTATCAATGGGATGTTTATGGGCCTGATAGATTAGACCAAATGCATGTTAAACACAGATAAGTGCAGCTCCTTCCCGCACTGCCTTTTAAAGCTCATTTTGGTTTGGGTGGTTTCCCAGTGATCAGCGATGTGTTCAGCAATCGAGCGGCTGATTACACGCCTGAGAGAAAGCAACCAATGAATCGAAGCACAAAAGAGCCCAGGAGAACGATTCATCTTCTGGCCTGAGGGGATGGAGTGAAGGGGTGTGGGGGTGTGGGGGTATGGGGGGGGGGCAGGAGGAAAAAAAGGAAAAACTTGAATGAACTCATAAATATCAGGTGACAAATTATAAATGAATGTGCTGAGGTCGCTGCCTATTCCTGTGTGTTTATTGAAAAGCAAATGTTTGAATAGATGTAAGAATTGTGCAGTATAAACAGTGGAACAGCCCGGGGAAAAAATGATGGGCTCACATGACAGGTATTGGTGTAGTGTTTATTCAAGGCCACGAACGAGAGCGGCTCTAACTATTCGAGGAGTCGACCACTGTTTTACCCTCAGGGGCCCCCGCTGGAGGGCCACTCTTTAGACAAGACGAGCCGGGATCAAAACACGGCAGCCGCCCTGGGCTGGGGAGAGACGGGGAGATAAACAGATCAACAATTCGGTGAAAAATTGGCGTTTAAGTGGAACTCCCATTAAATCCCGATCTTCTGTTTGCGCCAGCCTTGGGAAGAAACAGAAAAAGGGAGAGTTTGGATAATGTATCTCTGCCTTTAGCCTCAGTTTAACTTTTGCATGATTTATTGTGGAGCTATGTAGAGATGGACCGTCCTGCAGGAATGTTGTTGACTCTCCACTTGAGTGAAGAGCTGTGGAGATGGGACAAAAAATCAAGGCCAATGCATTGTTGGCCATGGTCTCAGGTGATGAAAATTCATTTTCTGTTTTCTGTTATTGTTCTTATTCAATGATAGGTGGTGGGACCACCATTCAATGTCAGAATGGACTCTATGGAAATGGGTCACAGACAACGATGGTCCAATCTTTCAAAGAGAAAACTGGCATAAATTGTTAAGACGTTTTTAAATGTAAAAACAATGATAGTAATTTGATTTATTACAATGTTCATAAATTAATTGAAGCTTGTCTGTAAACTTATTAACCCACAGCACCCCTACAGGGAGGGGGTGCAGGGAACACACTGCAGAAGAGCCCCAAGGATTGGATGTCAAACATGTGAATATTAAAGTGAAATTGTAACTCAGGTGGGTAGCAGACTTCAGTGAATTTTTAATTCTGATTGTGAAATTCTTCAGGTTTAATTCTAAATGTAATAAAGGAGAGCTCTAACATTAGTCACTGACTTCAAAAAACAAGAGGGCAGATCTGTCGTATCCAATTATCATCTGGATTTTTGGCTCACCAATTGAACATAAGCAATAAACAATTGACAAGCAAACCAATATGTCAACAGTGCACAAGAAGACAAAACAACTAACCAAAAAAGTAAAGTTTTCTGCATTTCCGTTTAGACCGTCATCACAGTAGATATGGCAGCACAGGGATGGATACTTAGAATTTGACTTTGAGAGGATTTGTCCTTAAAATATAAGACAAGATGGGTCTTTTGGTCATGTTTTAAATAAAAGTAATACATATTTTTTGGAGCAGTAAATCCATATAATTGCCTTGAGCGGTTCATGTAAACAATACACCCTGAGTGCGTTTTCACCAATAATACCATGGCAGTGGATCATCACACACATACTCCAATCACCATCCCTTATTTTTTATGGCTCCCCAACCCCAATAGGGCCTGGTCCTCTCTGTTGGATATGGGGCAAAATTTAGCAAAACCTTGAAATAAGTTGCCTTGAGTTGACCTGATTATTATCTTTTACAGTGTAGTGTGTGGAAATACTGAATATTGAACATATGAAAACACATGGAAGCATGCAAAGATGTACTGGAATATGGGTAGATGGTAAAGAGTATTTAAAAAGTGGTTTTGGGGGATGTAAACTGCCCGACTGAGAGAATTTAAACCGACCCAAACCCACAATATTAAACCAACAACATGTTTCCCTAAATCAAAGAGTCGAAAGCAAATATCTGGACATTTAGCCCTCAGACAAGTGCTGTGGCTACAATAACACGGTTTACGACCCTCCGAGTCTTGAGTTGTTGGTAGAGGTAAACATCTGGAAACACTTCACACATCATAGGCTGGTCCGAGGCGAGAGTCCGCGCTGAAAGTTAACTCCAAAGTGGAAAAAGGATGTGACAAAGCTCCTCTCGTTACAGCACAGGGACTAATATTGAACAATTACAGCACTTCATTACACCGTCTGTGCGTATAATTAATATTGCTGATTTACTCCTGAAACAGCGATGCAGAGGAAGTAGGACAGACTTTTTGGGCCGGTTTCCCAGACAAGGATTAAGCCTAGTTCCAGCAGGGGACAAAGTACACATATCTAGTACTTTAGAAGACATACCTTTGGAAAAGATAATACTAGATTGCAAATTAGTTATACATCTATATATAAATTAGTATATTACCATTATATTACCATTATGTCTTTATATTTGCATCTGAGTTAGACTAAACAAAAAAGTACTTTTAGTAATAGGTCTTTTTATTAAAATTTTCACTTCACACTTTACATAAATTGTTGTTCTTCAGAAAAGTAACTAATTCTTAAGAATTAACTTCTTTCTTCTCATTTTTTTAAATCTAAAAAATAAAAGATTTAGATAAAATAAAATTGAAATACTTAACATTTTACAGCAGACTCATAGTCATCTAAGATGCTGTCCTCATACACTGACTGGATTAAATAAATCACTCAGTTAACAGAAATAATGGCTCATTCATATACAAAATGTATCTCACATTATTTTTCAACTGTAAAATGTTACATGACATCAACAGGCTACACAATAAATAACCCATAGCCTACATAGGAAAGACATTTTCTGCACAGAATATTTGAGAAATTTTAACGTTTTCAAAATTTGGATTTAAGAATATTATCATGAACCTGTCTTTTCTTATAACCTGTCTTAAGAGTTTTTTCTTACAAAAGCTTCTGTGAGTCTGCCCTTTGGCCTACACAACATAGGGAATGGTGATTCTCAGTGGAAAGGAAAATGTAATCCAGGACTTGGATAAATCTCTGACCCTTAAAATTGATTTTATGGACAGAAATCAAGCCTGGCCCTGGACATATTTTCAATGGAAAATCCCATTTCAAAAAGACAAGGCCTCAACTATGGCATATCTGTAAAAGAAAATTAAATGGAATGATAATTTGTAGCCCCCTTTTGTTTATTCTATAATAGTCAAGTCTATGATTTCAGATTATTTTCATCTAATGTGTACTTTAAGACAATGTTTTGCACTCCCTATGCTCAAATCCCTCCCATGCTCCAAATACGTCTTGCTCATACTCATCTGCCAAATACTGAGCACTTCATGAGTTTAAAATAGGTGTGTTAGAGCAGGAAGCCAATAAAGCCGGCAAAAGCACTTCAAGACCAAGACTGGTAAACACTGCTCTAAGATTAACATGCAATGCAATGTTCCTTGGTGTTTGGGAGGCTGGCCTTAACTTCTCCAGCTAACTGTAAGCAATGATAAACGTCTCTAAGCCAGCTTCACCATGATGTCTGGAGCCATGGTCACAGTGTAGTTCACAGTCAGTAGATGCCAAAGACTTAGAAAACCATTGAGATGAGCTGAGCAATGTTTCATTCACAGAAGCTGTTTTAACCCAGGCCTGACCAATGCCATTATGTACATTGGAGTTATGTCCATTTTAGTGCAGTTGAATAGGTCAAATTGCAAACTAACTTCAGCTTAAATCCAAAGTGCTAATCTTCTATGCCTTGTTCTGGACTCTAAGACCAATGATCAGCCGACACCGACTCCTTCAAATTACAGCCACTCTGTAATTGTGCATTCTCTTGATGTTCAGTTAGAAGTGAAGATAAATGTGCTGAAAAAGAGCCAAAAGAACAATCTTGGTTAAAATGGCGTGATAAAGAGAAAGAAAGTGTCTCTTCTTTGACAGAAAGGACATATTGTCTACAACACAGCTGCCCAAAATGTGGTCTGAGGGCCAAAATTAGCTCACAAGGTTCTTGGATAGCTATCCAACCCCACCCTCTCACTTAGAAATTTTCCATATTGTATAAAACACATTCAATTTAAACAAGTTTGTAAAATTCGAAATGTTTCTCAATTTGAAAACTTTCTTTATTTATATACAGTGTTATTTCTTAGCCACTGGCCCAAAACACACACTAGAAGACATATTTGGCCTCCAAAACAAACAGTTTGGCCACTCCTGATCTCCAGATCAATCTCTCAGCATCAGTGCTGTGCTTCTGTTTGCAACAGCAGGTTCATGAAAGACAGACTTGGGTTCAAATCTGAAATCTTGCTCACAGTTCTAACACGTAAAACAAGCTATAAATTCAATTTGAAAATGGATCGAGCCAACGACAGAGCTCAGACATCCAAAAGTCAAGCTGTTATCTTTCATAAATAAATCTTCACCACCAGACATAGTCTTCTAACCACAAGAGTGGGTGAGAATCCTGATGATGTTAGCCTGTGGTTAGTTGCAACACAACGTGAGCAATGAGCTCTAAGACTGAACTCCAGGAGTCAATCTGGGGTCACACAGTCCGTGTCTTCCCATGCCTCTGACAGCACCATCACAAACTGAATTAAACTGAATTACTTTATTGTCACTGTATACAGTACAACAGGATTCAATGTTCAACTCCTTCTCATATGAAAAGATAAATGGTATGTAGAGTGGCTCGGAATGTGCAGTTATTGAGCAATATATACTAATAATCATATATTATTTATATTATATACAATATATATGATATACCTTATGCTACGCTGTATATATATATACACTACATGTTGGAGGGACAATCAGAAAGCTTTCAGACGTTTTTTACTAATTTAACTTACAACACTTCTCAACGTAGACACCTTCCTTTGCGATGCAATTTTCCCAGCGTTGTACCAACTTTTCAATGTCATTTGCAAAATCTGTTTTGGTTAAGCGTGTAGCTACTGATGCACCACTTTAGACTATACAGACCAGATTTACTCAAGGTATCACCTTTTTAATGCTGCATGTGTTAACATTCCCCATTGATTGGTCTATAAGTGTTCAGTCCAACAGCAGTCAGTTAGCAGAAATAACCAGCAGATAAAAAAGGCATAATAAGTGAATTATACGTCTGCAGTTTCAGGGGTTCATCAGGCTCCATGTGGGCAATGAGAGTATGCAGTGTGTGTGTGTGTGTGTGTGTGTGTGTGTGTGTGTGTGTGTGTGTGTGTGCGCGCGTGTGTGTGCGTGTGTGTATGTGAGGATGCCTTTGGGATTCTAAGGAGGTTTCCTTCCAGGGTCATCTTCAGATCACCACAATGAATCAGAACTGATGTGAGCAATGGCCTTAAATCATGGCTTTTTCTAAAGAAAACAAACCGTCAGATTTCATGTAAAACATGGAGGAGTTGATTCATCATCTCTGACTGTGCTACAACAAGGGAAACAAACAAAACTGAAAGGATCATCATGCTCTTCATTAGCCTTGCTCGTGTGCGGCATTAATTTGGACAAGGTGGCTGCTTTGACGGGGTCCGTGTGAACAATTACGCCTTGTGTTTGTGTAGTAGTTAGCGAGAGTAAACTGTCTATTTAACCTGTCGTAATGTGTCGAAGCAGATATCTTATTTGAGTGCAGCTTCACCAGCCCTCTCTTTCATCCCTGGCTCTTTCTCCCTATCTTATCCTTGTTGTGAGGATGCGGCTGTGTGATGGCACTAACGATGCCTTTGAAGGATGATTTATAGCTTTATGGGGTGAGGCAGTCATGCAATAGAGCTGCAGGACATTGCTAACAGTCCCAGCAGGGTGGCTAGAGCCCCCATGCCCCCCTGCCTCATGCTCCCCAGGCACCCCTGAAGGACCCCAGTGACACCACCATCAACCCAAAGTGGACAGTCTGGTTTACAAGTGGAAAATACTTCAAATCCACCATGATCTGCTCCTGAAAGATACTGTACAGAACGTTCAAAGATGTCAGAACATACTGTAGTGTAGAAAAGATTTAAGTTTTAAGCACTGAATCTAAGGCAATTAAAAGCAAATGAATCAAAAGACAGGTAGAGAGAGAAAGATCCCTGAGGAGAACCTGGGTTGTTAAGATAACTCCAAGACCTCCAGCTGGTTCCTCCTCCAGATAACGAGGCAGAGACAGCCACCTAGATCAAGGCCCATTATCAGCGAGTCTTGCTGGGTTCTGGAGCTTGAGGAGCCTCTCCAACTCAGACCTGCTGTGGAGATCCGATAAATGGGTGGGGGACATGGAGCCATGCCATCACAGCTTATCCTCTTTATCTGTCTTGTTTTTTCTTCCTCTCTATCACAATGTGTAGTACAAAGCATGACACTGAATAATATGGCTTAGATGTAACATATATAAAGAAAACAAGAGAGGATCTAGAACAGAGCCCTGAGGGACACCGCACTTCAGGAGAGTTAAAAGCAACACTCAAGTACAATAACACCAAGACCAAGTCATTAGCGAAGACTTCAGGAGAATTTTTTCCATAACTGTGATATTGGTAAATGGAATTTTTCAAAAATGCTGAATAATTATAAATGCTAGTTTAGGGAGGGGTTGTGAGGCTGAACACAACCTGGAATGCAAATGTGCAGAGACATCTTCATATTCTCTGCTGTACCTGCTGACAACTGCTGAGGGAATTATGTTTAAAGGGTGAGAAGAGGGTTTTAGTTAGTGCACAATATCCACGGTCCTCCAAGGTAATAGAGAAGAAGAATCGGGCCACTTAATTATCTCTTATAACTGTGTTGCTACTTGCATGCAACAACAGTGTAACTATCGGAGATTTATCTGCCGTTACAGTTAATGAAGATGTTCTGTATTTTAGCTGTAACAATGAATATATTACTGGTAAGTATTGTTGTTAATGTGCATTTTTAATATGTGACTAGTGTAACTTACACGTAATGTAAAGTTGGACCAGAAGAATTCTATAGATTGAGATCATACAAGATCAACATAGGAGTCAGTTACAGATGAGGCGTCACATGTTAGCAAGTGTGATGAACTGATCTATAGTTTTAAACTGAAACCTGGAGTAATATTTGTTCAAGAAATATTTAACCTTCACATCTTGAATTTTCTATATTGCTTGTCTGTAGCATGTCATTTAGACCTTGCAGCCTTCATCATTGTCTAGAATGTTTTGAATGAGAGCATCACACAATAAAAGCCTGCCACAGAAAGAAACCCTGTCTTGTGTGTTTACAACTCAGAGGAAGGGAATTATAAAATATGGCAACCTTTAATAATGTTTTCCCGTCCTTTTGCAGGGTTGGGTTTTTGTCAACAAGCTTAATGGGAACCATGAGGAAGGATGAAGAGTGACTGGCACACACAAGTCAAGGTCAAACCCCTCTACTCAGGCTCGCAGAAAAACAGCAGCACCTCCAAGGCGCCCGTCATATGACCACCCCATCGCGGTGTGCTGTAAACAGGGCCGGGCACCGCAGCAATGCTTTGCAATTAGCTTAAATCAAGCCCAGGCCTGACCCTCATTCCAAACAGCATGGGCCTGGGGAG
Source organism: Brachyalestes nurse (assembly GCA_037974405.1). Taxonomy (NCBI): domain Eukaryota; kingdom Metazoa; phylum Chordata; class Actinopteri; order Characiformes; family Alestidae; genus Brachyalestes; species Brachyalestes nurse. Next base: position 1,754,701 of record JBBPCY010000150.1, on the reverse strand, counting down.
GTTGCTGAGGTTGCGGACAAACAATCTTCCCCATCATTTCACTCAGCATGGGTTAGAACAGACCCAGAGTGAGAGAGTAAAAGATTAAAAGATTAAAGCTCTCCTCTTTTACAATATGTATTTATTATATCGTTTGGTTTGGGCCGGAGATGCAGTGGCGCGGCGAAGCCCTGGTGTGCTTTTCGGGTTTCCAGTCCATTTTGTTATATTGATGCCTGGGGCCTACGGGGCAGGGAACATTTGTCATGCAGTCTTTTTTCCCTTAAAAGCCATCTGTGCATGGGTTAATTCATTTCCTTTCTCTCTGCTTCTGCGCCAACCACTTCTCAATAAAGGCCACCGAGCAAGCCTTTAGAAACGAAATCTTCAATAAAAGCCCTTTAACCACTCAGCAACACAGCGGTCCAAACTTCAGCACACATAGTATTTCAATATCATGGGACAGCTGCACCCATTGAGCCTGGATGAGAGACAGAGGGAGACAGTGAGAGCAGAAGAGTGTGGAGAAATCAGGGATGAGACCTTGCTGTCCACAAACATCCAATATTGCAAGAGAACATTAATTCTAATATCGCACATCGTTAGTATGTTCATGTTAACAAAGTCATAGAAGACCACCATATGCATCTCTAAAACTGCTGCTCCCACGCATACATATCTATATGGATCTGTTGGCTCGTATCGGATGGGGCGGTGAGGATAGTGAGTCGGATAAATCAGGTCGAGCGTAGGGTGGCTGAACTTTTGGAAAGCCCCTGGATCTATTCCTCTCCCACTAAGCTACAGATGAAGCTCGTCCTCCGGCTGAAACGGAGCTGCCAAATGCTTCATCTCCACTCCTGGCAGGAAAATAAAGGAGAGCCACAAGCTTCAGCCGTATCACTCCTGCTCAGTCAGACCGAGAGAATGAGTGGGAAACAGGGTCAGATACAAACTCACACAATCCATCAGCTTATAGCTCACTCACTCCAGTTTGTGTTTAAATGCTACTTTTATAAATGCCAATTTGGGAATATCTTTGTTTTTGTCTTTGAACACACATTAATATTCACGTATGGTGGACCACTCTCAACAAAAAACTCAATAACTCTTTAGCCATACAACAATGACCTACCTGCAAAACCACATATCTCTGAAAAGCAGTGAAGGAAAAAGAAAATAGCCTAAATTCAATACATATAGCATATTATTGTATACAACATAGTGTATGTAGTACAAAGCATTTTCAGAGCATTTTCTGGAGCATTTTCTGTCCTATTTTGACTTTTTACTATATTATATATTGCTATCGTCTCTGTGTCTCTACATGTCAGTGCAGTCGAAACATAAGCAATTTATTCTGGGATCAAACTTTCCAAAGAACGAAATGACCAAAGTGGAGGTACAAGGTTTTGTTCCTTGAGACATTACATAATATTTTCTTAGCAAGAATGCACAAATCTCCATGCAAGAATGAAAAAATATCCTAACTTAATACTTAATATTTTAATGTAAATGATTCTAAGACATTTTGGATCCTTTCTATTGGTCCATTCATCATGAAAGCATAAAAGGCAGCTGCTATTCTCAAATAATAAAGCAAAATGGAAACAAGGTTTTGTCCATTTTGTCCATTTTACTCCATTAAAGTGGTCAGTTTTGCTTCCCTCTATCTTGTCTCTCTCTTTCCTCCAAACATTCCAACTAAATCCAAACTGGAGATATAAGGTTTTGTCCCTTGCGATGTTTATGTTTTGTAATATGTTTGTACCATATAATCTCCGAATAAGTAATACAAAAACACCTTTTTTAGTTTGTGACCATATTAGGATATCTAATCTCTGAAAAATCCTTACATCTCCACAGAAGATTGAAAACTTTTCATATAAGTTAATATTAATGACATTTTGGAACATTTCTATTGGTCCATCCCTCATGAAAGCATAAAGGGCAGCCGGCATTTTCAAATAATGCAAAAACAAAATGAAAAACAAGATTTTGTCCCAACAGCAACGATAAGGATATTATTGACTGGTCACTTGCACTGGAGTCGATTTTTTTTCCCTGGAGATGAAGTACAAAGGTCAACTTTGCTTTTTTCTCCCTCTCAGATCCAAACTTTCCAAAGTATGAAGGCTTATCAGTTATCATAAATTAGAACGTGACCATGCATCAGCAGGACTGAGAGGGATCCTTCATTCAGAGTTGGACCAGGCCTCGGTCCAGTACTCCAGAGAGCAGAACAAAGTTCATGGGGGGGTAGGGGAGCAATAGAACAAGCATAAGAGAGAGAGAGAGAGAGAGAGAGAGAGAGACAGAGACAGAGACACCATACCCCCCCAAAGGCAGGCCTTGTTGTTTACTGCAAATGAAGCGGCTATCACACCATGCCAGAATTCAGCGCATCCATTTATCTGTGTAACCTTCTTCAAATGGCTTCCTGGACTTCCATGTGAACGTAAACATGGTGTGGGAGAGAGGCTCTGGTAATTGGACAGTGGACATCCCTAGGCCTCATCAGTGATAGGACCCGTGTGATTAGAGCCAGTGGGCCGTGTAGGGGAGGGGGTCTCTTTTATGACGGGTCATTGGGTTTTTCTTATGAAGTCGGAATCAAAGAATTTTTCTTTCCGAAAAGATTGCTATGGGTTCAGTCAACACAACAGCGACGCTGGATCCCTCTCCAGTGCTGCTGGCAGCAGAGGTGATGTGAAATGACAAATGCCTTTTTGTGGCTTCTAAAGCCATGGATAGTGACACAAAACAAAAACAATTAAGTGAGGTTGTGCAAAATCACAATGACACATATCAAACATGACCACAGGAATGCTTTCAATACCCATCGGCACGGGCCAGCTTTTTCAAACCGCAGCAGAGCGTTCAGCCTACCTCCCTGCAGAGCAGCTGCCTTTCTAATATACTTTTCATCCTTTCCCTCTCAGACAAATTAATGCAATATTGCATATAAAATGTAAAAAGAGTCATTATGTTACAGGGGACTTGTTACAAGAGGGGTCTTGTTACTAATCTCAGTTCTGAATGTGTATCTTATGTAAGATTTTTTTTTCTTCCATATTAAAGCAAACATTTCAAACCTCTTTAGTGTGCTGCTCATTAGCCTCTGGAGACACTGGAGCAACTGGGTACTTGAAGGTCAGTGTCCATTAGATATTGTGTAATGTAATGTAATGCATTCTTTTAGCGTGGAGAAGAATCAGCGTTAGGTGAAGCTATCAGCTGATTAAAACAATTGCGATTTATCGCAAGTATATATCATGATTAATCTCATTTGTTCAGTTCAATGGCAGAGGCTGAAAAGGTTATTAATGTGTTTGAGCCATCAATGACAATTAATACTAACACTAATACTACTACAACTAATACTATTACATCACGATCCCAGTGACCATACATATATGTATGTATATATATGTATATACAGTGTTGTGCCAGTTCACAGTGAAAAAGAACTAGTTCAAAAAACAGTTCATTCAAATAAAAATGAACTAGTTTGCGTT
>JBBPCY010000150.1:1734005-1751104 GCA_037974405.1 Brachyalestes nurse | reverse complement strand
TTATTTGTCGTGTTGACTGTTAATGTTACAGAGAACTTTTAATAAAAGTTGCTCAATGTTGCACACCCGTGTTCCTCTGCTGCGTGTGTGATGACATCATCAAACGACTAATCGTTAATGCCCTAATATATATGTATATACACAGTAACCTCCCACTTTAACGCAGATCAGCAGTTGCAGTTTCAGTCCATTGCGGATTTTCAAAGCTCCCGCCTCTGAGTACAACAGAATGTCCGGGCCTTGTGAGCCTCGCCCCCTCATCCTTGTGCTGGTTGTTTATGTTTCGGGTTTAGGCGGTTAGCAAGGCAATCAGACACCTGATCGGAATGAGCCCAAATACACAACCCTGCATGTGGTTCATTTATTACAGTATTTACATTCTAGCACTGCAGGGGTTCAATGTAAACTGTACAGTATGGATACGGGTTTAACTTTGCATTTTCTAATTAATTTAAAATGCAATTTTAAAGGCATTTTTATCTGCGTTTATCTGTGCTATCTTGCATTGGATACTGGTTTAAATGTGGTATCTTGTGTTTGGGTCACTGGTTTACGGTGATTCATTTCTTTAAAGCTCTTTTATTTGTTACTTTTGACTTGTATATGTACTTGTTTGCTCCTACACACTGTCCTGTGCATAGTTCCTGTGCATGAGTGTATGTCGCTTTTCTGGGGTCTGTGTTTTTGCAGTTATTACATGAGCAATTTCCTCTTGGATCAATTATGTTTTCTGATTTCCACCACAAGCTGTAAGCATGGCACGTTCTGAATATATATATATATATTAGGGGTGTCAAGCGATTAAAAAAAATCATCTAATTAATTATAAGCTCTCTGATTAAGTAATCTAAATTAATTGTACACATATTTTTTTGCAGTAAAAGTATTAACATTAACATTATTTTTTTTAATTGTTCATGTGCAGTAATGGTCAAAACCAGACGTAAAAAAATATGCTGAGGTAGAACATTTTTTTAAATGCTTCAGCAATAGCAATGATAGAACGAAGTCAATCTAAAAGGTGCAATTTAAGACAATGTGCAAACAAGCATGGACGTCAGAAGCATTTTAATCTGGGGGGTCTGGAAGAGTGGGGGGGGGGGTGAGGGAGTTGTAGCATAGTGTTTATAACAAGTCTGAATCTTTGCTGTGCTAATTATTTGGGCAGTTGTTTCACATGGATTTATGCCATTTTGTAGAAGTGTGGTGTCAGAGGAGGTGCTATATCGAGTTGATTTAGGATTAGCCTATTTTTCTATTCTGCAGTGCAGCCAAATTTTGAGCTTTTAGGTCTTTTCTGAAACCCTCATGCTCTGTAAATTTATTTCACTCCAGTGAATCACCAACCAGCCCACATGCTCAGAACAAACCTGCAGGTTGTTGCTTTTTATGATGGGTCGTATCGAAGCCTACTGAGAAGTTTCTCTCCCTCTAGCAGGTGAGTGTATGAGCAGTAAAAAGTGGGCGATTACAGCCAGGACAAGGAGCGGCTTTTGGAGGGTTGAGGTTTCTTCCTTATTTCTACCTCACTGTGAAATTGTTCCAACCCATGAGGGTAGCATGTTTTAAATTCTTGATCTCAGTACTTTATCTAAGAAGAATATGAAGTAAAGTGGAGAAGCTGAATAAGGTTTTTTTTTTTCAGGTGTAAGCAGTGATTGAGCTGGTTTGGGAGAATCAGGTCTAAATGGATCTAATAAATTTGATCTGTGATCCAATTAATGTTTTAGAATCAGAATCAGAAAATGTTATTGTTACTGGAGGAAATTGCTGAGGTTACAACTGCACAATCATGCAGAGACACAAAGGCAAGAACAATATAAATTCTAAGCCTAAAATAAATCCAAGAAACTGCAGAAAATACTCAGTAAGAAATACACTATGCCATATACACAAATGCTGGGGTATTAATACTATAGATAAATAACTTAAAGTTAAGTGAGTTACTAGTAACACAAACAGCGGTTAAGAGTCACTGCACATGATAGAGATCAGTAGTATATAAGTAATACTGACAAAAGTAGTGATATTTCACATGGTACGATTATTGCACAGAACAATAACACATAATGATAATGATTAAAACCCAATAAGAAAATTGTACAACAAAGTAGCATCAGATTATTGCACAGATTCTTGTGTGGATGTGTGACAGAGGGAGGAGTTATAGAGTGGATACACGCATCGATATGCACATGTCCATGCAAAAATTTTAATCTCTCTCCAAACTCAAACCCACCCAAGGAGAAATCTCTCTCCAGTCACCTCAACAAAGCTGGCAACCCTGATCATTTTCAATACAGCTAGGTTTTTTTTAATTGATCATTTTCATACAGAAAATCTCTTACCGGAAACAAACCTCACATTTATAGAGAAGGAGTAAAACTATTTTTTTGGAAATTTGGGCTATTTTTATTGGCCCATTCATCAAAAGGTATTCACACAATGTAAAGAAGCAGCTAGTGTTTTCAAGTAATGGTCAACATATTTCTTTAAATGACAAAAGATGGCTACAAGGTTGTTATGACAGCAACAATATCTAAGGAGGCTTCAAAGTTGGTTAATGATCCCAACTACAATCCTGGAGGGCTGGTGCGCAGCACAGTTTGGTAGTTCCCTTCTCAAACACACTCACTAAACTTGGCCCATCAACAGGCGAGATGAACCAAGTGTGTTGAAGCAGAGAGATCAACTTTTTATCTGCATTTCTAATCATAAGTTAACAAAACTGTTTCATGTTGTAAAAGATGTGTGGGTGCACTTACAACAGCAATTATTCTCTGCACAGTTCACCAGGCCCATTTGAACAGTAGCCACTTCTATAACACATCACATATCCGTACTGCATACATAAGAGCACTTCATTTGGTCATGTTTGTTGAACTTTCCAATTAGAATGTGTTTTGACATTTGGCAAAACAGGAGCTGGTGTGGTGTGGAACTGATCTATGATATTATAATGCATTCCCACTGCCTTCAGCGCTGAAAAAAGAGGTGCTTCTAAAGAGAACAAACGCTTATTGTTGTCTGCATGGTGTACATTAGGCCTATCTTGTGGCTGTGTGTGTGTGTTCATCTGACTAATAAACTTTTATAAAACTCAAATCTGTTATTTCTGACAACCTGACCAAACATTATTGAATAATTATTACCTTGGAAGGGACATCAAAGGCCGCTTTATAATAGGAAAATAAACATGGAAAATCTGATGTTGAGTAAAAATCAGCCAAAGAATGTTATAGGCCCACTAAACTCCACATGAAGGCCGCTGATTGTTTCGGTGCACAGTGATGAACAATTCGGGGGAGATTAGCGTTGCTGTACACTCCGTCCTCATTGTTTTACTGACTGTGGGTAACCATCGTCACACGCAAAACCCTGACGGGCAGCCTTTATGTGCAACTCTGATACTTATCAGCCTGACATAATAGGATCTGCTTTACTTTAATGTTGCAATAAAAAAATCCTTTACCTCCATTATGGTTAAATACGATTCTATGCTTCGTTCTTACCCATAAAACAACATTTATTTAAGGAGAAGTTATTTTAAGACTAAAGCGTCGTGTTCTTTTCTCTGTGGTGACAAAGCTGAAATAGGCCTGGAGTCTGGAGCTCGTCTGTAGTTGCACATCCTGATCTCTCTCGGGGCTTTTATGATGAGTGGCAAAACAAAATATATCTCTCTCTCTCTCTCTACCCCCCCAACCCAACCCCCTCCTTCCTTTGTAACCGGCCAGCACCCCCCTGTACGTGCAGTTGGATTGAATCCCGGAAAAAAGGAATTTGGATGTAAACATTGCAAGTGTTTGGACTTAAAGGACACGGGCGCATAGTCTGGAAGATAAGTAGGAGTCATAAAACAGAAACATCAAACGGAATTGATTCATATTCAGAGTCTCAGAGGCAAAGATTTGGAATAATTTAGGGACGGCAAAGGTTAAGGCACTTCGCTAAGGAGACAGGCATGGACTCATTTTACTTATAAGGAGATTTGCTAAAAGCTTCTTGAGATTCTTTCTTATGTATTTTTTTATTTCCTTACTTATTACAGACCTGATATTTCCTTAACCTCATCCCCGAGGACATGGACAAATAGCCACATATGAAATGGCACAGTCCTTTATTAAGTTCTACACAATCTTTCAGGTCTGGAACAAACAACGGAGCAAAAGTATGTTCAGGATAATGGCTAATCTTACGCCTAGTCTAACTTTCCGGACACACATTGTGGACTAGACTCAGATTAACCTTTAGAACATGGGAACCGCAACAAATGGTGAATTGTCGTCACAAAGAACCAAAGTTATTGTAGTTTTAAAAACATGCAAAAATAATAAAAGGTACTGGGGTTTTGAAAATGGTGTCATGCACAAATCCCTGTAAAGAATACATTTATTTTATTTTAGTTCTTAGAAGCATAGAGAAAGAAACATAAGATCTTTGAAACCGAGAGGACTTTCAGGATAGTCTCCGCCCACAAGTGGGTAGGGAAAACCCACAGAGGGAGGGGCTCCGGAGAGCGCCTGAGCAGCGGTGCGCTGAGAAAAAGAGTAGAATACAGCAAGCGTGTAGGAGAACAAACACTGGTTCTAGACTGAGTTCTAATGGTTAAAAGGGTTTGCGAATAAAAAGCTGTGTCATTCAAGCTAACATGAAAGAGTATCATGGCCTACCATGAGTCCCAAAATGACCAGAGCATGGCTGCATTCTGAACTGCGGTCAGTAGTTTTTGATTATCGTGCCTAATCATCAGTTCTTGAGGTCAACACAGTCAAACCTCCTTCAAAGTTAATAATACCAGCAAATACTTCTGTCTTATTTGAAATATATTACTTTTTCTCAGCAGGATACACTATTAAGAAACATAAGGGGGGAACATTCCCAGGTGGAATCCTGCAGTTATTATCACAGCACACTCTCATTATCCACATTAATACCCGTACCACAGTAAACTCGTTCACATTTGGAGTTTCTTGTACTTAAATGCATGTTCCTGCACCATTTGAAAAATATCTCCTCTCAAACATGTAAAAACACAGTGTGCTCCAATTTATGGGTGCAAAACAGCATCCTTTCCCAGATACCCCATTAATGTGGTACTGAAAAAAGTTCAGAGTGTACAAAAGTCCTAGATCAACTTTCATTTATTTCATGAAAGCAGCCATTAAACGTAAGTTAATAAGTCAGAAAACAGGAAGAAAACATACATTTAAATGAGGTCTACACAACTAAATATGTCATTTTTAAGTATTTGGTGTGTTCACCTTTATTTATATGTCCATTCTTTCAAGGAACCCTTTGAGAAGATATCTCAGTCATGATGTTCTTTGTTTTCTCCAGAGAGGAAACCTCAAATTCTTCAAAACCTTTTCTGAAGACCGAAGGTTTTCCGGGAAACTTTTTAGCTCATATTTATTCATTAGAAACATATATGTATTTTAACTTGACATGTGCAGTACTACTGTTATCTCATTTAGTTTTGGTCAAAACAGTGTAGGTCTTCTGGAAGTTCTAGATATGTTACTGACTGTAAATATAATCAGCAGCGTAATCTGTAGGTTTCAGATGGTAAACAGCAGCAGCTCTATGCCAGGACCCTTTACTGAAGGAGTCATTTAAAAAATGCAATGTACTAGGAAACATATATATTTATGTATATGTTACAAGCTTCAAATGCAACATGAAAATGTGTTTTACAAAGTTAAGATGTCCACATTTAATCTAAAATGGACAAGTGCAATACTATTATCTTAGTGCTAATATACTGCTCAAAATCCTTACGGAGGCTTATAGAAATTAGCATTACCATAGCAACATGTTTCTTGTTTTTTATTATGTTTTGATTTTTAGTCCTGAACTGAAGACCTAGCTTTAATGGTTGCAGTTCAAGACTGACTTCTTTCTAAATTTGTTTTGAATTGCAGTTTTGGAGTTTTTCATTTTTTTCATATTGAAGTGCAATATCCTCATAAATATCTCATGAAAAATAAATCTCCTAAAAAATGGCCATTTTGATTGGAAAGTAAATAAATGAAGGGTGGTTGCTAATTTTCATCTAAGAGTAATGCAAGAAGATTCATTAGGAATGGAGACGCTCTCTGAACAGATTAATCTCCAGGAGGTTTTTGAAGCGAGAAAGGGACTCTGCTGCACTGGCAGCTCATTCCACCATTGGGGAACCACAAAAGAGACGAATCTGGACTGGGTTTGCATTGTGTGTAGGGATGACAGAGCCAGATTATGTTCCATGGAGGAGCGGAGGGAATGAGTAGGAACATAAGGCTGAATGATGGGATAAAGGGAGCTGGTTGCAGACCGTGATGTCACTCTGTAGGCAAGAGTGACTTGAACTTAATTCGAGCAGCCATGGGTAGCCAATGTAGATTACCAGCAGTGGGGTGACATACAACCTATTGGGTTGGTTGAAGACCAGCCAAGCTGCTGTGTGCCAAACCAGCTATAAAGGTCTTACCGTGCAGGCTGGAAGACCCACTAGGAGGGCATTGCAGTAATTGAGGCGAGAGAAGTTTTTACAACTGATCACACAGAACTACACAATGTAAATGTGTACATAAGCAAAAAAGATGTAAAAATTTAAACGTTGACAGTATATGGCTGCTGCTGACCATTTAAGCTCTTTTGGAAAAGCTCTACAGAGAAATGTCCACAAGAAGCAAGATTCCTGTACCACTTTCTTTCCCATGATTAATACCTGTGTTTTCCACGTGCCCACAGATTTGTATCAAAAGTATGAGGGCCATTTCTAGACTGCAGTACAATATAACTACATCACAGTCTAAGCTGAAGGTGTTGAAACTTGGCTTGGATCTGATTCTTGATGTAGGAGAGCTTAGCATTGACTGTCAGCACTTTCTAAATATCACACTCACACATTTCGGGATCAAGACAGGTCTTCCACTTTTTTTTTTCAAAAGGAGAGCCACACAATTCACTCTCCCAATTCCCACGGCTGCTCCGTCTCCTTACGGACAGTTATCTGCATGAGTCTTCTCTCTCCCTCCTTCTTTGTCTCTAACATATTTGACTTCACTTCCTGGCATTCTCTCTTGCCTCAAAGTAGTGCTTTTAGAGCCATCCTCAGAGCTCATGGTTCAAAGGCCTAAGGAGGAATGCCTAGCATGCCCAGAAAAAACGAGACTCTTTCTCAGATGGTTGCTTAACTCTGCTGATGCATGGGTTCCTGTTAACAGCATTTTTTAGCTAGTGCACGTGGTCTCCCCTCCTCCCCTCCAATTCAGCTCCATATCCTGAGAAAATATGATTTGGGAAACCGGAACGGATTATTTTCTGTCACCATGTCTTTCAGGGAGGAGACACGGACATAAATATGCACACTTCACCGCCAAAGATTTCTTAGCACCACAGCCCGAGCCCGAGTTATGTCAGCGGCTGTAATTCACAGAGGCCAGATTTGTGCTCTCTAAAAATGCGTGGGACTGAGACATAAATTATTTCATCTTGTTCATCTCAACAAATTAAAACGCCTCGCTGCAACTCTCCAGAGTTGGAGTGATTCACGCTCTCTTAGCGATGGAAACTAATACAGCCATGCCATCCATTGCTAAACACAGCTTTCCAAGAGGCTGTTTTGTGTGTGTGTATGTGTTATTGATGCAGGGCCAAAGTGTTTCCTACAAGTTCATCTATCAGATTTTTTCTTTTCTCTCTCTCTTTCTCTATCTCTCGCCCTCACCCCCTCTTTGATTTTCCCTGCCAAATTAGCACTAAGCCCAGTGTCATTTGTTACAGTGGTTTTGAAATGCCTCAGCCAGTGTGAGATTTGGGCTGCTGTTGGAAGGACTCGAACATTGTTTCTTCTCTCTCGACAGGGGTGTTTCAGGTCTCTTGAGAGAGTTGGGAGCGATGCGCCTGAGGCTTTGAGCCCTGGAGCTTTGCCATTATTCCCATTACTGCACTTTCCTGGGTGCTAACTCAAGCCGAAGCTTCTGACAGTTTCAACCAATTAAAAAGGGAACGAATTAGCCAGCAAAGTGCGATTTGTTTCTCCTTCCCCAGCCCCGCAGGTGATGCCAGTGAGGGTTATGCTAAATTTATAAGAGAAACACTAAAACTGCCATGCGGGCTTAAACAAATGAAGCCTCATTCATCATGATCACCTTAAAGTGGGGATCATGGGCACGGAGCTCTAGTGCCTCCCAACCAAAGCCCCTGGCCAAATATAGGAAAGCCAGTTATTCCTCCGAGACTTCAAATGGAAAGGACATCTTAGTTCACATTAAATATTGCCCTGAAAAATGACCTGGAGGCGGTTCAGCCGTAAGAAGTGTTAACGTTGGCACTTCCACTGTGTACATTCGCTGTAAATTGTTTTAGTGTTTATTTGACGGGATATGCGCCGGGGATTGATGGATGGGAAATCAGACATCTCTTCTCATCCCCTATCTTTCCTTTTTCAGTCATATTGACTGGGGGAAAGCGACCGACCGAAAGAGAGGTGTGTAAAAAGGCTTGTCATTGAACATTTCCTAAAGTGCCAAGAAGTGTATGGCTGAAGAAGGTCTGCCTACCAACCTACCCAGCAGGTGTCCTGCATGACTCTCCATCATGCCTTCATTTCATTCAGAGAAGTTCACACTTGTCAAACAAACAGAAGGACAAATAGCATAAACATCAAAAGCTCATTTGCTCAGCTTGTTGTCAGCAACACTTGTATCACTCCCACATGCACTTAACATTACGTTACATTTATTTGGCATGGGCATTTATCCAAAGCAACTTTGAGGGAAAAAAAATTAGGAAACACTCCAGTTTCAGGACAGTGTGAGAACCAGAGGAGAGTGCTAAGGATAAAAATTCATGTAAGAGTAGTGCAAGAAGATAGATGCATTTGGAGAATAGATGCTCTCTGAATAGATGAGTCTTTAGGTTTTTGAAGATAGAAAGGGATTCTGCTGCTCTGGTCACCTTTGGCAGCTCATTCCACCAGTGGGGAACCAGTCTGAACTGGGTTTGCCTTGAGTGTAGGAGAGCCAGACAATGTTCCTTGAAGGGGCAGAGGGAACGAGTAGGACTTGTCTTTGTCCTGACTTCAATGTCATTACAGTGCTGGTGTCACTGCAGTGTTGAGGAGGGAGCACCATAATTCTGGTCAGCGATGGGCTACAGTCAGTAAATGTGTGTTTAGAATGTGTACCTTATAAATGACCAATGAAAAAAAGAACCTTATAAATGACTAATGAATGTAAATACAAGGAAGAAATAAACTGGCAACTGTAATATAAGTCTAAGTAAACAACCCTATCTTTGTTCTGACATCTCTAAAAATGAAGGGTTTTAGGGGTTCTGTCCCACTGAAGAATACATTTTGGTTCCATAAAGCAGTGGTTTTCAAACCAGTTCTGCAACACAAAGGGACAGACCAAAAATGTGGACCACCTGGAATCCCTGAGGACCACTTTGAGAACCCTTGTGGTAAAGAACCATTACATCATTAGATGTATTTGTTGAGAAAAGGTGAGTGTGAAGAACCCTTCTGTAGTTCAGAAATCCACATAAGATAAAGGTTCTTGGATAGTTATTTCATTTTTTAAGTTATTTAGGAACCTGAAAATGGTTCCTCAACAGCATTGCTCAAAGAACCTGTTGTGGCACCTGTTTTTTGTTTTTTTAAGAGTAAGGCAAATTAATCCAGTGAGTGCAGTCCAGGTAGTGCTGTTATTATTTGGTCTTCTGGGATACTTGCTGTATTCTGGGTTGCTCATTAATAACAGCTAAAAATACAACTCAAACATTAAGCATGGCTGATGTTCAGTAATAATGAGGAAACCATTTTTTGAGTAAATCTGTGCAGGGACTCAACAGGAGAACTGAAAACAGCAGCAAACACACTCTGTATAATTGACCTCACTCCACAAGACTGGCCCAATCTGACCTGATTGCATAATTATCCCAGTGTGCTGCAGCTCTGTAACTCATGCCTTACATTTTATTTTCTGATCTTAAGTCAGGCAATAGGACTTGTTTTGAAATGGTAAATTACCACATGTAAAGGCATACGTTTTACATATGTTGGAGACTGAAATGGGTGAGTTTTGTTTGGGGGGGTGAGTAGTAGCAGTGGGGGTTGGGCATGGGACAAGCATGGGAACACATTCAAACACAACTGCACCTTTGTTTGCACGACCGAATGAATATCTCATAACCGCCTTCGGAAAATTAACCACGCAATAACCATGCACTTTGTGACTTTTCAAGCAAAACACTGTTGTTCGAGCACCTCAGGTTTTCCATCCATTAGCAATTAACACCTATCATCCATTCATCAAAATCAGCTGCGAGGTCGGCAGCGCTGCCACTCTTAACTTCAGCACATGCTTCCAAACACAGCCCTCCTTCCCCAGACCTGAACGCCTCTGTATCCCCTCAATCACACTTAACAAATAAACGACTGTGCAGCCTTAATGCTCAAACACACTCCTGGCTCCTTTTCCAGACCAGCTCCAGCCCTGAGAGGCCTGCACTTTGAGCACTTTTCACCTGGATGCTCCTTTCTCACCACAGAAGAGCTCAAATTTATGGCTTGTTATCCTTTTCTTAAATCTCCCTAACACCATTACATAACATGCCGAAGGTAATGTACACACTAATGGGCAGCAGGGTGTAAATCCATCAGTGGGCTGTAAATTAGCGCCAGGCACTTTTGTGTGTGTGTGGATTACATCGCTGGGGGGATAATGGCCAGCAGGAGAGAGAGCAAGCTTGATGGACGGTGGTTTTGACGCGACCGGCGCTACAATAAATCGGCCACAGCCACAATATGCAGCCCAATAACTCCCAAAAAGCCTGGCCAAGATGTCGCCAGTTGCCTGAGGTCTGACTGGTATCACAGTATTTATCTCCTTGGAATCCTACTGTAGCCTCTCTAGGCCACACAAGCTCCTCCCTTTTCCAGTGAAGAAGATGGTCCAGTATAAGATTAGTCCCATTACTGTACTCTGCTTTAACATGGCATCCATCAGAGCCACAGTTGCACAGCAAAGCCTTGGAGATGACTGTACTGTCCACTCAGCCCTGTTCCAGTGTGTTCAAAATTCAAGTGTATTCCCACTAAACCAATATTACAACATTACAAACAGAAGCAAGATTTATTCAATTTGCAAAATGTAACAGAACATGAGGCATTTAGATGGATTATTTTGCCAAGTGTGATTTCCAAAAGGTTTCATGAGTTTGTAACTTTCCTGAGTTCCTGTCTTGTATTCCAGCTACACCACAGGAATCACAATCAGTAGGTAAAATGAATAAACTGTTTATATCTTTATTGTTTTTCTTTAAATTATTAGCAATTGCTGGTTGTCCTTTGTGACTCCAATGAATACAATTATGATGTTAAAGTTATTGACTTTATAAGAGTTTTGGGTAATCTCTTTAAAAGGCGCTGATAAATACTTATCTAGTAAATTCACCTTATTAATTTCCAAAAGCTAGCACTAACCCATGGTTCCCCAGTACCTTGACCTCAGAAACTGCAAGCCAGGTCTTCTCGTTCAACATCAGTGCCTGACCACCATACATCCTCTACAGAATGAGTGGACACAAATATAAATTGACAGTAATTTACAGTAATCCTCTGCTTTCCTCTCCTCCCTCTCTCTTACTCTCTCTCTCTCTCTCTCTCTCTCTCTCTTCTGGAAAAGTCCAGAACGGCTGTCCGTTTGGGCGGCATAGGGCTTTTAGAAGAATGAAACGAAAACAAGAGAACAGGAGGGCATCAGACATTTAGCTGAATTTATATTTGGATTACTATTTATGTTATTAGTAAATTATAAATTGTTAATAATTTAGAACTAAAACCATATTGCCACGAGAAAGACAAAAAACAATTGCAAGAATATTTGCAGTTTCCGCGTTATTGTGGAGATTTTCGCGTATTGCAGAGAGTTCAGTTCTCAGAAAAAATCTGAGTGTGACTGAATCCACGACTCCTGATCCATGTAAAAATGGGTGATTACTGTATATTATAAGCATATATAAATGCCTGTGCTTGTATATCAGTTGTGTATATCTGTCTGCACCACTTCATTTTTTAAACGTGAGTGGCTGAAAAATTCATCCGACACTCAAATCATCTAATCATGCTACTATCAAATTAATGGATGCAGATCCCCATGCTGAGCATGGGTGGTGGTGGCCTAGTGCGTAGGTTACTTGCCTCTGGAACAAGAGGTCATTGGTTTGATTCCTACCTTCAGTACACCACCACTGGGTTTTTGAGCAAGACCCTTAACCCCAAGTTGCCCCAGGGAGACTGCCCCCTGGAGTTAGGGAATGAAAGTCGCTTTGGATAAAAGCGTCTGATAAATGTAAATAAATAGGGAGCCCTGACCTTACTGAGGCCCTTTTGACTCAGAAAGAGTTCTGCAAACTATGCATTTTTATTCATTCAGACTTTATTTTGAAGGGGCTGTTTTTGTACCATTTCTTGTGGCTGGTTTCTGGGTTGCCAGATAGTCAGCCATTGAGAATTTGAATCAAGCATAACTGACTGTTCTTGTTTAAATACAGGCAGAATGACAGGCCTTAAGTGACATTTACTGGAATTGGCTATTTATTTTTAAATAAATGACTGAAAAGAACTACTGGGTTTTCTCTTGTATTTTCTTGTTAGTGCAGATGTTTATGCTTTTAGAAGAACCTTTTTCCAGGAGCTAGTAAGTAATTACATTGCAGTTGGAAGTAACCAGTAATTTGTATGTGATTCCTCTTGAGTGACCGTCCCGATACAGTAAAAAAGGTTATGTGAAGTATCTAACCAATGTGGTGAGGTTCATCACAGCAACCTCTATTCCAAGGGTCTCTGGTCTACAGAAAAATACAAATTCTTCAGTATGAACTAAGGTTCCTAAACTATTATTTGATGGAAGTTAGCCTACAAGTATTCTAAGAAGGTTCCTGGTTCCTGAAAAGGTTCCTGTGGTTATGTGTGGGATCTGCAGATCTTGAATGGAAAAGACAACTACAGGTCCATCAAAAGGATATAAGTATAAAAACAGAAGCATTATCCAGTGTCCACTGTTCATGCTCATATTACTGTAACGCTGGGAGAAGCCGCTGCATTAGGCGCATTAAAAACACATGTCTATCAATGAGCTGTGAAAGCACAAAATAACCCACTAATGACTCTCTGTTTTCATTCCTCCTCTGGAGGAGAGAGGGAGGAAATCAGAGAGAGAGAGAGACAGAGAAATTCAATACAGAGAGAGAATAACATTCAATACAATACAACAGCAGCGAGCCAGAGCAGAGAGGCCTCACACATCTGAAAAGAAAACAATAACTTATTAGCACTGACCCCTCATTCCAGGGGATTTCTGGACTCTCTCTGCAATTCTTTCCATTCTGAATTAGCACAGCATCTCTATCTCCCTCTGCTTGGCTATCTTAAGCATTGCCTTGTGGGCCCAGAGAAAACACACTGGAAATCCTTACGGAAATCCAATGTGAGGTCACGCACCCGGAAAAGCGTGGACACCATTCCAAGCCAGAGAGAAAACACAATCCATCCCAGGCTAGTCCTCCGACAGCCAGTGTGTGGCTGTTTGGATTCGGACAGCTCCAGCTCCTGCTTTTTTTATATTAGTGCTTAGTGCCCTGACGAGTGGAGTTAATTGGGAAGAGGTCAGACTCCTGCTTGATGCTCCTCATCCATCAAGGGCCTGACGCAGGAGAACCGGTGTTTTGGCATTTAATTCAACATTACAACACTCAAAACTCCAAGAATATGCATGTTTTGAATATCCGGAGCAGCTGTAGGAGACAGAATGTTCCACATCCCAGCAGCGCATTACAAATGTTTTGAAGATAATTAGATGTGCAACCATCCATATTCCACAAGAGCACAAAACCAGCTGAAGTAACAGCACAAAAAAGGGGCTTGGATTCACACACACAGCTGTGCTGTGGTTGGATAAGTCAGGGCTTTTTTATGGCCCGGAGAGCAGGACAGGTTAGAGCAGAAGCTGAGTAATCTGCAGGAGTGTGATTGATTGAGGGAGAGATAGAGGCAACCGCACACTGTCGACAGAGTGGACTAATATTGTGTTAAATTGTGCAGGGAGGTACCGCAGTGCATAACCCAGCACATATACTGAGCTATGTGTGTGTGTGTGTGTGTGTGTGTGTGTGTGTGTGTGTGTGTGTGTCTTTCTTTGCACTCTTACACTTCTCCTTTAAAAGTCATATGCGGCAGAAATAGAGGATCTTGGGGTAACTGCAGCCATAACTGTAACATAAATATACTGCTTTGTCTTATTGTGATGTATTTATTATTATAACCATAACTATAGTATTACTACAATTACACTCTTAAAAATTCAGATGTGATGCTACTGAGGAACCATTACTGATTCTCTAAAAAACCTTTTAATGAAGTTTAAAATACTCCAAATAGCATAGAAGTTCTACAAAGAACTCTTATATTGGTTTTAAACGGTTTAAAATGGTTTCAAGAACTATTTGTGGCACAAATAACCTTTAAATGGGTTGTTCTTAATAGAACCTTTATTTCAATTGTTATACGTAAGTGTGAAAAACTTTTTTTTAAAAAGTTTAAAGAAATTCTATAGAGCATAAAGGTTCTAGGAAGATCCCATATACTGGTAAAAAACTTTCTTTTCCTTTATGGGAAGGTTCTTTGTGCCTTGAAATGGTTTAACCATTTGTGGCACCATTTGTGGTACAAAGAATCTTTTAATGGGCTGTTCTCAAAAGAACCATTTTTGTGACCAGAAGTGTGAAGAACCATCTAAAGTTAAAAAAAAAAACAACTCCATAAAGCATGGAGGTTCTCTGAAGAACTGTTTAACTAATAAAGAACCTTAACATTATATGAAGGTTCTTTGTGCCTTTTAAATGCCCCATTTAAAGAACCATTTGTGGTACCTTTTTGAGTATGAAGGGTGTGAGAACCCTCACTAAACTAAAGTTGTCACAAAGACTTCTTGGCAACCTTTTTTTAGAGAACCTATATATATTATGGATATTATTAAACTTTTAAAAGGTTCTTCATATTCACAAACCCCATCTTCAGACAAGGTTCTTTAAACACCTTTGTTTCAAACACGTTTTAGTTTTGCACTGTTATTATCTTATTACATTCTTCTGTCCATCCTCTGCATCTTGTTTTAAACTACAGGCTAATGGTTCAGCTTTTATTTTTAACACTTATGATTCATTTAGGAGTTCAAGTGTGAGCCCACAAACAGACCCACCCTTCAAAAGGGATGACTGTGCTGTTTATCAATGAATCCCACTTGTATTCTGCTCACTAATGGCAAAAAGAATGTACTGTATATCCTTAGTAGTAGAAGATATGAAAAAGTTTGCAAAATGATGACCTTTATATTTTAACTTTTGTAATGACAAAGTAAAAAGATAACCTGCTGGAAAAGCAGGAAAACCATGCAAGTTTCGATTTGGTCTTTTGAGCAAGCTAGCATTTAAGTTGGTCTTTTCTTCATGAAGTGCAGTTCTGTAAATATTCACTCTGTTACAATATTTTATTGCATGTTATGTTTGCATATACATGGAATGACAATAACATTCTCGACTCTCTCTTCTTGACTTACATCATATCCACTCTGGGACTCTGTTTCCGGAAGGCCTGAGGTACCCAGACCCCTATAGGTGAACGAGCGGCCACACTGCTATCAGGGACGAGCCGCCATGTTGTTGTTGTGTGTGAGTCTGTATGTGTGTACAGTGCGAATGGGGGCATATGGTTCCCATTATGAGTCAGATTCCCCTTGTTTCATTGGATTTTGGATGTGATGCATAAACTGGTTAGTTGTATTGTGTTAGAACCCAGGATCATGAGTTATGAATCTCATTTGTCTGCAGAATGGCCCTGAGCTGGGTAAAAAATGAGGGCTTGCAGGCACACAGGCTGAATGGAGAACCGCAGACGTTTATGTGTGTGTGTGTGTGTGTGTGTGTGTGGAGGAGATGTGGCATTGCTGTAGAGGGTGTAGCTGTATTGAAGCGACTTGGCGGAAACCCATTGGCTGGATTGATGATGATTAGAAGGCAGCAGCAGGGCCTGAGACTGAGCTGTCCTCATTAGTCTAATGATTTTTCAGCTTCATTTTATTTGGGGGGAGATTGATCGCTGATAATGCCTAATGAAGCGGCCGGCAATGGATGAAGAGGGGAAATGGCTGATTGACTTGTCAGTGTGAGCATTGCATGTTTGTGTTTGCGTGTGTGTGTGTGTGTGTGTGTGTGTGTGTGTGTGTGTGTGTGTGTGTGCGCAATGGATGTATAATACCGTATTTGGAATGAACACATCTTACATCTCAAACAGATACTAATACAGATATTAATATGCAACTAATTTTTTGTCAGTTTATTTGTTTCTATTCAAGGTCCACTGATGTCTCTGTAGTATGCAAAAGTTTAGGCACCCATGATCGATCACATGATATGCTGTTTTTTTCTAAATGAATATAAATGCAATAATAAGCTAATTGAGTTTAACATATTGGAAAAACATACATATCATGCATATAGAAGGTCAAAAATATATGTTAGCTCAGTAAATAGTTAAAAATGGCATAGAAATTTGCAGGAGAAAATGTAACATTTAAGTGAGTTTAAGCAAATAATGATACGAAAAGACAACATTCAGAAAACATTTTTAATGTTTTTAGAAGAACATACAATTTCTTTTGAAAGAAATGTTATCAATGGTTGTTTATGAATTATTTTAAAATCAGTATGTGTCCAGCAAACACACCAGTTAGACTTTAAAGACAGCAGCTTCTTTTCATCAATATTTATTTAACATTACTCCGTGTCCCTGTATGACTGCTGCTACTTGTACACTTTTAAAAAATATATTTTATATTCTCTTCTTATTATTCATTTTCTTGTATGATTATTTTTTTTTTTTTCATTCATCTCCATCTTTCATTTATAACTGTTCAACTATGCCGGTGTACGGCTGCTGCTAGAAACTGAATTTCCCAGAGGAATCTTCCAGAGGGATTAATAAAGTTTTAATCTATCTATCTATCTATCTATCTATCTATCTATCTATCTATCTATCTATCTATCTATCT
>JBBPCY010000150.1:1722892-1732912 GCA_037974405.1 Brachyalestes nurse | reverse complement strand
CTATCTATCTATCTATCTATCTATCTATCTATCTATCTATCTATCTATCTATCTATCTATCTATCTATCTATCTAGAGCCCGAGTGAACTGATAAATCAGTGAGAATCAATGAATTATCTCAGAGTTGAGCACTGACCCCTCCTGACAGATGACTGAATTGAAAAGACTTTTCAGTTGTGGATGTGTTGGCAAGTAATGAGCTCAGCGTTGGTGTTTCACTGGACAATCCACAATTTCACTCAGTTCACAATTTAATATTGCAGAAGATATTCAGCGATTTTTCGATGCCTTGTTACACCCCATTTTGTTCATATCACGAACTGTAAGTAAAATTATATACTCAAAATAAGTCACTTTATAGTCAAATATGCATATACACATACATTTAACTAATCCAGTTGCTTTTAAAAGTGTTAAAAAATGGACTAGGCAGTCACCGCAGTGGTACCTTCAATAGTATGACTTCACCTTTAGTTAGGGAACATAAGGGAACCACACTCAGACACATACAGGCCATCGTGACTGATCCAACAGTGTGTTCTTAATAGGTTTCGAGGCACATTGCAATATGTAGACATACTAGCATTTCATGCAGCATACCGTGTGTGTGTGTGTGTGTGTGTGTGTATGTGGTTCGAGAAATGAGCAGTGCTGAGGTGCTGAATCTGATCCAGTGTGAGAAGAAAGGGAGCTGAAAGCAGTAGTGGATGATGATGGAAAGGCAGAGAGGAAAAGAGATGGAAGAGAAAAAGCAGCACAGGCAGAGCAGCAGTGGAAAAGACTGAAACACACCCAGCCCAGGACGGCTGATAAGCAGGACAGGAGAGGAGATACCGTTAGCAGAGTGTGTTCACATCAGAGTCACCAAGTCTGCGGCCATCATAACCCGCCGTCCGACCAATGAAAGACCAGCACGTGGAGTACGGATGGGATTTTGGGAGATTATTGGGGTGCAGTTTGTCGGTGGATGAGCTGTTAGGTACTGGAAGGGGGAACAGGTGCTGTGGGACGTGACCAAGGAAGTGACGAGTACTGGTGATAAGAGTTATTGATGAGACAGAGAGAGGGAAAAGAGTGACGAGAGAGAGAGAGAGAGAGAGAGAGAGAGAGAGAGAGAGAAAACTCTAAGGGAAAACCACAGGGTTGATGTGAAAGTGGGTGTGGCCTCTGAAGACAGGCTTGGGTTAAATGCATGAGACAGATGGATAGAACAAGATTACACTTCCCTCACAGTAAAGAGGACACTCCAGCCTGTTCATTAAATGGTTCTGGAACAAAGGAAGAAGACTGGAAAAGTGTGTGTGTGTGTGGGGAGGGTGTTTGCATGTGTGTAGGTGTGTATTTGTGCGTGTTGTTCATTTCTAGAAAAATCAGAGAAAATCAACAATCCAACAATCTGCTACTGACTTTGTTTAAAAATGCAAGCGAGAGAATAAAGGCACTAGGGACATATAGATACTAACATATATGTTACACATATTGGACATAATATTATTATTACATGAAGGTTTATAATAAAATTGGAACCTTTATATTGGTAATTACATATTTATCATAGTTATCTTGTTATTAAATATATATTACATAATAAATATATTGATCTGTTAATACACATGGGTTACACTATTATTATAAATAGTCACACGTATATAATACATGGGACACATTAAGATTCTGCATGAATGAACTGGAAGGGGAGGTAAGAGTGAATAGTTTGGTTCAGATGCTTTTCAAAATAGACTTTATTTTCCTCGCTATTATTGTGTAACCCAAGTTTATGTAACAAAGTACAGTTTTATCAAATCAATGTTCAATAACAATATTATCTCATTTTAAGTATTTATTGTCAATTAACATGGGAGCAATTCAGATATCTAAATACAGACTACTACATGTTTCAAAAACAGTAATAAAAATACTCAGAGTTTGCATCCATAGCCATGCTTGTGTAAATGTTTGCTATATTAAGGTTATACTATCTCTTTATTTAGTTTGAGTGAAAACATTTGGGTTTTTTGGGATAAAATGAAAGAACTTTAGATCTTGTTGCCTCATTTGTGAGTAGTGGCCCACTACTGATAAAAGGACACTGATAAAAGACACAGAAACGACACAAAATGTTTCAAACTGGACATTTTCAACAAAATGAAATAAAAAAATAAAGAAAGTCATATTTGATCTTAGTGAAATCTGTATTGATATTTGGACTGGTATTTGAAATGCTTATTTCTTTTAAACCTTCAGAAACAAAAAGGAAACTGTTCTTTGCAGAGTTGCATCCTTGGTGTAATGGCCGCGGTTCACGGAAGCAGATGAATTGGATTAAATTCTCGTAAATGTCCCTTAAATCTGGCTTTTTGCCTGTTCCCTATCAGCTGCCATATCAGATGGGCTTAATGTGGGTATAAATTAAGCCGGCCTGCTTGTTAAGGCTTACCTGTGTGTAGGTGGGGGGAGTGTGTCAGCCGTGTGAAGCCGTGGCCACGGATTAGATGGCGGATCAGAAACACACAGAGTCGGCGGCTTTAATGAGTCCTCCAGAGGAAAAAGCTTTACCTCTACCTTCACTCTCTTGTGTCCGTCCTGTTAAGAATGGAATTCTGTCTCCAGGCCTTTAAACGGCATCACATCATGTTCAGTTAGAGCAAGAAAAGAATAAAGACTCATACTTACATACATGCAAAGTATTAATGGGAACGATTCTAGATACTACTTTTAATTTTACAGTTTCTTTCTAGATATAATTTTATTTTTACTACTTTTTGCTTCATACACAGTCAATGGGAGGCCAATTTTGATAAATGTACTCTCAGAGTACTACAACATATCCCTTAAGATCCAATTGATCCTAAAGTAAGGTTAGTAGCTTTTTTATGAAAGTGTAGCGAGAATTTGGTCCCACTTTACACCAGGTAATTATACATTAATAATGCACATAAAAATGTAACTAATGCTGATCTAATCACTGTTACAATGTTAGAATTACAGCAGTGTATTTTATGTAATTACACATTCTTGTCACTTGTGTAATTACATGTAATTACACTGATAGCTGCTGCGCAATTATGTGGATACTCATTAATACATATGTAATTACATAAGCTTCACCACTGTAATCCATCTGGAAGAGTGGATATATCAGCAGTTTTGAGGGTGTGTGCGTTATTGATGTGTAACAACGCAGTTATTACAATTAATAAAATATAAATGAACTTTTTTAATGAACCATTAATAATTAGTTTTATTATCAACAAGGAGCACTTTTTATTCTTTTAAATTAGTTCAGGTTCTAGACAGAAACACCGCTGTTACTAATGAACTCTGGAAGGAAGATGATAGGGTGTAAAAAAATGGGGGGAAATCAAAGGAAAATTAAGAATGTGAAAATTAATTTATATTGATCTTCCAAGTTATTTTCTGGAGCAAATTTCATCAGGAAGGACCAATATCAGATGAATTTGTGAAAAAACTGTCAGAATGCCTTCCTCCACGTTCGTGAGAAGTATTATTGATCATATTTAGGCTCATATAAAAAAAAACTTTTTTAAGAGCGTGAGCTCCTGGCCGTCCTCGTAAGGGTCCGGTTGGTGGGGCACTGCTCTGATTCATGCCCACGTTTATTAAACAGTCGTGTCACGAAGGAATACGTGGCCCCGCAAGCTCGGCGTGATTTATTCGTGCTGAATTCGGTGTGAAAGGAGGTGGAGGGAGGCAGGAGTCTGACCAACTGACCTGCCGCGTGATTACGGGTCATTAACTGGAGACTCGGTGTGTTTCAATTACTCAAGAGCCTCCAATCAGACAGATAAATTACACTCTGGCACACACACACACTCACACACACACACAACACTTAAACAGGAATAAATCACGGGCCTTGCGCTGGGAAATTTGTGAATTTTTATACACACACTCCCTCTCTTTTCCCCTTACGCGCACACATACACACACATGCGTTGTTTAACATGTATGTAGTGTGTGGGCTCTGGAGAGAGGGGGGGAGAAAGAGAGACTGCGCATTATCCAAATAAAATAACTCACGTGTCAGTTTCAAAATCCTCCCAAAGAGCTGGCGATAAACATACACACACACTTACTCGCACGCACGCACGCGCAACCACAGAAAGCGGACAATCAGGCCTCTACCTGTAGTTTCCTTTCTAGAAGTGAGCTTGTTTTAAGGAGCGAGCCAACTAGAATGAGAGAATGGGTTTGTGTGTGTGTGTGTGTGTGTGTGTACTATAGACCCTCAGGTGGACCATCGTTTTTGCCCCCCTGATATTCGGTTCTGTTTTTAGAAGTTGATTTATGGGGGGGGGGGGTGTCATTACATTTGCACTGGTGATGCGTGCTTAGAGCCAATGACACATTCAGAATAACTGTCTCCGGGGTGGGACCTTCTTCAAGACCTCCAGTTTAGGCACATGTTTCTACTGTGTTCTATATCTCATTTAGTGTGTTTTAACACTCTCCTTCATTTTAAACACTCTCCTTTCATTTTAAAGCACGAATTTGTGAAATTATGCACAAATATACAAATTTCGCCCCTGTTATATACAGTGTAAAGTGTAAATATAACCGCACATTTACATGCATTAATTAATAAAATAGTTAATTAATAAAAATTTACCTTGCTTTTCTGACAATTTATTGTACATGATCATGATGATTGTTGTTATTATTATTTTTTTTTTTTTTGCTGTTGTCATGGCGACGCTAGAAGAAACTCGGTGGATTTTAATACACTAAAATTATATTTAGTCAAAACTACATTTACCAGTGGTGGTCCCACGCAGCCCACAACCGCATTCTAGTGGCGTCCTGTTTAACTAAATCAGTTTGTGATAATTATTCATAAAACAAAATTTTGTATCAATTAAATTGCTATTTAAAATTGTGTAATTGTGTAATTGTGTTGTTAATGGGCTGAATTATTAAGCGGGTAAGTATATACCAGTAATGTAGTCTGGAGAGTCGTTCAGCCTGCACACACACAAACTTTTACACACACACACACACTACATCCTCAGTGAGAGAGCTGGCTGATAGGTCTGTAAGTGCTAAATAATGTTTAAAATGTTAATGTTTAAAATTGAAAACAAATTTTCATTACAAGATCAGAATGTTTGTACAGACGGAAAAAACTATCTGCAAGCGTTTAATGTTTTAGAATGTTTATCTAAGATAAAAACAGTAGACATGACTTTCAGGTAAAAATAAAATGGATAAACAGTTTATAACAGTATGCAAGTAGTTTACGATTTCTCTCTAAAACTTAACAATAATGCATTTGTGCCTGTTAATTTTGGTTTTCGATTAACGTACGCAACTCAACATATAACCATAGAACATTTGTCACAAGTTTTCAAAATGTGCAGCATTTAATCTATCTAATGAAGTCGCATCTGCTCAGTTATGACATTTCAAGAATATGAACAATATTACGTCTTAAAAAAACAACAAAATTAATAACTTATTGGAATAATCCAAACCGATATGTTAGAAATAATAGGATGAGCTCTCATGCATAATTCTCGCATTTAGTATTATACATAAGTAGCATATAGAGTAAATAATATATAATATACTTGTAACCACCACTGTACCACTGTACAAATTTATAATGGAATTCGTGGTTTAAGAGCATCCCTAACTGTCAAGAACCCATAAAAACAATTTTATCTTCATCCTGCAATCGCTGGCATGTTCAGTAATCTACTTTAAACCAAAAATCTCAATCTATACGACAACCACCACATATAATATCATATATATATTTCAGAATGCCAGCCATCTCAATAAACAACAAAAACGTTGCCAAACTTCAGTAGAGCTCGTGCAGTTTAGGGGTTTGACGTCCTACTTCACCCCTCCTCCTCGAGCACGCAATTGGTTCAGTCACTCAAAGCTCCGCCTTCGCTTCGAGGCTACTGGCCGAGGCATTCCCGACCCCTCCTTCTATGAATCCTGGTTGGCTGAGAAACGTTTCGAGCACATATATGAATGTCGGGCAGCTCCAAGATGAAGCTGTGAGACCGAAAGCAGAAGAAGAAATTGAGGTGGTCCTGCAAAGCCCCCCAGACTGCATGTTTACATGCACGACCGTTGGGATAGGAACTTTATTATTGTTTTTAATTTCTTGTTTTATTTTTCCACCCAACACGTCCACAGAACAGACTTAAGAAAGGATTTGCAAGAAGTTCGTGGCGTTTCAGTCCTAGCCTAATGGAGCTTTCTCATAGTGGATATGGACAATGGAGCTAATGCGTGTGAGTAGATGCTTTCCAGTGTTCTAGAACACGTTTTTGGGGGTCTCTTTATGGGCTTCAAACATGTATATTTGAAGAGTTCCACTTCGGTGATGGACAAATAAGACGGCGTTGGGCGCTTTGACCAACTAGAGAAGTTCTGCACGGGTTCCTTTCCATGGAAGGCCAGTGAAAAGCTCAGATTGAGAGAAAGAGAGAAGAGAAGCAGAACATTCCCGTGTTTTGTTTTGTTCTGAGTGTGTGTGAGAGTGTGTGAGTGTGTGTATATCTTTCCTATCCGTCGCGATGAGTTTGGTAGGAGGCTTCCCCCACCATCCTGTCATGCACCATGACGGCTACTCCTTTGCACCGGCCACGCGCTGTCACGAAGAGAGCCCTTATTTCCACGGATGGCTCATCGGCCACCCGGAGATGTCGCCTCCGGACTACGCTGTGGCTCCATCCTACAGCCCCGAGTATGCCGCCGGGCCGCCGGGGCTCGAGCACTACGGCGGAGGGGTTCCAGGGACGGCACCACGGGCGGGCAAACCGCGGAGGCCCACGGCCAACCGCAAAGAGAGGCGCAGGACTCAGAGCATCAACAGCGCCTTCGCAGAACTCAGGGAGTGCATCCCCAACGTGCCCGCGGACACCAAGCTGTCCAAGATCAAGACGCTGCGTCTAGCCACCAGCTACATCGCCTACCTCACCGACATCCTGGACCGAGACGAGCAGCACGGCGAGGCCGAGGCCTTCAAGGCGGAGTTCAAAAAGGCAGAGGCCAAAGAGGAGAGGAGGAAGAAAGAAATGGTACGTGAGCTTTCATTCAACTCTCTCTTTGAAGATGTGAGTGGGTTGTTATATGATGCGGAATCCATGTAGAAATATGCACACAGGTATCTACTGCAGGTGCTTGAGGTGATGCCTAAAGATGAAGCGTGGAACTTTTTTTTTTTTTTAAATACGGACTAAATGGCTGTAGGCCTAATTTAATTTAATTTTAGGGCGTCCGTTCAAAAGCTAAAAACTTTTTAAAATTATTTCCTGAATTGTACACAAAATGAAAATAAAAAAACAGCATGTGGGTTTGTAATAGCTCTCATAAAATCCGTGCATACTTTTGCACACGTATCCTCTTGTGACTTTAAAAGTAGTTCCTGAAGGCCCGCTAAACGCGTTTCTAGGAACAGAAAAAAAATTATCGTAAAAAATCACACTCGCAAATTTCCAACCAAACAATTTCAGGTCAGGATTTTGATTCCATAGTTTTGGTATCACCTTGCACTCTTTACTTATACGTTGGAAAGTTTTGAAAATATATAAAAAGAGACAAACTTGGGTGTTTGGACGTTAAAAAGAGAGAACAAAGTAAAACCTGCGCAAATAGTGTTTAGTTTATATGCAAATGCAATCAACAATGTTTGTTTCTTCCCGAAGTATTTTTCCTGAAGCTCAGGAGTGTTTTGTATCGATTGTTCTTCAATAGTGTAGCTGACAATGACGTCCGATTTGACAAAGTATTTCAAGCTGGGATAAAGAAGAAAAGTCTGAATGCCAATTATGTCCATAAACATGAAAGTTCGGGGCAATTTCTGCCTACAACCTCAAACTGCACTGTTTTATGTCTTTATTTTTGTTGCGCTTTTTATTCATTTCTTTCTGTCTCTGAAACCCTTTCCTCTTCTTGCATTTGTAAACAGAATGAAGTTTTGAAAAGTTCAGGGAGCAGCAATGAAAAGAAGCCCAAAGGAAGAACTGGTTGGCCTCAACACGTCTGGGCTTTGGAACTGAAACAATGAGAACTCAATCACACACATAAAAAACAAAAAAACAAAAAAAAACTTTACAAAAAAGACCTTGAAATGCAGGCCTTCCCGTCCCTCTGACTTTTTTACACTATTACTTTATTTAATGGAATATTTATGTGCAATTCCCCACTCCGGACAGTGGATCCCTGAAGAGAAAAAAAAACATTGCAGAGCGTTAAGAGGAGGATGCCCTCTTGGTAAGGGACTCCTGTTGTTGTTATTGTTGTTGTTGCTGTCTAGTATGTGCTGAATGTTTTACTTTATTTTATTTTTATTTGTTTTTTCCATGTCCCGCCCTTGAAACCAAACCGAGATGTGTGCCACTAAGGTGTACGTGAATTGTAGGTCTCTCTCTCTCTCTCTCTCTCTCTCTCTCTCTGAACTGAAATAGACAGAGGTTACAAAGTTAATACAGTTAAAATAACTCTTATTTGAAAAAAAAACATGTCATGAAGTGTTGAAGTATGTTGTGATGTTTTGGTCGTGTAGAATCGAATGCACTTCCGTCCAGACACGAGAAACTTAAATACTATTGGAGATGTAAACCATGTAATTAATTCCAATAAACCACTGTGTTTTAACAAGCGTAATCTTTTTTTGTCGCGTTGATAAATCCTCATCGGGTTATTCATTTAGTGGAGAGAGGAAAGACACGAATAAAATATTCTTCAGAAAAAATTTCATTCGCGAAACATTTTACAGCCGTAGTATTTGCGCGTATAGAATCAATGAAAATCATGCGAATTTGGACCAAGAATAGCCATTAAAAATGCTGATCTCTGCTCACATTAGTCTGAAGCCTTGCCCTTCAGCAAATGTTTATATTAGATAAAAAAAAGTGCTGCTATCAGTGTCAACTGGTGTGGGTTTGGTACACAGCGGGGTGATTTATGGATGCTGAACTTACTGCACAGAAAGAGTGATGACCTCAATCTTGTACGGCCATATTAAAATGCATCATCAACGGTGTGGTAGAATAAGTCTGTTTACGGTGAATGACCTGGCAAAGCCCTCACCCAACCCACCCTCACCGCTACTCAATATCTGTAAACACAATAGTCTTGCTACTACAGTACAATTTTCATTTTTTGCGCCAATTACAAAACATGAAAAGGCACAATAATAGAATTGAATATTAAACATAAACTGGCGCATTTGTAATACGTTTGGAGTGTTCGGGCATGTAATAGCCCCACTTACATACTACTATAATAGTATGCAACATTGTAATAGTATGTAATAGTATATTTTAATGAATAATGCCATTTAAATCCCATGTTAAATGCAAATTATAGGTAACATCCAGATGTTCCAAAATATCGATTGGAAATCTCTTTAGTTTGATGTGTGGGAGGGGTAAATGACAGTAAAAAAACAGCATGATGCAGTTACTCTAGAAGAAGGAAACGTGGCAAAATGTTTTTAAAAAGAAGAAAAAAGGGAAAAAAAAGCTAGGAGTGAAATTCCAGTGGTGGGTTGCTCGCTCGTCCACTTTTCTCGCCCAAATCGCTGGAGAGGCAGACATAGTGGAGCCGAGGGAGAAAACGATTGACATTAAGAGCAGAATCCTCAGGAGGGTCAGTGCAGGGTAGACTGTGGTCGAGCAGCTATCGGATGTGCAAGTGATTGATAAGGTGCCGATCAAAGACGTTGCTGAAACCTCCCAACGGGAGCAAAAGTCCCGGGAATAAGAGAATAAAAACTAAAAGATATAGCAAGTAGTAAGCATTGCGGCGATTCAGATTAACAAAAGCATGTAAATATGAACGGACAAAAAGATCAGATTTCGTATATTAACGGTAAACATGCTGTACGCTTATTTGCACAAGTAACGTTTTACATTTTTTCGTGCAAAAGCGAGAAAGAATTTCCTTTATCTAAATATGCTACTTTTACAGCTGGATTTTTTAAAATTCTGATTTTCCTCCCGCATCCATACAGGCCAGCAAAATATATATATATA
>JBBPCY010000150.1:1692957-1705031 GCA_037974405.1 Brachyalestes nurse | reverse complement strand
GAGAGAGAGAGAGAGAGAGAGAGAGGGAGAGAGAGAGGGAGAGAGAGAGAGAGAGAGATAATTAAGGAAGGTAGGAGAGAGTACGAGAGAATGGCAAAGAAAGAGAGAGAGAGAGAGATGAGAAGGTAAGAGAGAATGACAGAGAGAAAGTGAAAGAGTGAATGAGAGAGAGATGGAGGACAGAAGGAAAAGGTAAAAGAGAAAAACAAAATGACAGAGAAATAAGAGAGACAGAGAGAAAGACAGAGTAAGAATGAGAAAGAGTGAGAAAAAGAGTGAGAGAAAGACATTGCAGAGGGTTGGAAAACAAAGAGATAGAAGGTAGAAGAGAGTAAGAGGGAACAACAGAGAGACAATGAGTAAGTGGATGCGAGAGAGAGAAAGAAAGAGAGAGAGAGAGACAGAAAGAGAGACAGAGAAAGACAGAGATAGAGAGAGAGAGAGAGAGAGAAAGAAAGAGAGAGAGAGAGAGAAAGAGAGAGAGACAGAGACAGAGAACAATGAACATTGCGCTCCAGAGACAATATGATGCAGCGTGAACATAAATTCAAGCGTGTCTTACTTCTCTAAACCCAAACCTGGAAGGCTGTTCAGACACAGCAGTTTTCAGTCTCTACAGGGAGAGATTGTGTCTTAAACCTCCACTAGTA
Source organism: Brachyalestes nurse (assembly GCA_037974405.1). Taxonomy (NCBI): domain Eukaryota; kingdom Metazoa; phylum Chordata; class Actinopteri; order Characiformes; family Alestidae; genus Brachyalestes; species Brachyalestes nurse. The sequence goes on along the minus strand of JBBPCY010000150.1, from coordinate 1,704,381 downwards.
AATACTTTACTTCGTAAGTGAGTTTGTTAAAGTGTTTGGGCAACATTTCAGCAAGAGTGAATGTTTGGATTGCGTCAATATTGTGTGATGTAGAAGAAAAAGGTCTCAAGTATTTCATAGCATGATGTAAGATCGTGAAAATATCAATTCCTTCGACGTTTTATAAACAGACGTCCTGTTTGGAAAGACTTTTCTCCCATGTGTGTGTACATGTGTGTGCACATGCGCAGTGTATTAGACAGAGAAGAGGCTTTTCCTGTATAGCTCTGAGCACACAAACAGGCTGCTGGCTCCTGCCAGTACACACAAACATATCTATTGATCTTCAACTGTCTTTGTTTTTGCTCTGGCTCTCCAAAAATGCTTGTGCTTACTCGGGCAGAATCCTCTGCTTTGTTCTTCCCCCATTTCAGATGTGGCTCTTAAGCAGCTTCAATCTGAATACCCAGGATGTTTGCTCAGTTGCAGCATCAACAAAAGGAGAGGACTGAGAACATTTCTAATTAGGAACGAAGAAAAAACACATGTAGGGAAATGAACTCACTCGACAGCCTCATCTCATCGAGGGGAGACGGACAGCGCCAGACTGAATTGATCCATGCTCCTCCCAGAAATACTTGCTTTTGTAACAAAGTTTAATAAGCTTTATAGAACATTGGTGAAAAAAGTAACTTCAATTAGTGAGAAATTAGTTTCTTTATTCACACTGTTTTTTCCAACCAGGTTTAAATATTGTGACATAGCTGTAACATAGCTGATTGAAACAAGGTTGATATAGTTTATAGTTTAAAGGCATAGTTTAATTTGAGGTACAGGTAGGGGTGGGTGATATGGCAAAAATCACAATTTTTTTTCAGTTAAATCATGATTTCGATTTATCTCGATATTTATATTAATTTGTAACTACAGATTTTTTCTACTATTTTGAAAGTTACTGAGCAGTACAACCAAACTATTGTGCAAATAGTGCGATTTGGACAAAAATTAGGAAGAGCATAGAACCGCAATAGATATATGGAAGGTAGTCCATTTGAAATTTTTTTTCAAGTAGGTTTTATTTGTCATTTCTGCTATATACACACAGTACATAGTAAAAATTAAACAACGTTCCTCCAGGACCATGGTGCAACACAGCTTGGCTTTGAAGTAAGCTACACTCTCTTAACTTATCTGGAGCAGGTCTGGTGGTCATAAACATGCGTAGCAGCTGTTTGGATGCACATGTTTGGAGAGTTTTCAGTTTGGAATCTAGAAAAAACACACTTTTGCACCAAAGTGTTAGACCCGGAGTGACCGCTGCGACCTAGCGCGCTGCCATCTTGTATCCTTTTAGACGATCTCTCTGCTTTGGCAGATCGTCAGCACATAGACCGTCTTCATGATCTCATATCATCATATCGCTCACCCCTAGGTACAAGCATAGCGTCTGTACATCAATACCTCTTTAAATACCTCTCAGAAAGAGATATTTTAAAGAAAAGAATGCACCATGATTCTGCGAATAGTAAAGCAGAAGAAATTGTGGCATGTGCATATGTTTGCACAGCCCTTTATCAGTACTTTTGGCTCGAAGACTTTCTTGTAGCCAGCTAACAGGCTTTCTTTCCTTGTTTTTGAGTTTTACCACTTTTCAGAATGTTTCTTGTTCAGGTCATACTGCTTGTATATTTAAGACAATTACAGATTTTCAACAATATTAATGTCTGGTAGAAAACTTGTGTGTGTGTATGTACTGTATGTGTATGCGAGACAATGGACTGTCACATGGCCAGAAAAGAGCTCTGGAATCTACAAGATCTTCCCAAACAAGCACAAGCATTTAAAACAAGCAGTTTATTTTGATTATGTAGCCAGTTAGAGCTTACTAGAGCATCGACTACATTTAGCTTACTTGCAGCTATTATGGCTATAAATGTGCTTCTGCATATGTTCAACAGTAAATGTGAATATGAATGCGAATGCTATATTTGGAGAGCTTTGTAGACAATGAAAGTGCTGTAGATGTTTCAAAGACATTTCTATTGGATATTATAGCAGAGATACATGCAGTGAGGGATAGATACGTTTTGACCACATGCGGGTCTCAGCAGGGTGTAAATACTAGTGCTGTCCATGGAACAGGGGGATAGAGAGAGCAACAGAAAAGAAAGAGCGAGACAGGGAGGAAAAGGAATATGGAAAATACTGATTCTTTTTTTTTATCAACAAAATGCAGGAGTGTGGGGCTTTGAACAAGAAAGGCATTTGATTTGTGAAATTGGTAGATTCAGAAGAGAGAGATAAGCAAGAGGGAGAAGAAAGGTGTATGTGATTTCCAGTACAGGCTGTTTTCCCACCCTGATAGGAAAATAGAGAGAGAGAAGAAGAGAGAGAAAAAGAGACAAAATGTGCACCTTATCAAACCCCCCCCAATTCGTTTTTTTTCACGATAAAAAGTTCTTTATGTGGACAAACCGAGGAGAGGTGGCAGCCAGTTGATGTTGGCTTCACAGTGGGAGTCCAGGAAGGTGAGAACTTCCCCTTTAGCCACGGAGGCTCCCAGCAGGCGCGTGCGGATCAGTCCCTCGCGTTTTTTAGTGCGCACTATACGCACCTTCGGAAACCTGGACATGTAGTCCTCCAGGCGAGCTCCCAGGTGCTCTGAGAGAGAGAGAGAGAGAGAGAGAGGGGAGGGGGGAGAGACCATTAGCATTAAAATGAGAAATATAAACTTCTAATTAACTGAAGTATCCTGAGATATGTAACATTTTGTATCCGTATGGATAAAAATAACTTTATGCAAATAAGCTGAACATTGATCTGTCAGGTTGTTTATGCACTTAACCGATGGTCTTAGGTTGTTAGCATGAGGTGGGAAACTGTTCATGTCACTAACACGGCGAAGCTACATGTGCACATGCAGCAGGATATTTTTATAATGGTTAATACAATCCTAAAAAAGGGAGTGCAAGATAATTGGCTGAAAATGTGAACTGGCTGCTTCAGCACACCTACAGTTCCAGGGCACTCCAGGAGAGTGGCAGTGAAGTACGCAGAGCTCAGATTGAAATGATGGGGAAAAAAAACAAGGCTCTGGATGGTGAACTGAATAAAATGTGTTGGAAAGGAAAGACACTCTAATCCAAAGCCTCAGCCAGAAGCTGGCCAGTCTAATCACAGCATGGTCCGAACAGCCCCAAACTCCATCGACAGACTTGCAGACAGAGAACAGTCCGTCAGCCAGAGAACCAGTGCCGCTGACACTGGCTCAGAACACACGAATGCACTGAAACTACTCTGCCAATCTATGTTAGAGCATTACCATTCACGGTGGTACAGATGACCTGTTCTCAGAAGGAGAGTGAAGCAGACTGATTGAAAAAAGTGTAGCAGAAAAGGCTCACTAAGAATTTCCGGAGGCAGTCATGACTGTCTCTACTCTGCTTCCCAGAAAAGACTTAAAGAGTCATCAAGTTTCCATAAAGACATAATCAGACACTCTGCAATCTGAACTGACCTGATGAATACCTATATGATTTTGTTCACCTTGATCAGCAGAGCAGATACAGCATCCAGTCACCTTAAAGAACTTTACTGTATCACTCCTGACAATGAGCAGACAACAGCACCCGTGACCTATGGAACCCAAATGACCCTCCATGCAACAGAGGCCAGCTTAGTTACACCGGAACCACACAAAGTAGAACGTAGACTCCTACTTCTATATTGATTTAGACAGCAGATGTTTCTGTCAGTGCTGTCAAGCGATTAAAATGTTTGTTCTAATTAATTACATGGTGTGGCGATTAATAAATCTAATTAATCGCATTTAATCGCACATACAGACGTTACAAGATGCAGTTTTTTTTACCATTTATTATTGAATACAAGCCTATAACTTAGGCTACAATGGTCATGACATTTTTATCACTGACTGAACACAAACCTATGAATTAGGTTACAGTATATGACAGTTGTAAGTTCTGATACACTTCCTCGTTTCTCAAATAAACCCAGCCACCATTATCATCGCTATTTCCAGCCCTATTCAGATCCAGATCACCCTGCTGCCTCTCCTACGTCTCCCAGCTCTCTCACACACAGCACGGCCACCTTAAAAATGCAGAGGAAAAGAGAGAGACTCCAGAGTTTAAAAAATACATCAGCAATTAAGTCATTATTCATCAAGTCATCACTAATGGTGTCAAATTCCTGCTGAAGATCTGGAAGCATTTGGAAGAGGCCCACCCAGCCACTAGCTTAGAAGAACTTCAACAGTAATGACAAAGAACCAACAGCAACAGCATTCAAACGCAAGCCAAAAGACCCTGAGCCCAGCAGAGACCAGTCCAGCTTCACAGCACGGTAGGAAGTACATTCAATATGTTCAGGCTGTACCCCACCTGCAGAACAACTCCAGCAAAATTATGAAGATCTTCCACAGTCTGCACAACGAAACCAGACGTTTTCAGGTTCGGGCAATGTGATGCTGTGTAGATACTTAATGTCAAGACATGTTCAATGTGACATTTGAGATTCCCATAGAAATTACCATAATGGTTGGGGAGCATAACAGAAACAATGTATACTGTGGCACAAAGCATAGTGCATTTAGCACGGAGTATTTACAGAGTACTGTCTGTTTTTACTTTATATTACATTTTATATTGGCTTTGTGTCTCTGTGCAGTCGTAACATAAGCAGTTTGATTGATTTAAAAGTATATGAAAACTTCTATACTAATAACTAGTCAAACAAACACGTTAAGCCCATTTATCCAGGGCTCACTGATTGGTGTGGGAGTTCAACTATAGATGAAATACCTCAGAACACCACCTAGGACTACAGATGCTTTTCCCTTCAACATAAAGAATTCCAGATCATTAGGAACATTTTACACAACCATGCTTCGGATTTGACATAATTATCAGGAGATGAAAACTGTCATTTATCTTCAGAAGAGGGAAGCACTATAGTGAATAATTGCTGATCTCCACCCAATTTGCCTAAAACCATCTGTTCTGTTAGTGTCTTTATTTGGGCATGTGCACCCAGAAGCTCTAACTGCAAATAAGAAAATAAACACACTAATACAGAGATGGTTGATGATGACACGCCAATTAAATCTGTCTACAAGTCACAAATGCTACGTACTATCTGTTCTACAAATCTGTTCTACAAATCTGTTCTCAAATGCCACACGTTCAAGAATATTGTTCTTTTTTAACATTGCTCAGTGTCAGAACCTTAGGAAAAACGTCTGCTATCATATATGGGTTAGTACATGTTGGTTTGTGTTGTGGTGTGGTGGTGAGAGAGATTAAGCTCCCTTGTGTTTGTGTGTATTGTTCAGTAGCAATGATGTGTTAATCTGATCTCAGAATTGTTTCTCCACACTCCCAGCCTACTTCAAGGGCATTAATGTTTAACGTCCCTTAAGATCCCCCTGCTGTTAACACTTAATTGAATTGTTGAATTGGCCTGTGTTTCTTGAATATTAACCAGACGTAGCAGAAATCCCTCCTGTGCCGCTATTGTACAGCACGCGTTTACCATGCTACCTTCCACTGTCTTTGAATTCCGTTTATAGCACGAATATACTCTAAATGAACAATGCAACCTCACAAGCTGCAAATCCAATTAGAAATAATTTAATAACATTTGTGTGCTTGCTGCGAGTTAACCCGGCCGGCAGTTGCTATTAAAATGAATTCATTCACTGCATTGCGCTTCACTGAGCTTGTATGTCTTGATTTCGGAGAAAAAGAAATCCCTCCCTCTGCTGGTATGAAGGTGTTCACAGGAAACAGAAAGAGAGAAAGCATCAAAGGAGTACAAAAAAAGAAAGAAAAGGTTAGAATAAAGGTACTGACTTACAATGCTGGGAACGTAGGCTAATGTGTTTGACCTGTTTCAGAGGAACAGTAAAGCCCAGCTTCAGCGGTGAGAGGCGGGGAAACTTTATCTTTTGCACACATTATTATTTGTTCATTTCAGAGGCAGTGGGAGTCTGCCGTGGTGAGGCGACTGTTCGTGCGGGATTCAAATGCGGACCATTAATACCTGCATGAGCCCTATCGCTGCCTCCCAGATGTGCTGTGCTGCGTGTGTGTGTGTGTGTGTGTGTGTGTGTGATTAGGCACATTGTAGGCCCTGGATTACACACAATAACACAAATGTGCTAAAGGGGTTTAAAGGCAATGGGCTGCCGTGGGGATGCATAAGCAGGCTGGATGTTTTTAGACTGCGAGGCAGACGAGGACACGCTGTTCCCTCCTGTACAGGCCTGTCATGTACAGAGCTGAGCTACACGCTGCTTTCCTTCCAGCACTGCGTATGGGAAACTATGCAAAAGTGGATGTGCACACACAACAACTCTGCTTAATGAAAGTCAGCACTGCTTCTTACCAGGATTACGGGACGACAGCATTGAGGATTCTGGCGACAGACAACTCTTTAATATTTCTTCAACTTGTACAGTTCAATGACTGATGAATAGGGGTGTAAAGATGTGAAAAATTACGGTGTGTCTGTTTATGAATGTTAGAACCGATTACAATGAATAACGTAAATTAAATAAAGACTGATGCACTATTGCCATTGTCTATAGTATATACTGTAAAAAGTTTGTCCACAAACAATTGCATATTAAATTATTTTTAAATAATTCTGAATTGCACCAATCAAATGTTATAATCTGTTTTTCTAAAAAAAAAAAAAACTATTAAAATCAAATCAAACTGAATCATTTACTAAAAAAGTAGTTAATTGAACTGTGTGAAATTAAAGAGACCATTAAGTAATTAGTTGATTCTTAATGAATTAGTGATGGGCCGATCCACGTTTTTCCAGTTCTTATCCGATTCCGATACATGGCTGCTGATACCGATACAGATTCCGTCATAATATAGCTTTTTTACTTTAATATTAGCATTACTTTTGTTGAAATTGTGCTGTTTGTTACTCAGGTTACATCACAGAATAAATAAACAACTTCACTGAATTTAAAGGCATTCCAAAAGAATTTATTTATGTCACATTTCACAAAAAAGTAGCAGCAACAGCTGTAAAATTTTGTAAATATCAAAAACACACCAATTTTGGCTGAATCAAATAAATAGTTCAAGTATTATGTCCATTTTAGCAGCAACAACTGCAAACTAATGCACATTTTTTATGCAAAATAAATTTAAAATAACGTGAATACGGCCGAGTTACGAGGTGCCCAACTTTAGCCTCATTGTGTTTTGAGAGAATCATCTAAATAGTTCAAGTATTATGTCCATTTTAGCAATAAAGTGCCAAACAAATACATTTTAAATAATGTGAATTCAGAGACAGACATGGGCAGAGTGTAATCTTACCACTTCTGTATTTAAGGTGGACCGTCTGAGTTATGAGATGCCCAACTTTAGCCTCGTGTTTTAAGAGATAGAGGGGGGAGAGGGCAAAAACAGAACACCAAAGAGGTCTTGAGGGAAAGCTAAGAGTCTTCTCTGATATTCCTTTAGCTTTTGGGTCCTCTGCTGTAAATTTGTTGTGTTTTTACACACATTGCAAGTAGCCGTCTTGTTTTTCGGCGTTTCCAACCTAAAGTATCTCCAAACGAGCGACATTTCAAAAGAAACGGCTCGGTCAGATTGAAGTTGTCAGAGGTTCACGGTATGGGGGCGGTGATGCATCTCATATTACAGGGTAGAGTTTAAGGTCCAGCGCAAAATGCGAACTGGAATATAGAGATCGGGGCCGTCCGGCCGATATCGGATTTACAGCTATATCAGACCCGGGCACATCTCTAATCGTGATAGAAACAAACTGATAAAATAGACGCAAATGGAGTGAAACTGCACTTTTCATGGTGCACCGAATTGTTTTCTAACAACTGAATAAAATCAAACTGTGACGAACTTGTAGAGCTCACAATCCACTGAATCACTTCCTAAACAACCGTAACACAAATAAACTTATTTTGAGCTCAGAGATTCTGAATACTGCTGATGAGTTGGATCAATGCTGTGGGACCCCAGGACTGGATATGAGGGGGCTGCTATGAGATTAACCCCAAAGAGAAGCATGAAAGATTGATTTAACCTCCACGAATTCACTGGTAAAAAAGGACCACTGAAATCTCTGAGCACTTTTTTCCAGCCTGGGGTGGGGGTGGGGAGTTTTTGAGGGAGTGGTCCCAGCAGGCTGCGGGTCCCTGCCCTCATGCCAAGCACAATTTCTCACACAACCCCATTTTTATCATCACACACCCCAAACATAGTTTGACCTTTAAGTGTCAGAACTGCCATACTCCAGTGAGTGCCCATATTAAACAAAATACTGGTGCTGTTTTCAGGCCACTAGTGGCTTCCTCCCAGCCTCGTCGGTGTGTAGTCCCACCAGCTTTTCGCAGCATTACACACCAGTTCTAACCATCTTGAATTCTTTTAGCATCTGGATGTGGCACAATTTCACTCTAGAATGGAGTGATTTTGTGCCATAAACACTACATTAAATCTGCCAACTGAGGGGTCCTTCCCTCCCAACTCCCCAGATGCCCCATCCTACCCCCATAGCCTCAAATACAAAAACCATGTGATCAGTGTGTGGAATCTTGGTATTCTATGTATTGATCACTGAATGGATGCATGAGCTCGTTTAGAGTTGTCTGTACTATATGCCTGTTTTCTTGCGCGAAATGGTAGTTTGACAAATAAATAAAAATCAATTTGCCACATTTTTTCATATTAAAATAGGAGCAACAACATCACTGAGAAATCACATTAACGTAAAAGAATAGATCAATTTGTGAAAACAGCCTTAAAGCCTGGCACAAAAAAACAAAAATGCCAGGGAGTGTGAGTATTTAGAATAGTCTTGGTTACTACAAACCCCTCTATACAGAATACCCACTGCATGTTACTTATGATTATGTAAGCATGTCTGTATTATCTACCAACCACCAAGCTTATTACTACATTCTGAAAAACGTACAGAGCAGCCCCAGTGTGCAAGAAAAATGCTGCACAACCATTTCCTTATTTCAGACAGCGCTATAAATCTGGCAACCCAATGACAATCTCTCTGGCCTTTCTCAGGAGTCCAGTGACATATCAGAACAGCCACTGCAATTATGAGCAGGGCAAACCCAGCGGGACGGCGGTGATCCAGCATGAAAGTAAGCAGCCTGAAAGAGAGGGGGAGAGAGAGAGAGAGAGAGAGAGAGAGAAAGAGTATGTGGGTCATTCCCTGGTGAATGTCGGACAACACTAGAAGGAAGCGTGAGAGTCTGAGACTCTTTCTCTCTTTCTTTATCTTCATTTGTCTCAGACCAGTGGCCAAACTCACAACCGGAGTCACATCCAGAATCTCCCAAAGTATATTCAGTATCTTTACCCAGTCTGTCCCTCTCTCTCTTTCTCTCTCACTCTCTCCATCCCTCCCTCTCTCTTTCTCTCTCTCACTCTCTCCATCCCTCCCTCTCTCTTTCTCTCTCTCAATCTTTCCTCCCGCTCTCCCATCCTTCCTCCCTCTCTCTCTCTTTTCTCTCACTCCATCCTTCCTCCCTCCCTCTCTTTCTCTCTCTCTCCATCCTTCCTCCCTCCCTCCCTCCCTCTCTCTATCTCTCCATCCTTCTTCCCTCCCTCCCTCTCTTTCGCTCTCCCTCCATTCCTCCTCTCTCCCTCCCTCCCTCTCTTTCTCTCTCTCCATCCTTCCTCCCTCTTGACAACCGTCTCTCCCACATAACCTCCACTCCCTCTTTCCCTCCTTCTCTCCCCTCCACGCTTCCCTCTCTCTCTCTATCCCTCCCTCACCTCTCTCTCTTCCTATCTCTCTCACACCTCCCTCCCCATCCTTCCTCTCTTACTCTCTGCATCCCTCCTTACTCCTCTCTCTTTCTACCTCTCTGTCCTTCATCTTTTCTTCATCAGCTCAGACGGTGTCTGGCCTTCAAACACACGGCCACAGTAAAGTTGACGGTCTGTGTATGGTTTTTTGTTTTCCCGAGTGCTGGGCTCCGGCTGTGTGCAAAGGGAAGAGAATCAGAAGGAAAAACTTTGTGTGTTGCCGTTGTTAAGAGTAAGTGCTTCTCACTACTGAGAGACTTTGGAGAGGCATAGGAGGGAGTCGTCAGCCAGATCTGAACCAAACAGCAAGAAATCTCACTTTCTCCTGCCTGTCTCACTCTTCATTCTGCTTCTTTTCCTCTTGGTTTCCTCTCTGCATCCCTGTCTCTGCCCAGAACACTGTATTTCTCTGCCCCTGTTTCTCTCTCTCTCTCTCTCTCTCTCTTTCTCTATCTCTCTCTTTTTTTCACTCTCTGCCTTTCTTGCTTGATCTGTCTCTCTTTTTTCTCTCCCTTCTAACTCTCATTTTCACCCCCACCCTAGGTCTCTCTGTCTCTCTCTCTCTCTTTTCCTCTTAGTTTCCTCTCTATCTTTGCTTAGAACACTGTAGCTCTCTGCCTTGGTCTTTCTTTCTCTCTCTCTCTCTCTCTCTTTCTCGATCTCACTCACTTTTTTCTCTCACAGTTCTCTCATGTCTTGCCCTTATACTGTTTCTCAGTTTCTCATTTTTCACCTGAGCCCTAGGTCTCTCTCTCTCTCTCTCTCTCTCTCTCTCTCTCTCTCCTCTGAGTGGTTGATTAAATGAGCTCATAAATCATCTGTGCTGATGTTTGGCAGGCCTAGCGGTGAGGAAGGAAGTGGCAAATAAACAGTTATGGAGAAAGGGGGGAAAAGTTCCGCATGCCAAAGGCAACTCTCTGACAAGCCGTGATGAAGGGCTGCAATGCTGGCTTGTTTGATGGCTCACAGGCAAACCGTTTTAAGCCGTTCCCTCCCCGACGGGGTGGATGATTTCATCTGGGGCTTTTCCTCCGTGCTCTGCCATTAGGGTCGAGAGCTGAGTAAAAGCTTAAAGGATCCTGACAGTTATTACAGTCAGTTTGAAAATCTCTACCAGTTTCACCATCATTCATATTACATTGGGATTAAAAGGGCCTGAGATGAGAGTTCCTGTGGTACAAGCTTCATTAGAGTGTGTTCTTAAGATACGAGCGCGTCGGAGAGGCAAAATTAACCACCGTCCATGCAATCATGTCTTAATGAGGCAGCATCGATATGCAGAGCAGAGCAAGTTTACTTCTAAGTGGACTGACACATCAGTGAGGTTTGCAGTCAAGCCCCCCACTCCCACTTTAGCTGCTGGTAGACAGTATGAGATTACAGTGTTTGCTGCTATATTAGTTCTACACACACTCACAGAGTGAGCGGAGCGAAAAAACGAACCACTTGAGTAAGTTATCAAGGTTTTGGAGCTGCGGCAATAAGAGAAAACACTTAAATGGGTAACACATATATACACTCACACACACACACACACACACACACACACACACACACACACACACACACACACACACACACACATATACACACATACACACACACACAC
>JBBPCY010000150.1:1671024-1685839 GCA_037974405.1 Brachyalestes nurse | reverse complement strand
CTACACCTCACCCATATGTCTCTTACAGAGCATGCTGCTGCTCCAATAGGCCAATAGACGCCATTCTGATTCTGATTAAATTACGTCAGTTGACGCTGTCAGCTGTTCTGGTGTTAAACATGCATCTGCTAGGACGTGTGATTTCTGCCAGGACCTGTTTTAGTGTAGATTCGCTAGATTTGTAAAAAAATAAATAAATAAGTTAAGCCCAAATACACATTTATTTTACGTGATGTTACTTTCTTCAGTTATTTATTTAATGTAAAACTGCTAATGGTTTTATTGTTAAGAAATCAGTTGACTGTTTGGTTTGAATCATTCTGAATAAAGTTTGTTTTGTTATTTAAACAGTTGTCCTCTTTCTTTTTTTTTTATTACCTTTGTGGAATCGAAGTAGGGAATCGATAAGAACCGAAATCAATTCAGTGGAACCGGAACCGGAACCGGAATAAAAAAAATTCAAACGATTCTCATCCCTGCTGACTTCAAATTACTGAAAGATTGAGGAGGACCGGATGTTGAGCGAACTCCTCTTAATAAATTCAGACAAAACTTTTTGTTTGTGTTTGGTCCCAAGGCTACCAGAAGGAAGATGTCTAATTATGTTAAATCTCAAAGGCTTTTTCTGGCATCACAGTTAACTCAAATTTAATGCACATGATGGGAATAGTGAAACACTGAAACCAAGAACACACTGGTATGTAAAAATACTGTTAAGTCTTCACATGATGCAAAAACTGTGTTTATCATTTAAAAGCTGGACCATCACAGCCTTACACCATATTGCTATCTTTTGTGAACTTTTTGCCTGTTGGACTTCTAAAACTGTCTACAATCACAGCCACTTGTATGTGTCATTTGCCTTCTTGTTACAATGAAATAACACTGAAATTAATCATCTACAGTCCCAGTTCTTTCACACTTTCGTAATTACCGTTATCAGTATCATCATCTTGTAATTTGTAAATGTCTAATCATGTATTCAATCATATAAACAGGTATTCAGCCACATTTGTTTTTGTTACTTTATATACACACGCATCAAATTTACACATACATCGTTTTAAACAAAACTTGAAAGAGTAAAACTACAAAACTACAAAGACCTTAAACATCCCTTTTAATTACATTTCTGCAAATGGTTCAATAACATACAAATGGACATTCCTAATCGTCCCCAGTCAGGTGTGACCAGGGCTGGACTGAGACAAAAAAACCGCCCGGGCATTTTGAGCCGAGACGGGCCCACCAGGTTGTCGTTCCCATTGGGTGGGGGTATGAGTGGTGCTGACGGGATTCCAAACACTTGGCCGGGCCAATTTTACCATCGGCGCTCTCGATATAGTACCGCTCTCAGTATAGTCCATCGGCCCATCGGCACCCGGTATGCCAGATGGCCAGTCCAGCCCTGGGTGTGACACACGCTTTCCTTCAGAATAATGATAAGGAAGGTAAGAGAGAAGCCAGCAGTCACATAAAAGGAATTACAAGATGATCTGAACACAGCAGGAACCACAGTTACACAGATGACAATAAACAACAAACTGTATCACCATCTAAGCACCTAAGCCTGTGAGGAATGTCAAGCATTAGCTGGAGGGGTGTAAAACACACGGACACTGGACAATAGTGTAGTTGAAACATGTTTTCTAGAGTAATGAATTATACTTCACCAACCAGCAGTGTGATGGACAAATCCAGATTTGGTGCCAAAAGAAAGCTACCTATTGGAATGCATAGTACCAACAGTACAGTTTGGTGGAGGAGGAATAATGGAGCTGTTTTTCAGGGTTTGTTACAGGTCTCTTTGTTTCAGCGAAAAATAATAAAAGGTATACAAATATGTTTTATACAAACTGTGGTAACTGGCACTTTCCTGTTCCAGCAAGATTTTGTCCTGTTCACACAGCAAAATTCAAAAAGACATGGTTTGATGAATTTGACAGTGTGGAGAAACTCCAGAGGCCTGCACAGAGCTCTGACCTCAATCCAACTGAACATCCTTGGAATGAACTGGACCGTCAACTGCACGCCTGGCCTTCCCATCCAACATCAGTGCCTGACATCACAAATGCTCTTTTGACTGAATGGGCACAAATTCCCACAGACAAAATCTTGAGGCTTGCCTAACCACAGGAGAGGAGGCTGTTACAGCTTCAAAAGGGCGGCAACTCTATATTAAAGCATGGGATGTCCAACAAGTTCTTATAGACATGATGGTCAGGTGTCATTTTCCAAATATGTAATGAGCTTGGGTTTCTTCTTTTAACAAAATTTGCCCCATAATTCCCTCTGCTTTTGTTTTGTCCTTCCTTTATTCATAGTTTATGTTAAAACAGTTTTTGAGATGGCACATTTCAGGTCCAAAGGTCCACATTTGAGACAAACAGGACATAAACAGCACATCGATTCAGGAAAGCACAGATTAGTGCGGCCTAAAGGGTGCATTTGTTAGGTCAAATATATTATGTTACATAAAGAACTGTATATGCAAATGACAGATTTAAGGATCAAGCAGGTAAAGACTACCATCTTGTACATAAGTCTTTCCTAGAATGAGAGTATCTTTATAGCCTTTCTCATTTGTCACTGGTGTTCCTTTCTGAATCCTAACTGCATGATCTGGAGCAGCCAAGAGAATGGGATGGCCTTTTGAGTCTTGGTTCCTCTCAGTGTTTCTTCTTCACACGTCACATTCTTAGGGAGTTTTTCTTGACTCTGTTTCCCTCAGGGGTACTGACCAAGGTCCTGGACAAGTTGCTATGCCCTTAAACCTTCTGTAGAAAAAGTCTTTTGTATGTTCCATGCGAATACAAAAGGGCTGAACATAACTGAATTGTATGTTGAATACCAATGTTAAAAAAATGACTCAAGCTGTCTGTAGCTTTCCCTAAGCGTTTGCCATGCACCCAAATGCTCTGCAGCATAAAGAGATGGGGTTAAATTTAGCCTGAAAGCTTTTCACTAATCAGTAATAACGGACGGTCCTAAGTGGATGTAGGCAAAGCCAATAACTGGGCTGTACAATGGAAACAGATGGATAAACTAGCATGGACGTTTGTCAGGTAATTTATTGAAATTATAAGTTATTTCAGGCATTAGAAGTCCCAGACACATCAACCGCAGACAGCTTGAGTGCAATCCCATTATCTGTCCATTTCACAAGCTGCTCTTTTAAAATGAATTGTTCATTTGATGATGGTGTGTTTGTGTGAATGGGAGATGCTCTTACAAACGGCAATTTTCATGGTTTAAGCTATTTATTTATTTATCAGTGGTAGGAAAGACACGGTTAAAAGTGGTGACAGGGTGATAGGGCATTAAAACTGAATTACAGGTTTCATGCCATCAACCAACTATTGCGGCTTAGAAGTCTTTATGAGAGAAAACCATTTGATAAAGTCTGCAAGGGAATGATGACAAGACTGCCTGGCTGCTAATAAAAATGCACACCTAATTCAAAGAGCTTGTGTGATTCTGTTGCTTTAGAGTGATTCTGTAATGAGATGTAAAATGTACAAAGAGTTTGTGTCCACTGTCAGTGGCCATAATAACAATGCTCTTTGATGACATGCTATACGCTGTAATCTAATCTCATCTTTTAATTTTCACGGTTAGGTGAAAAAAACTGCAGAATCTAACATTGTTTGGACTTGAGTTAAAGCAATATGCTGTTTTTGTGTAATGTGTCAGACTGACTCCACTGATCTGCCACTGCCTGTGACTGCTGCCACGGCCTCCTGAGGGGACAGAAAGCAGATTATTCTGCAGGTCAGTTGCTTTTCACAAAACATTTTTCACACAAAACACAACAGAACAGATTAGTACAAAGTACTTGTAGTAGCCTCTCTGTCAGGCTGTCCACACACGCTTGTAATGATATTCCACCTGAGAGGGCAGTCTTACGCCTCACAATAACACCAGCACTGGGATGAGTCACACCACAAACAATAAGAGCCCAGTGTTCAGTTAATGAAGAAGCAAAACATAGCTAAAGAAAAACAAACAGAAAACAAAGCAGCTATGTGAATTCCAGCAGAACACCTTCAAATCCTATTGCCCTGCTCTGCAGATAAAACAAGCCCAGAATGCAAACATTCCATTTGGACCCTCAAGTCCTCTACCAGCCTAGGCTACATGTTGCTCATTACCAAAAAAACATTCAATATTAGTTTCTGTTCACCTTTTGAGTAACTTTATAAGCAAGAAAATGTTATTTAAAAAGACAATGAATATAATTATAATTATAATCAGACAAATGTTAAAATTTTAAGAAGCTGTGAAGTGACAGGCAACAGGATGAAACAGATAACAAGGTCTAGAATTTAAATCTGCATCACCAACCAACCAGTTAACGGGAGTCAAACCTACAGTTACACGATCACACAGGCATGGGCACACACACACACAGACGCACACACAGACATCTGTGTATATATATATATATATTTGTGTGTGTGTGTAAACTTCATTTTAAACTATATATATATATAGTTGTGTGTGTGTGTGTGTGTGTGAGAAAGTGCATGTCTGACTCCTATTAACTGGTTGGTTGGTGATGCAGAGTCAAATTCTAGACCATCCTTTAACTGTAAACACACTCATTAACTGTTTCAGCTGAATGGCTCCTTCTTTCTTTCTATCTATCTATCTATCTATCTGTCTGTCTGTCTATCTATCTATCTGTCTGTCTGTCTGTCTGTCTGTCTGTCTATCTATCTGTCTATCTATCTATCTATCTATCTGTCTATCTTTCTATCTGTCTATCTATATATCTGTCTATCTATTTATTTATCTCTCTCTGTCTGTCTCTCTCTGTTCTGATATATTTTTGTGAAGAAAAAGTATGTGAACCTTTTGGAATGTCATGTTTTCTGCATTAATTTGTCATAATATGTAATCTGATCTTCATCTAAGTCAGGGGTATTAACAATACAATGCGCCCTTATAATAATAGCACAAAGAAATCCTGATCTTGCATGTCTTTATTGAGAACAACCATAAAAAACTCACAGTGCTAGTGGAAAAAGTATGTGAGTTACTGATCTCAAAAAAGCTAATTGACTAGCACTATTCATTTTTATGGTTGTCCTCAATAAAGACATGAAAGAGCAGAATGTTTTATTATTTTAGGCACATTATATTTGTCAATACTCTTGACTTTGATGAAGATCAGATCACATTTAATGACAGATTAATGCAGAAAACTATAAAATTCCAAAAGGTGCACATACACGCTCTCTGCATCTCTCTCACTCTCTCTGCATAACGTTCTTGGATTGGCTATTTTCAAACCTCCCGCCTCTAAGTTCAACGGTATTTTACCATTTCAAGGCGCACTTTCTATATTTATAGTTATATTTTTATATGGAAATGTAGCTGAATTTACGTTCATATTTGTTACAATTTTTTTTTTGATAATTCAACTCTAAAATGCTAATATATATATATATATATATATATAAGAGGATAGGATATATATATAGAGGATATTTTGTAGTTTCCGCGTTATTGTGGAGATTTCTGTATATTGTGGAGAGTTCAGTTCTCAGAAAAAATCTGCGTGTGACTGAATCCGCCACTCCTGATCTGCGTAAAACTGGGGGGGTTACTGTATATAGATAGACAAGAAAACCAAAGCTGTTTCTTTTATCTACACTCAGCCAGGTACTTTAACACTGTTAAAAAGCCAGAAAGAAAGCATATAATGGCCTGTCTCCCTAAAAAATGGCTTAATTAGCCAGTGGCTTCATGACCCAGCCAGCGAGGAGCAGATGGAGCTGGAACAGGACGAATAAAAGTCATCTGGATGGCAGGAGAGGGAGAGAGGGCTCCGACTGCCAGCCAGAGACAGAAAGGCCCTCCTAAGGCAGGTGTGGATTCAGTAGCAGGCAACCTGACCTTTCAGCAGTGGCCAAATTTTACAGAGCGGAGGAACACTGGCTAATAACTGCATACACCCCCCCCCCCATTCCACTCACAGAGGAAAGCAAGACACACTGCCTGTCAAACATCTGGAAACTCATGGCTTCACAAAAAGCTTTTAATGTTAATATGTATGTTGCCTTCTTTTGCTTCACAGTAACTAAAAACATTAAAGGCTAAGAAGATTTATTTCCAGAAGAACCACCAGTGTGGCAGGAAAATGTGGGGGTGTTTGATTTAGCCTGCTGTGTGATATTTTTCTTTTTAATATGTATTTTTGAAATATTTTAGTAACAAAATTTAGTGTGGTCTAAAATAATTATTTTTACTTCTTTAACTGCACTGGCTTTTTTGGCCCTTAGCCCACCACTGCATGGTCACCACAAGACAATACTACAGGTTTAAATAAGCCAGTATTAATGGCTGTCCTATTATCAAAATAATCTTAAAAGCCACACACATAGTTTGTTGTGATGTTAGCACAATAATGCTACCCACTGCGCCACATGTATAAACCACTGTGAGTGCATTAATTAAAGGGGACATATTATGCAAAACTCACTTTAGTTATAATAGGTCTATGGGCTACACAAAACATGTTCATGAAGTTCACAAGTCAGCAGATGGGGGAGATGTAAGTACTTTCAAATAATCACTTTTGTGTTTCTATCGCTGTTTCGTTACGAGCAGCGTAAGGGGTGGCCGGAGCATGGGATGGGGGCGTGGCCAGCAACAGCTTATTTGCAGGAAAGGGGCAGAGCCCTGAAACAGCTCGTTTTGAAAGGGACCCAAACTGTGAAGAATTAAGGTGAGATCTCTTTATGTGAGAGTTATTTTGTGCAAAGAACTTCATGTACATGTTTCGTATAGCCCATAGACCATAGTTATAACTAGTTTGCATAATATGTCCCCTTTAAAACCTGCACATTCTCTGAAGAAAAACACTGAATATCAAGTTGAATGTTGTAACTAAAATATACCCACATTTTTAATAATCCTGAAAAGCAATGGTGAAAAACATTACATGGAAAATATCAAGCATTCTCGCACACACACGCGGGCACACACACACACACACGAAAAAAAAATCAGAAGAAAAATTTCTGTTACATCCTCATTTTATAATAGACTGCATTATTAATAGGGTTGTAAACTGAGAAACATACCACGGAGTGTATGCACCCAATTCAACCGGCATGTTGTCTACGTTTCTTTGTGTCAGTTGAATTCTTAAATTCATTCATTTAAATTGGCACTTTATCTCTGTAGGGAAATTCTTGGTAGAAACAATTCACCTCTTATCTGTCTTTCAAATCAAATCAATTGAATATAAAGCAACGACAAACTGCATTGTAAAGATATAGACATGTACAAATGAAAATAAAATAGGAAATAAAACACATTTCAGTATTCTCCCTTTCTCTCAGAAACCAGTGCGCACTTTATTTCCAGCAGCAAGAAAAAAAATGCTGATTAATGAGCAGCGCATAAGGCTGAATGTGCTTCTTTGGAGATAATCCAGAAAGAGCGGGCGTGAGGCTGACGTACAGTAGGAACATGTCTTTTTCCATTTCTGACTGCGTTGTCCTCACATACCTCAGCAGAAGATTTTACCACACAATGCATTTCTGCACAAAGCATTTCTTCCCTTATCCACTGTCCATTGTCATGGTTCTCTTTAAATGCCATGGAGAGAGGCCAGGTTCATTAAGTGGTGGAAAAAAACAAAACAAATTGTTACATTCTTTTCACAATGCAATCATGGCAAGTTCTGGACTCATTGGCTCACGCTCTCCTGATATAATTCCAAAGAAAACACATTGTTCTCTGCAAATCGTACATTCAAGCATGCAATTTCTGTCCTTCACAGGGCAAACATGACCACGAGAAAGTTTTTGTTGTCTCCAAGTAGCTGCAGGCAGTGGATCCAGCTAACAGAGCATACCAATACTTCCCAATGCAATAGGGAAGAGCAGTATCATGCTCCATGGTCAGAAAGATCATGCTCAACAGCAACCGAGAAAATAAATGCCTCCACAGTAGGAGAGAGAAGAGACTATTAGACCAGTTGACTCATATTCAGAGTTTTGTGATGAAATCCAAGGGAGGCCACAGCAGTGGTCAGAATTCAAGAAGAAGGTCCAGAAGTGGAAATATTTCATGAAAGATTAAAGCAATTTTTGTAGCAGTACATTAACACAAATACTTCTGTTCATAGTCATGAAACCCCACAAAGCAGTAGAAATGTACTCTGCATTAGTTGCAAGAAGGACAACGTTCCTCAGCAGCAACTAGTAAGTGGTACTATGGTAAAACGGATAACTACTTAATATGCATTACAGAAATGAAATGTAGTAGAATGAGACACTTCAGCAAGAACGCCTTGTAAATCCACGGTTCATGAAGGAAAAAAGTAGAAGTGTATCCCACTACCCCAGTACAAATCAGAATGTGGGGATGTTTGATTTAACCAGCTGAATATTTTATAATGTGTGACAGCCTCGCACCTGCAGACCCCCGGGATTGCTTCCGCAACCCTAGTAAAGATTAAGCAGCTACACGAAACAAAGTAATGAATGAACTTGTGACAGTATTAGTGGCGATTATATCATTAGAACAATCTTGAATGCCAGAACTGTCACGTGTTGTCACGCCCAGGCTGCCTCGGTCACGCCCCCAGCAGCCCCTGTCCCCAAAGTATTAAATGTACACATGTCATGTCCCGTCTCTGTGATGTCATGTGTTGGTGCGTCTGGACTCTAGTGTAGAGGCTGGAGCCTCTGCACTCGAATCAGCTTGGTGTTTCCATTTTTAGAGTAATAGTTTCAGTCTCGTGATTGGTTGTTTGTGTCGAGCTTCTCTGCCTGACACAGCTTAAAAGCCAGCCGGTCCGGCGAGAGGGTGGGTGGTCACCAAGCCCCTATCCTACTTGTGTCTGTGTGAGTTTATGCCAGCTTGTGTGGGGTGAAGGGAACGGGGACTTGCCAGCATCTTCAAGTGGCAGTTGGACTGCGAACTGGAGTCTGGAGGGAAACACTGCTAGGCTAAGGCTTCCCCGAGGCATGCACGTTAGCTGGTGATGGTCTGCTCTCTTTCTGTGTCTCCCCTCTGTCTCTACAGGCCAAAGTCAGTGAGAAGGCTTCCACCTCAACCTTACTGGCCACCATTGCGAGTGAGCCTAAAAGTATCCAGGGCGACTCGCACACCTGCAGAGTGCGCTCCTCCCCTCAGTCCTCAGCTCTACTGGGAGTGGACAGACTTCTGTGTTCTGGATCCTGCACCTGCATTGTGAAGGACTTGTTTCGCTTGGAGCTCATTAAGTTCATTAAAGCTTGTTTGTTCTGAAGTCTATCCTGCAGTTGCGTCCTCAATACCCGCACAATATGACACTTGTGGTGTTAGCACTCTTTTTAGACCAAAACATGTTAACGTATGCTTTTAACAGTGATTTGGGAAAGAAAACTGTCAAGGCATTAATTAAAAACTGCACATTTATGAAAAAAAAACACATCAAGCTGGAGGAAAAAAATGGAAGCATATTCCACCATATAAGACAAGTACAAATGTGCTTCACAGTCACACTACTACTCAACATAATTTCCATTCAGAGATGAGGCAGCGGCTCTTAAGCTCGGTCTCAAGACCTCTTGCACTGCATTTTTGTCTCAATAAGCTGCTTTAGATGTCACACAAACCTCAAATGTCAGCTATGCTGAACCAAGCTTTCAGTGTAATAAGTCACAAATATGAGTAGTGATCCAACTCAGGATGTGTCTTTCTGTCCTTCAGGAAGAAAGAAAAAATGGTAACCAGAAATTACTGGATATGTGTCATGAAATTTACTGACAATAAAAATAGCCTTTACAATGTGGCATGAGTGCAATGAAAAATAACAAAAATGAGACTACTTAGGTCAGCCAATATCACAAAAAGGTCATGAACTGTCTAAAAGTGTGCTTGAGTGAGAGATGAAATCTATCTTATTAATTGAGCTTCAGTACACACTTTAAGTCTTTCTAGTACAATGGAGTGAGATTTAGAAATAACATTACAGTTTTTGTTGTGCTAAACAAGTGTTAAAGTATTCTACTTTCCTGCCCCGTCCTGTCCCCATGGAACAAGCTACAGTGCTGCAACTACAGCAAAGAGAATGACACAGGCTTTTTTTGTAATATTATGTGTGGAATTATTTATGTTGCTACGCCAGCTCCCATCGCTCTTGGAGCTGAGTTTGATATGAGCTCCGCAAGACGAATCAAGCCCAGTTTGTGCTCCACAGAGGTGCTGCAGCTCTGGGGGTGGTGGGACATGGCCGAGTGCTCAGGTGAGATGAGGCCCCGAGAGGCCCTGCGAGGGTGAGATTAAAAGCATGGACGATGCAGGCTGATGTTTCCCTCAAGGACCCCCTGAGAGACTGTCCGCTCCGATGAGTCAGCCCTTACAGGTACAAGCCTCCCTGAAGTCCACAGAAATCACTCCCGGCAAAAAATCTGGAATTTGTCTTAATCACCGGCAGCTGCCCATGGCGAAGCCTCGCTCTGCCAAGTCTCATAAGCATCTGTTGGACAGACATTCATTTCTAGAGAAGCTAAAAAAAAAAAAAAAGACTCCCTAAAACACTCTTGTCTAATTTTGCTTCTTTTAGTTTGAGAGGAAACTCTGACCTCTGCTAAGCTAAACAGGCAGGAATCCAGAGCGGCCGTGAAATCTTGCGCAAGCTGCTGTAAGAGACATCATTTGGCACAGCAAACATGCAAGGTGGTTACACTGAAAGAGTATGAGACTGTAAGGCTATGCCAAACATCCTGTGGGTATAAAACTGTCAGCACAGCGTCACAGTGCTGCTACCATAATCCTGTCACTGTAGTGACATTTCTCATGAAAAGAAGAGAGAGAGAACATAAAAGTGACTGAAAGAGATGGTAGAAAGACAGAGGGAAAAAGAGAGAGGAGTAGAAAGAGAGAGAGGGAACTGCTTGGGTCACATCAGGCTGTTACGCGGCGATAAAACCCCTTTTACTGGACGATTATGACACAATTAAAAAATAATCCCTGACAGCGAGAGCCCGTTGAGAGCAGAACAGAGGAAATATTATAGGTGACATGCGTGGATTCAGCATGTGACAGGCCTCAAGCCCATTCCAATGACACACTGCATCAAAGGCGGCAGGCACAGGGCTGCTCAGCGACAAGGAGCTGGATGATAAGTGATCATGTTTATATTGCTTTATTTTTACACAAGCAGATAAAAAAATAAGGAAAAAAAATATATGGAAAAACAGAGAGAGAAATAGACAGATAGAGAGAGAAGGAGAGAGATAACCCTCAGAGACAGGAGGCAAGAGAAAACAGTGAGAGAGAGAGAGAGCCTCTGTGTGTGTTTGTGTGTGTTTGTGTGTGTGTGTGTGTGTGTGTGTGTGTGTGTGTGTGTGTGTGAAAGCCACCCTGTGAAGGCTCAAGGCCCACACAAAGACAAACTCCTGCCAAATCTGTGAGCTCCAGTACGCAGATGACCGCGATGTCTTGGCACGCAGCCCGGAGTCCGTGCAGCGAGCCCTAAACACAATCTCCAGTCTGTACCAGTCCTTTGGTCTCCCGGTCAACATAAAAAAAAAACTGAAGTCACGGAACAACTCGCTGTCCAGCCTCCTTCACTCCCAAGCTTCTGATTAAATAGTCCCAACTCAAAGCATAGGGCCAGTTCACCTATTTTGGCTTCACACTTTCCTCAGACTGCCCCCTTGACACTGAAATAAACAGCCCAATCCACAAAGCCCCATCAGCCTTTTTGGGGTTTCTGAAAACAAAAAAGGTCAACACCAAGGTTGCCATTTACAATGCGGTGTGGGTCTCCACTCTGCTCAACAGGGCAGAAACGTAAACCCCATACAGATGGCACATCAGATTTGATGTCCTTAAAAAATCCTAGAAAAATCATATCTCACATACTCTGCAGCTCCTCTGCATGCCTAACAGCTTCTGCATGGAAGCAACAGTGGCCAAAAAACATCTTTGCTGGAAAGGGCATATTATCTCTGTGTCTGACCACAGTCTACCACGACAAGCCCTCTGTGGGCAACTCAGTGATGCAAAACAGGTTGCTGGCAGATAAAAGAGATGCTAAAAGGACTACACCAAAGACTGCAACATATATTTTATCCATCTTGAACCTCTGGCACATGATAGATTGACCTGGCAGGTCACCTGTACCAGGACAGCGGATCAAATACACACCATCCAGCAGAGGGTGACCAAAAGGTGTGCCCAATGATTCCAAAGGGCATTTGGCATTTCTCCAACATCTGGGCTCCTTTGCCCTACCTGTGGCCGAGTTTGTGGCTCATGCATTGGCCTCTACTGCCCCCTGAAGTGGCTTCAGCATCAATGCCACTGAACAACACCCCCCCCACACACACAATGGAGAGCTAGATGTGTGTGTGAGGACTGTGTGGGAAAGACAGATACACATGAAGCATCAGAAAGAAAAAAAAATTAGAGCAAACATGACAAAGACGGAAAGAAAGAAAGCATGGGATAGAGAGACAGAGAGAGAGAGAGAATTTGCAGAAAGGCTAGAGTGAATTCACAGCAATTTTGCAGCTGTTCTGGGCCTTGGATGGTTATTTTGGCCACTCTAACCCTGGCTGCATTCGTTCCTGCTGTGTGCCGCTTTGAGTGGAGCTGAAGGAGCCCGTAATGCGGCTCTTGGCTTTGCTGGGTACCCGCCGTTAGGCCCCACTGCTCTGGGACAGGACTGCCGCCGTGGAGAGAGACTGCGGTGATTACTGGGCTGATGGTGGGGGGGTAATCTGCCCAAGTCGGTCGCCATGGCGGCTCCAACCACCTGCGTTCCGCTCCACTTTTCCACCTCTATCAGCCATCGTCTGACTGTCACACTCAATTACAGCTGCCGCGTGTGCCACGTGTGCCGCCTCTGGCCCGCACGCTCCACAGAGACTGGACACTGATTTCCAGACGGTGCTGCAGGATGGAGGAGGGGGCCGAGATCGACCTGTTCACTCGTCCCACTGATGTTTCCTGTCACCGAGGGAAAAAAATGACATCGGAATGTGGTACAGACCTGCACATGACGCACTCATCAATTCTGCCGAAGCACAGTCACACACTCCCAGCAATTATCCTTGACATCCGTCGGGGGAAAACAAACCCTTCAAGGTCTGTTTAAGAACAATCACCGTGCCTAATTGAATATGTCAAGACTTGACGGATGGCGGAGAGCGGCTGGGGAGGAAACTCGAGGGAAATGCCCCAGACAATGTCACACATTCCCCTGTGCAAGAGGTGCGCATAGTTAACCGGTGCAGGTGCTGGTAGCCTGATGCCAGAATCACTGTTGGGGTATTTATTATGTCACACTGTAGGAAATAACAGAGAAAACATAGTCGAAGTTACAGACTTGGGGCCATATTAACATAAACATCCCGTTTTTATGTCTTAGTTCTTAAGTTCTGATCTGAGATTTGAGCTTGAGATAAAACTTTTACCAACGTCATACTACAAAAACAAATCTTATCTTAATTTTGGAGATAACATATCTCAAGATAGGAAATTTTAGATCACTCAAATGAGACTGATAATCAATTCTTATGTCTGTTACTGAGCAACCGATGATTTGGAGACAGCTGAACTACAGCTGAAATGACAAAACTTAAGTTAAGAATAATGTGACTGTGCCCTTGAATGTACTTTTAAGAACATTCATGCTGTGTTTCTCTGTAGGTTTTTTGTTACCGGTTCACTTTGTGTTTCTTTAAATGCTGCTTATGGCTTTGTGATTTCCTGTTGCTAAGCAACAGTAGTGTAATAACTGTCAGCTGTTAGCTGTTCTTTCATAATGTACTAGCATAAAGCTTGGGCACTACCCTTTTCAAAAAGTGCCCTCCTATTAACCAGTGCGTTACTAGTAAAAAAAAAAACCAAAAAACTAGTTTTTATTCATATCAAATTCATCCAGTGCGGGGTACTCACTGTAACCGTCACTTTTGGCCCACTTTTCCTTTGACTTCCTTTGTCAACAGAGGAAAAAAAATCAATCATGACGTAAACTGCTTTGAATTTAACCTCTATCTACTTGGTGTTAAAAGGTGTGGATCACTTCTGCATGATTATATAAGAACTACATTTTGTGGCCTGTATTATTTTGCAATACCACATATGCTGCCAAATGGAAAAATATTTCATTGCAGTATAGCAATTGAATTTTATTATAGATTAATATCACCACTTTTTAACTTCCATGGTTAATCAAATATTATTGAACTCTTAAGGACACTTGAATATTGAATCCACACCCCTGCGCTCCTGACTTCTCCGTTTCTCCTGCTGCACGCAGACCCTCAGCCATGTTTTCGACTGCATGCGGTGGGTATTTGCTTTGATGCTGGGCAAAAACATTACATTATTCATGACCTCTATATTAAATGTTAGTGTTTATTTTAGTTGAGTAAATGTTAGTTGAAGATGCTCATATCTGAAGAGACAAAAAGCATATTTGGTGCTTTTTCAGGGCCTAGAGCTGTTCGTGTGGAAAAGTTTCGTTCCAAATCTTCATAAATGTTCTCTTTTTATGATGTACACTGTTGGGAGTGGGCTTCACACATCCAAGAAATTTCAAAACAAGATTATGATTAATATCACATTTATAGGAGAAATAAAATGTGTTTTACACTAAAGGCACAAAACATTAAATGCAATGTTATTAAATGCAATGCAATGTTATGCAATGACTTTTTCATATGTTAGATGTTCATATGTTAGCTCTTCATATGTTAAATGATTTAAATAAGGTTCAGAAAGAAAGAGCCTCTCTTTTAGGATCAACATTAACAGAGCAAGGTTATCACGCCATAGAAATGCTGAAACATATATA
>JBBPCY010000150.1:1639346-1665406 GCA_037974405.1 Brachyalestes nurse | reverse complement strand
GGAGAACACTCGAGACGCTCCACGGGGGAAATTCTGGACTGCAGCTGCGTCAAAGGGCAGCAGCCAATCAGCAGCAATGAGAAATAAATAACCCTCTCGGATTGGCTACTTTCAAACCTCCCGCCTCTGAGTACAGGTGACTGTGATGTTCGGGCCTCATCCGCCACGCCCCTCGTCCCTGTGCAGGTTGTTTACTGTAAGGTTCTTAAAACCCCATTACAATGTATTCATTTTTAAAAAAACAAAACAATAAGAGCAATTAAGAAGAGCAATGAGAAAGAAAAAACACGCCTGATCTTGCTCAGTTTCAGGAAAGTGTGACGATTTATTCTTGTGTTGTGGATTAAAATAGGATTAGGACAAAACTGGATAACTCATCGTTCACTTATCACCATTTCAAAGTATTTATCACATTTATTGGTTTATAATCATGAGAAGTTATCATTAAGTTCTCAGAACTATAAGAATGAGTCAAAGCGTACTATTCAGACTATATTTCTGAACGTAAAAAAAGTAAAAGAAATGAAAATGAAGTAAAAGGAAATGAAGTGCACCTTTAACCTAACTATTCACTATGACTGACCACAGACATATGGAAGCTTCTCACAACTCACAACCGCAGTCCTTCATCTAGCAGCGAGAGGAACTTTCCTTTATTTCTCAGAGGACGTTGCATAACAGTAACAACAAAAAGGTTTATTATAACACTTATAATGTTCCTTTATGCCCAGCTGGACACTGTATTCATCACTGACATTTGTCTAAGACTGACGGTGTTGCATAACCCAATAAAGAGAGTTCAGCTTTTACCGCTGCATTGCTGACCTCCATGTCTGGACCCAAGACTCATCAGCTCACACAGGCTACAGTATTGTTACAATTACAGGCGTAATAGTGGGATATTATGAGACAGCTTTTAAGATATTGTACAATAATTCAGCCAGTCTCACTAACTGTGGAAAATGATGGATGATCCAGCAGCTTTCATAACAAGTGTTCCTGTACCATTTGGCACTTCAGACTTCTTACACAATTACTGGGACATGAATGCAAAAAGCTCTTATAAATGCAAAATCTGGTCCCAGGTAAGGGTGCTTACTAATGCTTAAATGTTCTGTGATTACAAGGTCTTCTTCAGTGTACATTTGGCAAAGAAATTCTTATTAAGGACCATTAACCTTCTGCTCTTTTGAAAGATCCTCTAAATGTCAGCAAAGCAAAAAAAAAAAAAAAACACAAATGAAAATATTATTTATTGCACCAACTGTCCTGTCAAAAATCAGTGAAAAAACATTTATTATATTCATGAAAAAACATTTATTCTATTTTATTCTTTTAATTCTCATGTAGCCAGAACAGTATGCTTGTGCCACAAAAATGGCACACAAACTTAGTCTCATGCCACATCTGATAAAAGCATCCAGAGCTCATGATCAACTCAATCACGAGTAAAAGACCTAAAAGATTGCAGAGCTAAACCTGAGTGTTTGCCTTCATATACGCATTCCCTTATGAAAATGATCTGAATAACACTGCACCAGCGGGCTCCTTTATTACTATAACGACTCTCCAACTAATGCAGTGGGACCCATTGTTACTCGATCAGGCCTAATCACAATGAAGCGCTGATTTGTTTTCATTGAGCTAAACGGTTGATTACAGTGTGTTGTTTTGATACATGACTGACACGTTACTGAGTTGATTTACACAACACAAGGCACCACATACCATGCAAGAGGCTTGCAACCCTGAAAGCTTCTTAACAACCACTGCTGTTATGTGCTACATCATAGGGCGATAAATAAAGGAACAAATTTGGGCAATAAATATATGTACGAATTAGGATAATAAATGAATTAATGAATGAATTAAAAACTCACTATTGACTAGTGTTATGCATTTTATCAGTCCAGTTACTTTACAGTAAACCTTTACACACACACACATACACACACACACACACACACACACACATATAGTAGCACCGAGACAAAATGGTACTTCTGGAACAATTTGCTTATTTTACTTTATTTAAGGTACTGTTAGCAAATAAGAAACACATACCAGCAAGAGCATATGATTGATGTCACAAACAAGACATGAAAAAATCTGTTATATAAAAGTAAAACAGTAAATTCCAATGCTATTTAATATGTCATTTTGAATTGAAGTAATAGGATATTGACTACAGATAACAAAGGCAGTGAACAGCAGAGGTGCCATTTTTCAACAGGCAAACAGCAAAATCCCTAATATTGTTGTTTTCTTTACATACGAGATTACAGCCTCAACAACTTAACCACAAAAACCTTTGGGCATTTGGTATTTCCCAAGACGATATGTTTCAAATGTGTAGTACTCAAATTACCCGATGGACTACCATGCCACAAAACACTAGAGTACATTTGACAGCTTTCCCTGTTAGTAGGATTTTGAGTAGTATGAGCTGATTCTTGATCACTATAAAAGGGCAGCATGTTCTTACTGCCTGAAAAACCGTATGTTCTCTGACTGACAGCTACATGAATCCCATGAGGATTAACTCTGCTAGAGCAGCAAAGCCATGAACAGAAGAGAGAAAGATCTCTCTGCTGTACCATATTCATCCACACCTACACATACTAACCCTCAACAAACCATAGTCATGAGGTTATCGGAGTTCATCCACGGTCAAGTCATTTATTGAGAGATGCAATAAATAGCTCACTCACTTCATGATCTGTACCCTCACTATGCTGCACAAAACAATGCTGGTATCTGAAAGGTGTACATTGTTGTTCTGTGATGTTGATGATATGAGGCCTACTGTCACCACTAACAAGCATTTTGTTTGATTTTTCCAAACAGCTCACATCTGTACAGTACATGTCTGACAGCATAAAGGTGGCTGTTAAGGCAGGCATCCAACATGAGTCACACACACAGACAAAGCTAACAATCACTGCAGAAAACAATTCAAAAGATCTTTTGAGAATACATTACCACACAAAATTAAACGAGACGAAAACGCGCAGTGTATTCAATGATTTCTTTCACTCAGAAAATTATCGAGCAGCTTTTACAATGGGAGAGACTGGACACATGTCACCAGAAGACAGAACTTAATATTACTGTCTGCAGACAGAAGCTTATTAAAACGAGAGCTTATTAAAGTCTCATATACGAGTGGACAATACAGTGGTAATAGCCACCCCAAAAATGAACATAACTGAACGTGGTTATACACACTCAATCGTCCGTACTGTTAAAACTACTGACAGGTGAAGTGAATAACATCGATTATTTTGTTACAGCGGCACCTGTCAGATATATTAGGCAGCAAGTAAACAGTTCTTGAAGTTTATTTTTTGGAAGCAGGAAAAATAGGTAAGTGTACAGATCTGGGCAACTTTGACAAAGACCAAATTGTGATGGATGGACGACTAGGTCAGAGCATCTCCAAAATGAAAAAAAGTGAAGCCAGTACGCAATCAGTGGTTAGTACCCAAAAGTGGTCCAAGGAAAGACAACTGGTAAACTTGACAAAAGGTTATGGGTGCCCAAGGCCACAGACCAGGCAGAGTGCCCATGCTGACCCCCTGTTCATGATGGGAATCTAAGTACAAGAACTGGATCATGGAGTAATAGAAGAAGGGGCCTGGTCTCAAGAATCACATTTTCTTTTATATCATGTGGATAGTCAGATGTGTATGTCTTGCTTACTTGGTGCTGAGATGAAAACCATAAGTGATGGCACCAGAATGACTTTGAGAAGAAGACAAGTTGGAGAAAGCGGTGAGATGCTTTGGGAAATGCTGCTGGGAAACTGTTCTGGCATTCATGCGGATGTTACTTGGACATGTACCACCTACTAAAACATTGTCACAGGCCTAGTACATCCCTTCATGGCAACATAATAATGTGCCCTACAACACTGTAAAAAAATTGAATGATCAAGATTGCTGTCTTGGTGGAACAAAGAATAGTCAAGGATACTAGAGATCACAACAGACCTTCAGGGGTCTTGTGAAACCGTGCCTCGAAGGTTCAGAGCTGTTATGGCTGCTCAAGGGTGGGCTACACAATATTAAGCAAATGGTTTTAATGTTATGGCTCATAGGTGTACATGTCTCTGTTTCAGTGGTAATAGCTTTAGTATACTAAGGCTGAGGCCACATTTTGTGAGCATACTCTCTGTGGTTTCATTTTAGGTGTTGCACAAGGAACTCTAGCACAACAGGTGACGCAATGACAATTTATGACTATTGGAAAATAAAAACGCCAGTGTCTATATCATTAACATCTATGGTGACACAAAGCTTTTACCCATGACTGCAAAAAAAAAAAGTTCAACTTACAAGTAATTCATGTTACGGTTTGCAGTCGAGTCGGCAAAGGTTGGGCCAAACTGAGAGCAGTACAAACTGTACATGAAGTTTCTATCTTTCCAGTATCTCAGCCTGCCTTTCACTCCTGCTAGAAAGAGTAGGTCTTTGACCTTTTTCATCATCTGCTCACCTCCTGGTCCTCGTCTGAATTATCCTAATCAGAAATGCGGTTCTGTAATGGCACTGGGTCTGGGTTTGAAGGATCTTGTCTTTTGAAGGAAAAAAAAAAACAATCAATAGTTTGTTTCACCAAACTGGAGCGCTTCTGGGCCGGACACATGTCTCCAAGAATCGTCCCCAACCAGCGTTATGATGATAATAGCAGTTAGGTCTCCACTTAATTAACTTTTTATCTTGTATACCTAACCCATACAGATAAACACATACAAACACACAGAGACAACAATTCTTGCTTGCTCCTGGTGTTTCACATGACATGCAGTGATATAAAAACACGGGGGTGAAATGTGCCAGTAGCAACGGTGTGTCTCGTTATAAAATTTGGGCGTACAGTCTCCAAAAATGGCCACAAACTGCGTCTAAATGTTCACAGTTTGAAACCCCGCCACGTTTTTAGAAAAATGTCTTTTGCTGTGACAAATGCTTTTTGCTGTTTCTTCTGGCGGAGAAGGAGCTTCTTGATGGGCCCTTTGCAATTTGGTCCTCATGTAACCGATTTTCCAAAAGATGTTTTCAAGGAGTTGTTTCATAGACCTTCTTGAATTGGTTTCTCAGCACTAAGCAGATCCTTTTAAGCACCTTCTACAGAAAATAACTACTCACCTGCTCTCCATGCCACATTCTCACACATCCCAGATCTGTATATTTTTCAGTATTTCTCACTAGGTATGATATAAAGCATAACTTACTCAATTAAGCACGTTTCAGCACTGATTTCCATTTTAAAACAGTACAAGTGTGTTTATGTTAGATGTAACTTCATAAAGGTCTCTATCGTATTAAACTGCCTTAAGTGATCGCGCTACTAAAAAAAATAAAAACAACATAAAAAGGCAAGAAACTGCACCACACTTATAAATTATGCACAATGTTCAATCAAATATTCATGACTGCAACTTTAAAAATATGAAAGATTTGGTTTCCTGATTGCTTGCTGGCTTTATAATTGGTTGAAATGTGAGTCTTTTTCCATGCTGAGCATTTCTAATGGGCTGTGTTAATAAACCATAAAAGACATGAAAGCTTTTTCAGGCAGACATCACTCAAACCTGTTTCAAACATTCAGATGTAATGAATAAAAGCAAGGCTCTGCACGCAAAACATCAACACTTAATCAAATCTAGCACCATTTCATTTCAATGTGATATTTTACAAGACAAGTAAACAAATGTGACTCGAAAGAGTTGAATAATAAGTCTTAATCAGACTCAAATGCTACCCAGACATCTCCACATCTCAGCGCTTTATTAATACAGCTTCCAAATGCATATGTTTATTCTGATTGCACTTTTATACACTTCGCACACCGGCAGAGCCGGGAAATTCCCCGGCACGCCGCTTCAGTATTCTGCAATAAAGAAAAAGTCGTAATTATAAATCAACCACGTTCGCTCATTCAGTTCTAATGGGTTCAGCACAGGTGTAATCTGAAAAAAGGACCAGTGCTGTATAACAATGGCCATTGTTAAAAACACAGTCGTATCGGGTCTCTGACAAGTGAGCTCTTTGCATTCCCAGGCTTTTATATCCAGCCTTTATACACACTTGCAGCCTGTGTGACTACCTAGAGGGTGCATTCTTGTAAATCTGAGTAAATAAATGGCTTCAGATGTTGCTTTGTTGTGTCTGGAGCAGCGTCCTCCTGAGAGCAGCCCAGGCTGGTAGAGGCTAATGTATCTGCACAATCCCTTGCTGTCCTGTGGTCAATAATTCAGCACCATTACCATTTGCAGAGTTATGATTACGGTAACATTATTTAATTGATCTTTTTCTATATGTTATGTTACCTTACCTGTATATTACCTTCATTTATGTATGTAACCAAAATACTCTTCAATTGAATTTAAATTGTTTGTTTGATAACTTTACTGCTCAGTCTCACAGGTTAACCCAGTGACTCCTTACACTAAGTTTTACTTGTGTGTCTGTGTATGTGACAAATAAAGAATCGTAAAATCTGCTTGGATGCGATCCGTGTGCCATGACAGTAAACAATCTTCTTTGCAAGTGATTTATATTTTTCATTAGTGAAAACAGATCTGAACCCCGAAAAGACTAGCATGTGTACATTTATGAAATTATAATGACCTCTGTGGCATGCACATAAACAGTGAAATCTCATTAAAACAATAAACATCTGACCCTTTCTCATTAAGGTCACATGGATGCATGTCAGACGGGTAAACAGGACCACACATGAGAGCGGCTCCAGCCTGATTTGGGATGATCAAAGCCTGTGTTAAAGCAAACAGAGATAATACACTTCTAATAACTACATTTTGTTT
Source organism: Brachyalestes nurse (assembly GCA_037974405.1). Taxonomy (NCBI): domain Eukaryota; kingdom Metazoa; phylum Chordata; class Actinopteri; order Characiformes; family Alestidae; genus Brachyalestes; species Brachyalestes nurse. The sequence goes on along the minus strand of JBBPCY010000150.1, from coordinate 1,658,574 downwards.
CGGAACAGGTCAATCTATAGCATTCGAGAGATGCAGAAGAATCGATATTAACCTGTGTGCCAGTAGGCTGAGTATATGATCATCTCTGCATGAAGAGCCAGAATAATAGTTGGCCAGACAGTCATTTTCACTTTGTCTCCATCAGTGTTTTTTTTCTGTCTTTTTCTCTATTTCAACTTTTCCTCTCATATACATGTGAATTCTGAGTGGTTATTGCATTCCAAGCAGCCAGACAATATTGAGAAGCTCTAATGCCTGCAATTCAAATTAAATCAGAGAAAAAATTCTCATAAACTGGTGGTGAAGATGTCAGGAAAATGCCCCCCCCCACCGACACGCCCAATCATCACACACACATGCCTACTGCAGGAGACCATTACTTTATAATTCATTGTGCCATCACCGTATTTTCTCCACTTATGAATCTTGACTTATTATAATCCTAGATTACACAGACAGAGAAGGAGAAAGAAAAATGCATCTCCATATTCAAACATTGAACAGCCCGACAGCCGCGGTAATGGACTTTCTGATTGAGGGCTTTGATTATCATCTCATAGGAATCCATAAATTGGTTTATTTGAGCAATGGTGACTAAACAGAGCAATGGGAGATATAAGGAGATGATATATGGATTTCATATTTTCCACTCAAAGTAATCGTGCACAAAACACACATTTGCTCCATGAGCAAATCCACAGAAACGGAGATCAAAACAAGGTGATAAAAAATTTATTGCCTCTGGTGGGAGTCTAGGCCTGGAAATGTTTGCATATATTTTTGGCAACTGCCTGGGTGTGTGTGTGTGACCGCTAAATGGGTGTGTTTGTTTGGGCAAAGATGCCCTGCAATAATTTTTTGATTGTAGGCATGTGTGTATTTGTGTGTGTGTGTGTGTGTGTGTGTGAGAGAGCATGTGTGTGTGTGTGTGTGTGTGTGTGCTCTCAGATGTGCCAGCAGACTGCATGATTATCATCAAAGGCAATCTTGTATCATCAAATACTTACAGGTCAATGAGGCTTTATGGGATTACCGCCCCCGGATTAGGCCTGATATGTGCGGATCTGGAGCCATTTGCTCAAGCCAGCTAATTAAAAGCGGAGGAGCTGGTGAGGTCATTCAAAGGCATATTGCACACTCCCCTGCTTGGACTCACATTAATTACCCCCACCATTGCACAGCTCCCGCTTTGAAGCAAATCGTTAATTATACACGAGCAAACAGTCAACAGCTCTCCACCGGCATGTACACACCCCCATGAAATTCTCTTATTACATGCCCCCTATCAAAGCCAAGGTTTCTGTCTGTAGGTGACAACTGTCATTCCCTGAGACACACTTTGAAATTACAGGCGAGAGAGAGAAACAAAAAGAGAAAGAGAGAGAGAAAGAGAGAGAGAGAGAAACAGAGAGAGAGAGAAATACAGAGAGAGAGATGGACTAAAGTATTTCTATATTAAGTACTCAGAAGTAATAACAATAAAATAGCAGCAATTTTCATGTTCACACATCAAACTGAATCTCTAAAAAAGACAGAGACTGACAGAGAGAGTGAGAGAGAAAGTGAGAAAGAGAGAGAGTTTAGCACAAACAGCATTTCATTTTTGGCAGGAAAAGGAATTACAGTGAATTTCTCAAAGAGTGTTTTTCAGCCATCAGGAAATTCAGCCATACGGTCAGAAGACGGGCATTAAAGAGCGAAAGACTGGAGCGCTACTAGCTGTGTCAGATACAGTCATATATACAGCGTCCACTTCAGCCACCGGATACGCTTCAATTTGGGCATGTGCTCTCGACATCAGCTTTGACATCACCCTGATGAATGAAGTCCATTCAAATTAGTGCTGCATGATTCCTGATCAAATGAGAATCTTGTCGATCTAAAGAGCTATGACACTGCATTAAACATGCTAAATCAAGTTCCTGGAAAAGAAGTGTGTTGTTTACACCAGATAGATGACATTTAAATGTGCTGGGACAAGATCACTAGCCAACGGTATTGAATTTGTGCTGCGATACCATAAATCTGTAAAGCTATGAACTTATATCACATGTAATATTCAGTTTTAGAGATCCCATTATAACACAGTATTAAGTACCTCACTTCACTGTCCCTACTACCACTGTCTTACCTCCATCTACACACTTAATGCTGCTTGTGATATCAGTAACTTAACTAAAATTTTATTAAAACCCTTGATCCATGCAAAGTTTGATAGGAACTTCCACATGGCACTTTTGAGTATGATCACACAAATATATATATATATATATATATTCATTGTTTTAATTTATGAAAATACATTTCATGTTTCTTGCAGAAGCCTGGCTCAAAGATGATGACACTCTCAGTAAAACTTGTCCTAACTATTATTCTTTCAATCAGTATTGCAGGACAAAAGTAGGGGCCTCTAATCAGTTCAGCCATACTGAGATTGGTTTAAGAAAATACTTTGAATATCTGTCCATTGTGCGTAAGGCTGAATCAGATATGATTATTCTAACACTTTTCAGACCACCTAAATAACCCTCAGTGTTGGATCCTGAATTCTCTGAGCTGTCCATCACTCTTACTAGTTATGACAGAATAATCCTCGCTGGAGATATGGATAGTCACATTAATAACAGTGTGACTCAAAGGTAATGGAAATTTATGAATCTCTTAGCCTAGGATTAACACAACAAGCCGGTGAAGTGACTAAAATATACTTGTAATATACTTGACCTGGTATTATAACATAAGATATACATGCGTCCATGTTTCAGTGTCTTTCCTCCCTCTGATCACTTAGATGTCACCACAGGAGAAATTTTTTAGTACTTGCAAACTCAAGATGAAAAAAAAAAAGATCATGTAACAAATAACAGTGTCTGGGAAGCTTAAGGGACTATGTAGAACAGCTGAATGGGCATTTGGGCATTGGGAAACTAAACAAGTGATCCACCATATCATTTCGAACGAGTGCATTTTTACATCACACTTCTATACACGCTGAGAGAAGAAACTACTTTTCAAAGATTACTGCACAGATTTGCAGCAACTCTAGGGAACTGACACATGACTAAATCCTTCTCCAGCTTCTGACATTCTTAGCCTAACTTCTACCTTAAATGTAAAGAATTTGCACAATTCTTGAACAACAAAATAACAACTATTAGAGCTACTGTACGAGGAACTTTAATGGCATCACTGAAGCAGAACTCTGTAGGTTTGTACTACAGAGTGTAAACATGCTGTATTGATCTCATTCCCACTAAATCCTTAATAATGTCTTTAATAGTGTCTTCACAGTAATTAACAAATAATTAACATAATAATTCTTACATCTCTTTAGACTGTACTCCACAATGTATTTATAACTGCTTCTGTGAGACCACTGTGAAGAAACCAAATATAGACTATAGTGTGCCTTAGTAATTACAGGCCTACACCCAACTTGCCATTCATGAGGAAGATCCTTGAAAAAGTAGTTTTATTTCAGCTAATAAACACTTTCTAAATTGCAATACTCTGGAGAAGTACCAGTCTGACTTTAGATTTAATCACTGCCCAGATACAGCTCTAACAAAAAACAGTCAATGATCTTAGACTTAGTACTACTGTAAGCAAGGCCTTAGTTTCTGTTCTCTTCGATCTGAGGGCTTCATTTGAGAGGACTGACCACAGCATTCTACACAATCATCTAGGAAACTTGATTGGTCGTCTTGAATGTGCTTTAACTGGTTCTGAACATACATTACAGGGAGACATTTTTATGTTAGTTTTGGAAATATTTGTTCAAAAAATTACGACATGTTTTGGTGCTGCATTAGGAAGCGGTGCTGCTCCACTTCATTTCTCGTTATATGCTATATTATACACCCCAGTCATTATCGTAACTGCACACAATGTCAACTTCCACAGCGATGAGGATGATACACAATTACACACTTCCATCAAGCCAAATGACATAAATGCATTATGGTCCCTGAATACCTGCCTGTCCGCAATCACTCAAAGGATGAGTACATTCTGGGTACACAAGCGCGGTAACCAAAACTGTCTTCTTCCACTGAAGAAATATTGCCAAAGTGCATCCATTTTTATCTCAACAGGATGTGGAGAAGCATATTCATGTGTTTATTTCGAGCAGACTGGACTAGCGTAATGCTCCTTTTACTGGTCTTCCAATACAGTCAATTGGAAAACAACAGCTAACTGCGGCGAGACTTCATAAAAACAAGAACGACAGCACATATTACTCCTGTGCCAGCTACACTGCATTGGATCTCGTTTTCTTTAGAACCAATTTTAAAATCTTGTACAAAGCTTTTCACAGTTCACGCCCTCTTACTTTACCGATACTGTCAGGTGAAGTGAATAACATTGATTGACTTGTTACAGTGGCACCTGTCAAGAGGTGGGATACATTAGGCAGTAAGTGAACAGTTTTTGAAGCGGATGTGTTGGAAGCAGGAATGCATAAAGACTGAGTGACTTTGATTTAGTTTGATTTAGATGACTGGGTCAGAGCATCTCCAAAATGGCAGGTCTTGCCATAAGTGAAAAGCAACAGGGTTGTTAACTTTATAAGAGCTATATATTCATTTAATGGAGAAAATTTACCAATAAAGAGTATCTTAGGGATAAAAGGCTTTCCCTCTTCTAATGTTGTATTATGTATGAGAAAGAGAGTGAAAAAGAACAAGATGAAGCTTCAAGACCTATCGCCACTTTAGTAGTAATTCACAAGACACGGACCAGTTGAATTAGCATGAAATCAGATCGCTCTAGGAGCCCTGCTAAATTATCTAAGCCCTACACTCATAAGACTAACACTTATTTCTTTAGCCTTTTCATCTTAATCAGACACATGATATTATAGGATCCAGTCTAGATTCCCAGGCAAAACCCGGACCAAAAGAACACCCAGGAACAACGCAACATTTAATCGCTTTCCAATCTACCTGTTTTCACCACAATAACTCTGCTATAGCCTGTCAGTAGTAACAACTACTTCAGTGTGGTGTCAGATGTTATGCTGAGCTTTGTTTGGTGTTCCTGTGTCACGTAAAACCAATGTTATTGTAATTTCAAAAACATGTAATATAAATAATAATAACTGCTACTGGGTTTTTAAAAAGGGTGTCACATACAAATGATCATACAGAACAAAAATAAACACATTTCTTTTATTTTAGATCCTAGATACAAATGAAACAAACACAAGATCTTTGAACCCAGTAGAACTTTCAGGATAATCTCTGCCCACAAGTGGGTGGGGAAAACCTGCAGAGGGAGGGGGTCTGGAGAGCGGCTGAGCGGCGGCGTGCCGAAAGAAAGCAGTTTAGATTTTGTTAATATGGTGCGAGTTCAGGGGTTAAGCTTGGAAAACATTGGTTCCCTTTAAACCTTTCTCTCTCTCAGCTCCAGTGAGTGGCCATTAGAAAGAAAAGAGGTATTTGTCTGGTTCCACTTCCTCAGCTCCTCACCGCTGACCTCGGCTGTTGTCTTGGCCACAATAACCATTAATCACAGTGCCCCAGGTGAGCTAATGATCTCCTTCAGACTTCGACGAGGACCCACATTCAAGGACATTGCCATCGGACAGAGGGTACCATATCTCCACAGCCGAACTAGCCTCGGGTTAACCCATCTTTTATACGATTCTGCAGGACCAGCTAGCTTTAGCTGAATCTTCAACATTACAGCAGAAATACAGAAACTGGTCTCAGATCAGTGAGCTAAAAGGACACTTTCCTCTCTCTTTTTTTACCCTCCCATAGGTCTCTAACCACACATGGCAGAGTATTCATTACACTGCCATTATTAATAACCTAGGCCGCATTAATTGGTCAGCCTAATCAGCTGTGTCTGGTGGAGAAGAGAGAGAGGAATAGACCCTCTTTTATACTCTGGTCTTGGCGGTTAATAAAAAGTGAAGGGTGCAGGAATTACCATCTGCATTTAGAGGCTAAACTTCAATAATGTCATAACAGCCCATGTTCATTTAAGTGTTTAGATAAAATGGTAAAATAAAAGAAGGTATTTTTCTTCATCTCATGTCTGCCTTTATTACCCTGGTTGTTTTCATTTGGATCAAGCTGTGCTCTGAAAGCTCACTGCGTGCTGATGATACCAAAGTTAGCATTTTCTGACAGAAGGCAAACAAGTATATGACGAGGTCTTTCACTCTACACAGTGTTTATTTATTCATGTCAGTTCATTTATATGTTTGTTTACCTGTGTGGTTAATCGCTGAAAGTATTTGATCACAGACTCTTTGAGAAGGAATTAAATTCCATGTTTCTCATCTCTGAATTACTTTCTTTAAAACTACTAACACTGGGTTTGTTCTGGTTGTTAGCTCAGTGCACAACAAGCAAGGAATGACTTACTGAGAATTGCATAATTTGCGAAAAAGAAAAATGAAACAGAGAAAAAAAACAATGTAATGACATAACTGTGCGATTAGAATTTTGGCTAAGTAAGCACTGAAAGAAAACGTGCATCACATCAGCGGAACTGGGTTTTTTTTGCTTTTTTTAGAAAATTAAGACACAAGTGTATGTGAGTAAGTGACAAAAGCAAGTGTATCTGTTCCTTGTAATGATAAGCAGTAGAAGAAAAAAATACATAACAATTACTTTTAAAAAGATCCAACAAAACAATGTAGTTGTCTATCAAAAAGTAAGAGAAAAAAAAAAGACAAAAGAAAGGACTCAGTTGAAAGTAAAAGAAATGAAGTCTTTGTGCCAGCAGAACAGAACAGTGTCCAACATTCAAAACAAGCTGCACAAAGACAACAGGCTTTTTTCTATCTGGTGCTGTGATGGAGAGACTTCTGAAGTGGAAAGGTAGACAAGAACTGTGGATGAAGAGCTTGCAAGAGAGATGTCTGTTTGTGTGCATGTCTGAGAGAGAGAGAGAGAGAGAGAGAGACAAACAGAGAGAGAGAGATGGAGTCAGGGTAGCAGGATGAAAGGAGCACCCAGGGATCTTGTGGTGTCAAAGCCACGGGAGCAGCCCACAGCCCGGCCTCAACCCTCCCAACACACACAAACACATACGGACGCACAGAATCCATAAGGAGGACACTACAGGAGTACAGGTACCGGCCCTGATGCAACAGCACTGAAACACATTTACACTGTCCACCAAAATTATTCCATGTGAAGCACCACGGCTGAAGGCATCTCTATGGAGGCGTTACTGTGATAAATACACACTGAAGTCCTAGAATACTACATGTGCTGTGAAGAAATAAAAAGAGGAAAGCCAGAAGAGATGAGGCAGGCAGATTTTCCGGGCTGGATCTTACAGTTCTGAGGGCGTCCCGGCTCAGAGATGGCTGAAACACTGAGGGATTAGGAGGGAGAACACAGCAGGAGTGACAAAAACAACAAAACCTGTCTCACACCATCACTTGCCAGATACACAGAGAGACTGCACCAGTATCAGCAGTGTCATTCAGGGTTTAACACTGAAAGTTTCCTGTCCTTAAAAGAGTTTAAATGGTCCCAAACAAATTTAAAATATCTGTTTTTCAAATATGATTAAGCATACATACATTTTTATTGGACAATCAATCTCCTCTCTAAACAAAAACTGCTACGTCTGTTACGAATGTGCCACGCTCCAAGCCCTTCAGGTCGTTCTGAGCCTGGGACCGTCACTCCCCTGCCGTCATCTCCGTTTCCGTCTCTCCCACTGTCATAATCAGTTTTCACTTACTTCCTTTCTCCTTATTTAAACCCAGCCTGACCCAAAATACTCTGTCCATTTACCAACATGCTTAGCATGACTGGCAATCTGTGCTACAGCATGGCTCTCTCTCTCTCTCCCTCGCTCCCTCCCTCCCTCTCTCCCTCTCTCCCATTCCCTGACAGTCTTAAACGGTAGTTCCGACTCACCTGGAACTAGTTATCCCTTGGACAGAGGTATATAGCCTTGTGATTGACTGGTGGAGCATGGGTCATGCATGCACAAGGCAAGGGACATTTTCTGTTTAGTGATTATAGATTTTGTTGTGAACCTGAAAACACGAGCCAGAGTGAACTGTGATATTCTTAAGTCTGTTTTTCTGCTCATTTGAAATAAAATCCTTTGATTTACTCCTGCATCTTCGCTTCCGTGTGCCAGCCACTGATCATGACCGTGCCATCAAGCAGAGGTTATCTGTGCGAGTCAAAGCGTAAACAGTGCACAGTCCAGAAAATTTCCAACATAAAAAACAGTTTTATAGTTTTAGTTTATTTTCCACCTGCTTGAGAAGCAGTCATGACATTTAAATGTCTTTTGAGTCATTTTATGTGTAAGTCTAAAGGCTAATTAGCAACCATGCTCACTATTTAGCTTGTGCTGACAAAGAAGTATGTGCTTTTTGTTCTCACACACTCCAATAAATGTCTACAATTAAACAGAATCATATGCAGAATCAACCAAGCTTAGAATTTTCTGTCGTGTGAAACCATGAGCAAAAATACTTCTGTAAAGGCTACTATGAACGTGAAAATGTTCCAATTATCTGCCGTACTTACTTATGCCATCCATGTGGACTCTGTAAATTAGAAGTACTAAAAACAGCAATGGACACATCATAGTACCATTCTGGTGCACTTACTGGTCATGTAATAGTGACAGGTGACTTTATCTTCACCTGAAAAAAGGAAAACAAATTGCAAAACTGTCACCGACTTAAACTGTAAGCAACCAAAGAAAGAAACTAGCACCCTTAAGTACCATTAGGTCCTGTTAGTATCTTTAGAGCAGTAAAAAACATTAAACTACTTTTGGTACTGGACAGATGATCAAAAAAGTCCCGTTCCAGGTTTCTGGTGCCAAAGCTTGGCAGAGGCTAACAGACATGTTGACTAATAATACCACACATATACGCATCAGGACTCTAAGAATTAATGCAAGTGATGGATAACAAAGGCGGTCAGAGAAAACAACTTGGGATTTACACAGGATGTCAGGAAGACAAGGTCAAGAGCAACCAGTGGAACAGTGTGTGTGCATAAGTGAAACAGGCCAAGTGTCGCCCCCACCGATTCTCTACCGATCCTCTCTGCAACGCAGCTCTGATCTCACACTGAATATGGATGAAACGACAATGGCAGACTTCAGCACACGATCGGCAGCGAGACAAGAAAGTCAATTAGATCCTCAGAGCACTTCAGCAGCTTCTGTCAGCAGTGCTAAATGATTTCCCTTAGTCTGCGGTTTGCAAGCCTAAAGTGTGCAGATGAACAAACTAGCTGTAGCTCTGTCATCCACCTCCCACATACTAAGTCCTGAATTATTAAACTGCACCAGTGACAGTGGATTAGTGCTAATTATTCACCGAGCTTCCACAAGCAAGCCTGAAAGCCTAGGCGTTGCTGGATGTTATGCTGTTGCTAATCTAGAACATATGGGTGAGCGTGAAAGATGCGGAGACCACACAGGTGAGTGTGAAAGTTGTGGAGAACACACACAGGTGAAGGAAGGGCATGTAATCAGTGTTTCTCAGGCACTCTGTGCCAGATGCATGCAGAAGCTCCAGACAATAGACGGAACTGAGTTCATTAACGGAAACTGACCTTTACAGAAAAGCAGCAGATAACCTATGAAGGTAACTTTGAGAGCTTCGACGTGTGTGTGTGTGTGTGTGTGTGTGTGTGTGTGTGTTTGTGTATGACTATGAATTAGCTGTCTGCTGATCGTCTTTCTCCTTAACCACTATCGGCAAATCCAAGCTGTCAATCAAGCAGTGGAAATACTCCAAAGACCAACCTGTTATGAATATTTATAAGAGCAGAGGCAGACGCAAATTTCAAATCTGTATCTGGATGTAGGCCATGTAAATTTATTTAATCTCAAGCTGCCATTTTCCATGTACCACACACACATGCTTTTGATACAGGGTGGCAGCATTATGAGTAAATGAAAAAAATGATATAAACTTCGATGCATCGACTAAAATGATGGACAGATGAAGTTAACGGTACAGCCCACATATCCTGCAATATCTGGGTTAAATCAAGTCACTTCTCTTCATTTACTTCACACCAGATGGATGGCAATCTAAAGTGCATAAAAACGTTAAGCTGAAATGATGCCAACGCTGGTAAACGAATGACTCCACCTTTGTGAGACTCTGGGGAGGAGAGAGAAATGGAGAGCCATCAAGATTCATTAATTATTCACCTGTGACAATATTAACACAGCTAATAGTCCTGAGATAAGGCATTCCTGATCACACTTCCACTTCCAAAAGCAAACAAAGGCATGTCTCCAAAGAGCTGTGCTATTAGAGACCATAACTCTGTGGGGCGGGCAGAAGACACCTGCATTTCATTGGGTGTCAGACAGGTGGCGCAAGTGAGGAAAGATATGAGGTCACATAGAGACCCCTTTTTATGGCGGCAAAAAAATAAGGTTTGAAATTTCTACATATAAAATGTGTTTTGCTAACATAAACCATCCAATAGCTTTGCCAAAACTTAAATCATCTTAGTTAATACTTGCATTAGGCCTCCCTCAGCATTTCACACCGTGACATGACATAATTCCAGGCTATCACCATGCAAAGTTTTACCAGTTTGTTGGGTACCAGAGTAACACGGAACAAGCTGTCTTTGATACCTGCCTGCACCAAAAGGGTTTGCTGAGGTGGGCATGAGCAGTGTGTGTTTGAAACTGATGGCTGAGGTCAGGCTCTTCTCAGTTCATGAGAGCCAAAGGAGAAGACTCTGATTCAAGACTCTTTATTTTTCACATAAATAGTTATACAAGTTGTGAAATGAGCCCCTGAGTCGCCCTTAAGACGCCCTTGTGCAATAAAGTTATCAAATAATTTAAAATTAAATTAAAGAGAAGAGGTGGAATAAGACGTCAGGTTTAAGATTTAAGCCACTGCACTCACTCTAATTACTTTCATAATCACTTGAAACTTCATTTACACCTCACACACATCCACTAAGGAGCCATCACTGAAAGGGATAATATATAAATAAATGTGGATAGCTTATGATATGCAAAACTTAATATGCATCTTAATCAAGAGGCCTCTAGCTGTACAGAAGTTCAATGTTAGCCATGTTTTACTGGCTCTTAAGTTATCAGCGATTCATTATGTTTTCGGCCGTGCCGAGCCCAGCCGCCTGAGCCTTGGGGAGCAGAAAAAAGTGAGTGAGTGTCTCTGTGGAGGCAAAATGATACAGCGAGTCACAGAACGCTCCACACAGGAGACCGCCGCAGCAACACAAGCAGCCTGCTGCTGCTCATTCCCACTCTGTTCCACCTCTGACCCGGCCCAGTCACTCTGGGGCCGCCAAAAAAACACGAGCCAATACTTTTTTACTGAGCTGCAGTATGCAGTATAAATAACTCCCAGGGGATTGTGCTGGTGAAGTTTGTCTGACCCCACTGACCCAGAAGGAAGTTAACTGACGACCCCTCTAACCACCCACACGGATGTATGTGCACATGCACACACTCTGTAGTTGCACTATATATACATATAATATGTTACCAGTTATGGCAATATTGGCCTTTGCAATACCAAAATGTAAATATTGATCTCAGATTTGAGACCTTCTTGTGGTTTAACATACTGATAATTATAACTTAACTGCAATATATGGCAATACATTTTACTGTCCTGCTGTTGATACTGTCTATACTGTTCACACAATTCTTCAAGTCAGCACAACCGGAGTGGAACGGCTGAGCCTCACCCTGGGTGGACCACCTACCTGATCATAGTATCTCCCCTGCCAGGTAAATAAATGTAATATGATGTATTATTATGGTGCTTAATCAAATAACAACACTTTTTTACATTTTTAAAAAATTATTTATGTATTTAATTCTGGTCTTACTTTTGTGTAGGCGTAAGTTTGGATACTGCAGTAAGTCGACAGCCCTCACGGAAAAATGGTCTTAGCAATGGTGCACAATGATGATCCATCTTTGGGATCATTCAAATGAATTTAACAATCTTACAAATTTTAAACAATCTCAAGCAAACCGCTCTTCACTGTTGTGTTGTGAAAAGCACTTCGCTTCGCATTTTAAAACCAATTAGATTAGACCGCAAGCCATATAAGCTAAAAACTGTCAACCGTGCTGAGCCATATGCCATTACAGCTGACCAATCAACATCAACGATGCCTTTTAACTTCGGCTGTTTCTGAACCCCTTTTGCTTTTGTTAATCCGAACTGTGTCTTTTAAATCAAAAGATTTACCGGATTTGAATGAAATCAGTTTGACTGATTGCTTACTCATCAAGGAAAGAAAAAGAACTTTAGAATGAGCCAGAGCTTTGAATGTCCTTTGTTCCCTTTTTCACCTGTGAATTAAAGCCACGCTTTCCAACCCTTCCGCTACTTCCAACGATAAACACGACACAAACAGCAAAATAATTTTAGTGGATTTCTTGACTGAAGGGCAATGAGGAGTTTGTTCTATTGATTACAAAATAAAGATTCTATAAATCAAAGCTTAATTTTATCTGAAAAACAGTCCTGACCTCAGAGAGAGATGAGCTTGAGAGTGTACGAGTGAGTGACTGTGTAACTGAGTATAATTTAATACACAGGTAGAGCAAGAACATGTTGAACACACACCAGATTCAGCCTCGGTATCATGGGACAGGTAGGCTGAGATGTTCTGTGAAGCTGAAACAATACCATGCAGGTAATCCTTTCTGGACTAATGACTGTCACAGCTTCACTAAACCTCTCCATTCAAGCGTATCATGATCCTCATAGGTTATACTGAGTAAATGTCTAATGAAACACACATTCAACTTCCCGGAGACGTCTTATATCTCCGATCTGAATGAAACTGCCATCACTCAATGGATGAAAATGATAGAGCATGCAGTTACAATGAGCTGGAGCTCAGTGCTATTCACTGGAGTCTAATGATGCTTGATCTTTCCAATCCATTTGAAACGGACCCGGAAATTAGATGAGAGGATTTGAGAATTATATTATATCTAGAGAGAGATAATGTCTATTCTCCCTTTCTTTTTCCCTAAATATTTTTTGTTTTTAAACATGCTGGTCACACTGGATTTAAAAGTAATTCTCACTCATTGTATTTGTGGGGTAAATGTAAGTCAGAAATGGAAATGAGCAATGTAAAAACATGCAGTACTGTCTTCTTTGCAACTGTAAACATGGAAACAGCAACCCTGCTGCTGTGAGAGACAGAATTACAGTGCAGAGTCTGTGTTCAGTGTAAAGAGGATCGGACAGGCTGAGGTTTCATATTTAACCTCTAGAGTTGTTACTTTAGTTTTGTTACACTATTTAAATGTAATTCAAATGTAAATCTATATTTACCCACATAGCATGTATACATTTTATGTTTTTCTGTTAGTTTTAATGTTGGCAACATGTTTTGTCTTTAATACAATACTGTCTACATAAAACTGTCTACATTAAAATTCAAATCATAATATCTCCTCTTATGCTTACAAACAAAAGTGTATCATGAACTAAAAGCTAATACACTTTAGACAAAGTCTCTGTTTATTTGTCGAGCTACAATTTGTAAATAATAAATAATAATTAAATTTAATATCAAATGAAAACAAATGACATCAAACAAAAATGTGCTTCTGTAATTGCTGGTGATGACTAAAACCTCTAACAGTTTAAAAAACATTTATAACAGATACATATATACACTGATTACTTGAGGAAACCTGCAGTGGACAGGAACTGGATCTGACCAACAATGGGAGAAAGTCTTGGGGAGAAATACGAATCACATGAAGCCCTGCACTAAGTGTTTTATAATTGAGAATAGAGCAACCTGGAATAATGATTTTACACACACACACACACACACACACACACACACAGTCGAGAGTGATTTTGATTTTATTAGTGAGCTTAGCATTGATGGGCACTATATCGCTGCGTGCAGGAGTTGGGGATAAAGGCTCATTTCTGATTCACATCACATTATTCTCCTCCTTTATTTCTCCTCCTCCTCTTTCTTCTTATTCTCAAGCTTATCCCTCATTCTCTCTCTGTTTGTTCTGCTCTTTCCCTATCCCACTATGACCCCTTCCTTTTGCCATTCATTTTTAAACTCTCTCTCTCTCTCTCTCGCTCTCTCTCGCTCTCTCTCGCTCTCTCTCGCTCTCTCTCGCTCTCGCTCTCTCTCGCTCTCTCTCGCTCTCTCTCGCTCTCTCTCTGTAAATAAACACAGGCTTGTCTTTAATAATATTACAGGCTGACAGCCGGAGGGACTTTGGTGCACCTCTGGCCTTCTTGGGGTAAATTGAAAGGTAAATCAGCAGCCTAACAGCGTCCATGCCTGCCAAACCTCCAGGGACAAAACCTTCAGATGCAACCTGATGCACCCCCACCCAGGAACCCCTAACCAACCCTAACCAACCCCGCTACCACCCTCCCTCCCCCAAACCACCCCTGCTGAGTGGGGGAATGAGTGACAGCAGCTAGAGCAGGCTGATGGAGCTGTGCTGAAATGGAGAATCCCATCTCATTATTTCCCCTGTGGAAAAGAAGCGATTGCGCAGGTTTTATTTTTCCTCCGGATATAGACATGTCAAGCGACAAGGCACAGAGAGAGAGAGAGCCTCAAAAAGACTTCAAATACCACCATTACTGACATGTAGAGACACAGAAAAGGGCAAAAAAAACACTTTTACCATAGAACATGATTCTCTGAGTGTGCTGTGGTCCATTTCACTAAACTTAAAAGCTACAATCCCGACGTTCATCTTGCTAACATAAAAGGGAAAAATGCTCAATCAAACTAGAAAAGTCAAATTTTGCAAAAGAGAGTGAGTGAAAGAGAGAGAGAGAGAGAGAGAGAGAGAGAGAGAGAGAGAGAGAGAGAGAGAGAAAATTGCAGTACTTTTGCACTGGAATGCCATTAGACTTGGCCACTGGCACTCTCATGAGATAGGCAGCCATCTCCCTGAAACAAAGAACCATGACATCACCATCTAACTGACCTCTACAGCAACATTATCCCAGCCCATCTCACTCACATCTCCTGCCAAATTACAGTTCAGAATATTTCTGAATATAGATGTGAATGTGCATGAGTGTGCATGAGTGGGAAAGGGAGTGTAGGCTTGAAAGAAAGGAGAAAATATCTTCCAAGTCCCTCAGGAGCTGCTGTCTCTGAAGGGTAGAGCTAGAAGAGATTGCGATCAGACAATCGGAACAATTAGTCCTAAAAAGTCACCTCTGGCTTTTTTAATAGTCATATAATGAGCAGGTCGTTTTCTGTCTCATTTTTGATCTAAACCTCTGACAGCTAAAACAGTGGCAACCTCCAACCCTTAACTGTAACTAAGATCAGGATCGGATTCAGAAAACTATACTGATCCCTGAGGAAATTGATTATTTTTCGACTGCACAGACACACAGAAACACAGAGACAAGAACAACTGTGAGCACAGATATGGTCCCAAATACAGAATACAAAAGGAAAGGGAGTTTAACAAGGGACACAGTTCTCAGAGTTCAATAGCAAAATCCAAAGTTCAGAAACAGCCTAAAAACCAGAAAATCCAATACAAAGAAACCAAGTACAAATCCACAGGACAAGAAGAGAAATCCAGGACCCAGAAACACAGGTTAGAAAACACAGTAAGGACAAATAAAGCGCTCAGTAACCCGACTAGGCTGAGTACAGAGTAATTTGCAGGGGTTACGTTCCAAGAGCACCCACTAATAGTGAAAAAACGCAAATCTGTGATGTGGTAAAAACAAATTTTATAGTGTAAACCCTAAATATGCCATCAAATTTGCTCCCAAATACACTTTAATTTCATTGTAAATTCAGCTTAATACGTTACCCTTGAAAAAATGTAAAGGTAAACCCGTATCCGTACTGTACAGTTTACCCTGACCTGCTGTCTCCTGCAGTGCTGGAATGTAAATACCGATGTTACCCCTGTATAGACTGGACTGTAATGCATGCACGGTCATTTCTGTAATTCATGCAAACACGCATGTGCTGTGGTTTTCCTTGGTATAAACAGGTTAAATACAATACTAATTAAATTTAATTTACAATAATAAAAATACAGGGCTTTAAGAAGAACAAAACGAAAAACATGAGAACATCCAGTGAAATATTTTAGATAGCTCCACGCGAGATGCGTCAGAGGGCAGCAGCCAATCAGCAACAAGGAGAAATGAATAACACTCTCAGATTGGCTACTTTCAAACCTCCTGCCTCTGATTACACAAGTATTCCACCATCCCAAGGCGTGCTTTCTTTGTGTTCTCTCGACAGTACTAAAAATGTATATTTTATATGGAAATGTATTTATGGTAGCTGCATTTATGTTAATATTAATGTTACAAAATTAGTCAATTATATTTTTCTTAATAATTTAGCACTTTATATATTGCCACATGAAAAATTATATGTGGAGGATATCTGTGGTTTCCACGAATTTGCGGGGGTTTCCGAGAACAATTATTACTTAGGTTCTAAGAAAAAAAATACATGAATGGCTGAAGCTGCAAATTCTGAACCACAAATTAGCAGAGGTAGATAGTCTTGAATGTCTATATATACTCCAGGGAGCCTGGAATGTCTATATATACTACCAGCTAACCAAGTAGAAATTATGGAGATCTGGAGAGAACTGTCTGGTAGTGCCAGACTGAGACTAAGCCTTACAACAATATAAAATATAAAGCATAAAATAAAAGTCAAGTAAAAACTCTGCAGTAATAACACTACTGATCACTACTAAATTAATCAGGGCAGATTCTGCATCACGATTGGCTTGGTGGGGAAAAAAGTAATACCAAGTCAACTCTGAGTTCCTAATAAAAATTATTAGCTGCTACTGGGATGCTACACAGGTCGTGAAAGTGAAGTGTGTTTCCTACAGCTGTGAGCCAAGACTTCTGTCACGCCTGGTGCACAGTACCAATCAGACTGTTCCACTCAATTCCACTGTGAAATTGTACCTGATCCAGTCATCACTGTAGAGCTCATGATAACTGAAATTTACTTATGTAAAGGTAAAAAAAAACAGTATATGACTGTCCATCGTGCCCAGCAAGTCCTGATATTAAAGCACAGTAATGCCTCGATTACTCACTTCAGCAGTTTTCAAACCTTCAGTTCCTCCTCTAGCAAGATGAATTATAGGTTTCTAATAGTTGTACCAACAGCTGGAGGAAAATATATGAGTGTAAGCTGTGAAAGGCATGATTCATATTGACAGTTCAGGTAGCAAAGGACTGATTAAATGATTAAATCAACTCTATCAACTCTAACACACAATTAGTACCTGAACGGCGAAAAGTCCTAAGAAATCCTCCTAGAATTCGTCCACAGTTGAACAGACTTTCCACCTCATGACTTCTCTCTTATTACTGAATTGTATTGAAATATTTTAAGGTTCCACTGACAGACTTTCCACCATATGATGTGTGAACTACTCTTTTAACAATCACAGCATAATGTACATTCGTACATTGACACAATCTTAAAATCTAGTATTTAAAAAAAAATATTTATTATTATGAGATTGGCTGTTAGAATGATCATTTTAAACATAATTTTGCTTGTTTCAAGAAAGAATTCTTCAAGACCCAAACTATTTCATGCATTTCAGTAATCTTCAGACAAAACTTCCCAAAAAAGACATTGCACCAAGCGTTTTATACTTTCCATTTGATTTGTCTCCCTTATTCATTCCACAGTGTGGGTGGGAACCCCAGTAAATTGATTATTCATCACCACCTTTTGATTGACAGCCCCTGAATCGAACCTAGAAGTCTTGTTCAGTTTTATATATGGTGCAGGAACATCATACTAACTCAAATTTACATGTACAGCTCAAGGAGAGCACAGACAGAGAACAGGGCCTAGGGATGAGCTTGGGTTTTAAAACATAAGAATGTGATTTTCTTTACCAAGCCTGACAGACTATAATAAGCAAACTCCCACAATGTTTAGGCTTCAAGTGTACAGATTAACTGAAGGATTCACCTTCAAGCTTCAAAGTCTACAGCTACTGTAAGAAGCTGGGAAAGTAAAGAAACAGCACTTCATGCATATGGACACTATGGAAGCCTCATGCTAGCATTCATAAAACACATAGACAATACACATATGGATGTAGAAGCGCGTGTTGGGTTCATTTACATTTACGGCATTTAGCTGATGCTCTTATCCAGAGCGTACATCAGTGCTCAAGTAGTCCACAGTTAGGAATATTCAGTGTACGGTGGACTCTAATCAACTGCAGTCAATAAGTTACTTATGAGGTATAAGATTACACCAAGTGAAGTACAATTCCAAAAAAAGTGGTTGAGGGGCAACATAATATTTTCAGTCTTCAGAGGTAACTGTATGCACTTTGCCAATTGTATAATATAATTCACTACGTTTGATCTCAATATATTACATACATTAACAAATATATATATACATTCAGGAGACTGTTATATACATTCTTTGTCATGTAATATCTAGGTTAAGACTCCTATACATAATGAGGGGTAGCTCTGTCACTAGGTGATGTTCTACAAACTGACGAGGAAAGATCTGCAAAGAGAAAGAGAAACTGGAAAATCACCAACGTGCTTAAAATCAAAGCTTTTTCAGCAGTCAGGAATGGCATTTTGAGTAAATGGTCCTGTATGGTGTGAGGGACACTGAGTGTTACTGTAGACTTTAGAGCGTCCTACAGTGACACCGCCTCGCCCAAGCCACTGGTGAGCCACTCACAGCCTCTTCAGTGAGTCGACTGATCTAAGTCCAGCTCAGCCACGGGCAGCTTTGTCATCCCAGCCAAAGGAAAAGTGAAGGGGGAAAATTGAACAGCAGTCTGTGTCCAAGCGGGTGGAGTGGCCATGTTTGTGCCTTGTTGCTCTGTTATATGGCGCTGTGTGGAGAGCAGGTTCACTTTCCCCATCTCTCCTTTCTGATGGATGTCCTATTTGATCAGCTCTCCTCTCGTTGCTCTCTCTCTCTTAGCGAACAGGGAAATATAATGGCTGCCATGGCCGTCATCAGACAGACAGTGTGGCAAGACACTGCAGTGCTAGACAGAAAATTTAGACTCTGACAGGTTTACTGACAAACCTCTACGCAGGCAGCGTGTGGGACGGCTAGGCTAGTCAATAAAACCCACATTCTCACACGCAGGCACGCAAGCACACTGCTCCCCTACACACACTGCTCCCCTACACACACTGCTCCCCCACACACACTGCTCCCCTACACACACTGCT
>JBBPCY010000150.1:1572547-1618387 GCA_037974405.1 Brachyalestes nurse | reverse complement strand
TCCTGTTCTGTGTTCTTGTGTTTGGGTTAGAGCCGGGTTTTGTGTTTTGTTTCTGTTTGGAATTTCTGTTATTACTTGGTGTTGTTGTTTTTCATTAAAACCTGTATATAGTAACCACTGTGGTGTCCTCCCCTTCCCTCTCCAGTACCAACCGTGACAAAAGTTATGGATTTGGAAATACGTACATGATTTTTATAGGGCAGTTGTAACCTCTGCGTGTGCGCTCCTATCCTGAACGGGCATAGCCTAATTGTGACAGCAGTGATGATGATAGTGGGGGCAGTTCTGTTGACGGGGGTCTTTTTTCCTTTTTTCATGACTGAAAATGTTTTGATGACACTTCATCCTGTCATCACAACACGAACACCTGCTTTGGCATGAGAGGGAGGCGAAGCTCTTGTGTAATTTTCCCTTGTGTAGTGAGTGTGCAGGGCTGACCGGTTCAGAGTGGAGTGGAGCTTTAGACCGGTCTAACTCATCTATTAGCAACTCAAGTGTTATGTAGTTACATTTCTCCACTTCAAACTAAGAAGAGGGTTAATACTTTTTATTTGAGAATTGCCCTATGATTTTTTCTTTTCATTAGAAAATGTTTCATCTATCAGCCCTTTTTAAATCCTTATTATAAATCTTCCTTTTTTGGCGTTACATTTAGATATTTCCCTTAACACTTCCCACTTTCTTTTTTATATGTAGATACAAATCACTGAATTGCAAATTGTCCGACGGGACATATGGTGGTGATACTTAACTGCAGTGAGAGAGCGAGCACGTTCATTCTTGTTTGTAGGGAAAATTATACATTGCATATGGCTGGTGAGTAATTATGTGGCCCAGCGTGACCACATAAGGCAACAGAAATTTCAACAGCAAGTACAGGGGAGTTGCAGCTGGAAGTTATTCGCAGAAGAAAGCCCACATTCTGCCAGGAAGAATAGCCTTCAATCATGCCGTGAACTGGTGTCACTGCTTTCAGCTGAGAAAAAGAATCTAAATGAAATATAAAGTGTAATTCTAGATTAAACATTAGTCATCTTCTGTAGGCTCTGTAGAGTCATACCCAGTTGCCAGACATTACACAGTACATGATATTGATTGTCTCTAAAGTCACTCTTGTTTGGTTTCAAAGTTCATCATTTTGCTTTTCTCTTATTCACTAATTTACCCCAAGCACATCAAACATGCATGCACAGTAAAAAAGTCTCCTATTTAAAGGGCCTGAATCATGGAAAGAAGTATTTTCTTAATTCTCTGGAAACAAAAGAAGCATCCCCCACTCCATACAATCTATATATTGCGCCTATGCTCTAAAACAAGACCCCTTTTTAATTAATTATTTTTGTGACGTTAAAAAGAGAAAGAATAAAAGACAAACACATTTACATATCATCCACCCATTCAGCAGCATGTTAGCTCTCCCATTCATGTTGTAGTTATAAAGTGTTTCAGACTGGATTGCTTTTTAACTAAAGCACAACACAGAGCATCCATTTACACATGCCTTAAAGGCACAGTAGTAGAAACAGCCTGTTTAATTTTATGGGATAAAGAGATGCTTGGAATGGTCATGTGCAAATGAATCAGGACTATGTTTGACATTTAAAATCCCACAATAATGAAACAAAAAAGGACATGGACGCTTTAAAGACTGTCTGCTCATTGCTCCAAACTAGATGTCTGAGCCTACCAGTTTAATGACATAACACTCACTGGGTTCACAGTACAAGGATTTCCATGTACAGAAACGATAGAAAGAGCTCCTGAGACTTATTTCATCTAAACATGAGCCATTTTACCTTTAAGAACAGTGAGTCACAAACTACACTACAACTTAAATGCCACCATTCTGGTAAGCTCTCTTGAGAATTTGAGAAGAAGTGAATGGGACTGTGCTCCAAATCTATAAATACCAAGATCTCCGTTGGGGGATCGATGAAGAGGAGTGTGCTACCATAGCAACAAGGAGAGAGAAGAAAGCGAGAGAGAGAGTGAGAGTGAGAGAGAGAGAGAGAGAGAGAGAGAGAGAGAGAGAGAACAGAGTGGGCTAGTCTCTGGGGGTGAAGATGCCCAAGCCACCTTCGACACGTTCTGACCACACACGTTTATTCTCACCCTCAAATGGCTTTGACATCAGAGCCATAAAAAAGAAGTCCAATGATACAGATTATAGCCAAGGTGGTTCGTATGTAATGATTACTGACAGCAGACATGCTAAACTCTGTCAACATTCTCTGTAATAATCACTAAATCAAATCACATAAATCAAACCTGCTGTTAACGCGAACACCATCAATAGGCTGAACTGGAAATGTGGACACAAACGTTGATACAAAGACAACGAGAGTTTATAAGGACTAAATAACTCCCTCAGCGTATGGAGGAAAACTGGCCAAAATCAGTCTCGACCGATAACTTACAGTTTTAGGAATAACTAATAAATCATCAGTCACAATCTAACACCGCCAATAGACAAACCACGATCGCTGACAATCTGATTTACTTTCCTTACAGTGAGAAAAATAAATGACAAAAATTGAGAAGGCATGTTCACGAACGGCTGAGTTGGTGAAGCAGGCGGACATGAGATTCTCCACATCGAGTCTGAAAGACAAACACAGGTACCTTTTGCTGGGTCCACGGTATCTGGGCACTGAGGGGGTCCAGAAAGGTCAGAAAGACCCCGAGTAAAGTTAAGAGGCACATGGCAGGCTCGTGTCCAGGCGCTCGGGTCTCCAAAAGGCTGTTTTTACGCACGGCGCGTTTCGCTCCTATCTCCTTCTGCTCAGATCCGGATCATGTGAGGAGGGACTTGAGGGAGGACCTGTACACCCCCACCTCAAGCCTGGGGTCACATTCTCTCAGCAGAGCCTCCTAGGACCACCACGAAGTCTCTGGTTCTTCAGCCCTTGGTCTGCTCTCATTTGATTAACACAGTCATCTGTAGACACAGGCTGAGACCTTTTAGCAGAGTAGTCCAAAGAGTGTTAAATAGAAGTATTATATATTTAAATAACCTGAGATAAACCACAGCCCCATTTTCAAGCCAAATTAATAACAGACTGACTTCAGGAGGCGGAATAAAATGTATTTGCACATTTATGTTTGATTGCTTCTAAAGACTATGTTTTGCATGCTGTTTAGCCTAAAATGCAAAATCATTTAACCTATCAAGTTTAAAACTCTCACATTTCATTCACAGAGTATATGTAAAGGTAAATTTCGCAAAAAAAGGAAAACAAAGAAGAAAAAAAAACATTTTCAATGCAGAGGAGTAGTACTTGGAGTAAAAAAACAAACATTTATTGTATCAAACAACATGATAATTTGATTAAGCCCTTATTTTAATATGTTTAATCACTAGACATTGAAAATAGATAATTAATTTGAAGTATAATTAATTATTACGTTTCTTTCATGGTCTGTTTTTTGATTGGTCGATGAGAACACGTGATTCCTTGACTCTCTAAAACACGTGTTCGATGATGTCTGCAAAACAGGAACAGGCTGACGGTGGTGTGGAATGTGGCTACATGTTAGTATATTAATGAGTATTTAAAGGGGATCTGGTTCATTTAAACGTTTAATCTTCGATATGGACGACGACATCTTAAGCCTGAAGAGACAGCTCTTGGAAAAGGACGTAGAAATTGCTGTTTTGAGAAAGAAACTCGAGCAAATCCAAAAGGTCTGAACAGTATTCACGTGTTCAGTCAAACACACTGCAGCGGTCCTGCAGTCATGAGTGTGTCTGTATATATGTTTGCTGCTTCTGCAAGACTTTTGCTACTTTCTGATGTTCCCGTTTAGGGGTCTCCACAGTGGATTAACCGTCTCCATTCCCTTCTATCCTCGGCATCTTCCTCTCTCTCACCAACTACCTGCATGTCCTCCCTTACCATATACATAAACCTTCCACTAGACCTTCTTCTTCTCCTCTTCCATGCAGCTCTATCCTCAGCATCCTTCTCCAACATACTCAGAGTCTCTCCTCGGCACACGTTTAAACCAACGCAATCTCGCCTCTCTGACTTTTCCTTCAGAAGGAATATAATTCTAATAAACTAATTCCCGATCCTGTCTTTCCTCGTCACTCCCAGAGCAAGTCTTAACATTTTCAGCTTTGCCACCTCCGGCTCTGCTTCCTGTCTTTTCATCAGCGCCACTGTCTCTAAACCGGACAACACAGTTGCCTCTACAAGACAAATTATCCTAATCTGAGAAACTGCTTCTCTTTGTGTGTCAGCAGGAGAACTCCTTAATAGTAGATTTGGAAACCAAAGTGTCTGTTCTGGCCCCTCTGACAAGCACATCTTTAACCAATCTTGACATTATGAGATACAGCAGGCAGCTTCTGCTGCCAGAACTTGGTGTTAAAGGTAATAATGTGATAAACATGACCTGAATCAGGTTTTGCACATGGTTGAGCACATCAGGCCACACAATGTGTCTCATGTCTTTGCAGGTCAGATGAGTCTGTCAAAAACTTCAGTTCTGATCGTGGGATGTGGAGGTTTAGGCTGCCCTCTTGCCCAGTACCTCGCTGCCGCAGGAATAGGTAGGATCCAGGCAGTATTCTGGTGAAACTGTTAATGTGTGTCATGGTTAAGAATAAATGATAGCATTCAGCAAACATGCACCACTGTTTTATGAAATTAGGTTTGTGTGTTACAGCATTGGGAAGCAGTAAATAAAGAATAAATAGAAATAAGTATACATGATGTTACTACAGCTCCACATAAACTGACCCAGGAACAGTAATACTGACTATGACAGCTTAGCTTTAGCTTTAGAGAGCACAGTAAACTGCACATTTCTGAGTTCTGATAAACAGTGATTAAAAATGTTTTATGGCATTTACAGATCTGGAAAGTGGTGAAATTAAAGATCAAGCACTCAAATCCCAGGAATTGAAAATGTGTTCTTGTACAATGCAGTGGTTCGACTAAATACTCTAGAAATCTCACACAGAAATGCAAACAGAAAATGAAGAGCATAGTTTGCATCTGTAAAACATGACACGTATATTATTACTTCCCACATGTTAAATGTTCACTGACCTGGGGATTGTCTTACAAAGCAGTATTTGTTGCTTAACCAGCGCTGGTCTTGTTATGGTAAATCACTTTTTACCAGGCTAGATTAAATAGCTACTTATGCTGCATGCCTAGCCATGTCAGGCTGGGTTAAGCTTGAGATTTTATAACCAGCTCTTAGAGCAACCAAGCACAGCCATCTAACAGAATATGTAATCACTGCACTTGTGACAGTGTTGCTTTTACCATTATAAATAGTTTTATTTCTACATATGTTTATGTTTAAGATAATATTACATACTCAGCCACAATTTAAATAGGGCTCACCCTCAATGTACTGTGAATTCAAAAAGGTTGATGGATTGCTCTTTGTAGGACGTTTGGGGCTGCTGGACTACGATGAAGTGGAACTCAGTAATCTGCACAGACAGGTGCTGCATACAGAACACACTCAGGGTCTGCCTAAAGCCCAGTCTGCAGCACAGGCCCTCAGCAGGTACTGACTTCTCTTACACCAAATGCATATTATAAGTATCTACTCCATTTATGCGTTATCACATTAAAAAAAAGTGAAAAAGAAAATCTTGATCAGCTCACAGGACAAAAATGAGTCTTTTGCATCGATTCCTCTCCAGCACTTTTCTTCCTCTCTTACATGTCTTAAATACTGCCTTAAAACAGGGCGCAGGTTTATTCTCTCAGGTAAAGATTGCACCAGCCTCTTGTACCTGTCCTCTTTAGCCATTTCCTTCACTAACTCCATCCAAGAACACAGCACTGACACTCCCACATTCCAGGATGACAACAGTATGTATGACGGAGGTATTCGACAGACATGATGGAACATGATGGACGCTCTTATGTCGAAAAGCAGATGAAATGCTGACGTAGGCAACCACAAATTACGCAGCTTGTGGAAGAGTGTAAGAGTGGCAGGGGAACATGTAACTGAGTAGTAGAAAATGATGCAAGGTGAGCTAATAACCTGAGGTTAATTTTACAGTTCCTTTTTATCTTTACAGATTATGGGAATGAGCTGTGTGTGAGCAGCTACTGATACAATATGATACGGATGCATTTGGACAGAAACAAACAAACAAATCACAGACAAAACAAATCACAAACAAAAAAAATTGTGATCACCGTATTACTTACTAGACTTTAAAGCTGTCTGTCTATGGATTAACTTTAAAGTTAACTTTAAACTTTTTGACAGGCTGAATTCTACAGTGCAGTGTGTGCCATATCATCTCCAGCTCTCATCTGAGAATGCCCTGCAGCTCATTCAACAGTATCCTCCTTCACCATGTGGACGCATTTTAAATGCAGCGTAATGCCCGTTCAGCGTTTGAGTCCTTGACTGTGTATTCTTTATGTATGATATTGTGGCTGACTGTTCAGATAACGTTCCCACGCGGTACCTTGTCAATGACGCCTGTGTTTTGAGCGGCAAACCGTTAGTGTCTGCTAGTGCCTTGAGAATGGAGGGACAGGTAAAGACTGCTTCTCAGAGCAAAATGAATCCAACAACCACACCTACACACTGAAAACAGTCTTTTTGGTCATTGGATCTATCTTAAAGTTCACTTTGGCTCTTTCTCTTTCTTGATAACAGCTCACCGTGTATAACTACAGAGGTGGGCCGTGCTACAGGTGTTTGTATCCTATTCCCCCACCACCTGAGACGGTTACTAACTGCTCTGATGGTGGAGTCTTGGGAGTAGGTGAGTCTAAAGCCAAGTTTACACACTAACATGACATTTTTAGAATGTTTTCAAAGGAAGTATGCTGGATGCTCTCAGTTGGAGTTTAGAATGTAGTACTGGATGATCTTGTAAAGAGTTAGTATCATGATATTTTCTACTTCAGATGATATTTAAGTTGGCATTAATAATGCTGCGTCGAGCTTAATGGTACAGAATGTCTCACCAACCTGACTTACCTTGATTGGACGAAAGTGTTTTTTTCATTTCGTTTGTTTAAAATGATGTCAAAGGGACCCTTGAACAATGTAGAAAGCTTTACTAATCTTTACTACTGTTCTTTCAAAACAACATGAAGCACAAAGCATATGACACACATTACAATTAACTGTCAGAGTAGGAGAGGGCAATAATGCAAAAATGTGATCTCACTTTTCATTGAATTTCAGGTACATACATTATAAATCTAAATAAAGATTTATAATGTATGTACCTGAAATTCAATGAAAATGTATCTGATTAGTTGGAACAAACAAGAAAGTAGCATGACATGAAAAAATATCACTAGAAACTATGAATACAATGATTTTTATTAACCATTTCACACACGATGCTGCTTCATTCAAAATAATGAATAAATAATAATGCAGGTCTGATCATGCTGTCTTTGTAGTGAAACATCCATTTGTGTTCTTTAATTGCAGACAACATCTACCATACATTCAGAAAAGCACAGTGTGGCATAAATTGTGAAAGAATTTGTCATCACGATTAAATAATGTCATATTACAGAGCATGAATATCATGGGTAAAGTAGACCAAATAGAAAAACATTTCATGAGTTTTATAACATAAATATAATGCTCCGTATCTATACATTGTTAAAACATCACTAAAACACGTTGTCACAGTGTCAAATTTCATATAGCAAGTATGCCGGTATAGATGATATCAAAAGTATAATCACCCAGTACTAGTAGAATACAGTAATCCCTCAGTTTTACGCGGATCAGGAGTCGCAGATTCAGTCACACTCAGATTTTTTTGGAGAACCGAACTCATAGTTTTACAGGAAATCCCCACAATAACTGCAAATATACTCTGCCTTTTTTTTGCTTTTTTGTTGCAATAAATATATTTTTCTGTTTTTACACAAGGGGACTCAGGGCAGGCTGTAGCCGACCTGAAAGCACTTTTTTCGAATTCCACACCAGGTTTGAGCCCCCGCGCTCCAAGCGTGATTTCTCCACAGTGCATTCCAGGAGACCTTTCCAACGAGCCCTCATTTGTATTTTTAGCCTGAGTAGATCAGTGGTTATTCCCCGAAAATGATTCACCTCGCCGCTGTGTCCCAATACTTTTGTCCCGCAACCTTCTGAGTTGCATATCTCGGCGGGGAATTTAAATTAAAAGATGGGTACCCGAATACAGGTTTACCTTTACATTTTCTTTAAGGGTAATGCATTAAACTGAGTTTAAAATGAAATTAAAGTGTTCTGGGAGCATGATTGAGGGCATTTTAGGGTTTACACTATAAAAATAGGCATTTTTAGGCTTTTTTTTTTTAAAACCAAAACACAACAATGCATTTTTTCACTATACTCGGGTGCTCTTGGAACGTAACCCCCGTGAAAAGCGGGGGATTACTGTATATTCATTTTTAGAGCAGCGGTGTTCAGATCTATTCAGAAATGGCAGCTGGTTTTTATTCCAAACAAGTAGAAGACCACCATATTCTTCTAGTTTCATCTGTTGGTTGCATGTATCAGGCGTGGGAATGAAAACAGTCCTCTGCAGATTAGAGTGTTCTAAACTGAATATATTGTTAGTGCTGGGTGATGTACTTTGAACACAGTTATGGTCAAAATATGCACTCCTAGTGGACATGTTTAGAATGGCAGCTTTCAAAGATTCCTGCAGTTTCGTAAGTTTCCTGAAAACATAACTGGATCAAAACTATGCGTCAAAATAATATGTACATTTACTTATATCATTTAGTTTTGCTAAAGGTTCGTGATCATGACAGCTGGTAGCTTTGCCTACATAAAAAGAACTTGTTTGACAGCACTTATTGGATTAAGCAACATGTATTACAATGAGAAAGTCCATAGAGGTCAGTCTACATCTGAAAGACCTGTACCATTAAGCTAGATCTGAAAGAGAGGATTGTAGACTTGCACAAGTTAAGAATGTCTGTGTTCCAAAATCGACACCTTCAAGCATGGATGTGTTTGTGGCTGCTCACATGGACAAAGACCACATTGACTTCTGAGTAGAGTTTAATGATCAGAGTTATTTGGCCAAAGTGACCGGAGTAATGTTTGGAGGAGGAAAGGCATTTGATCCCAAGAACTGTTTCTTCAGTGTAAGAACCATCAGCTGGAAGATTTGAATCCTGGAAGCAACTAGATGTTCTTGCAGAGCAGTGACCCTAAGCACATATCTAAACTGGTTTTGCAATGGTCTACATAAAGCCTTGATCTCAACCTTATGCTTAAAGGACAGGTCCTTGCTGAACAAACAGACAAATTTGGTGGAACCAGTTCTGCTGAAACAGCGGTTAAAAATTCAAACACAGCTCTCCCAGAGGTTTGTTTGTTGCTACCAAGGTTGAGGTGAAAAGTGCTAAGAGACAGTAAATCAAATATGATGTTTGCTGTATGTATAATTTTGAACCTGTATGTATGTATAATGTTGAACCCTGTGTTGTTTTCAGGAAGCCCATAAATGCCAATCAGTTCAAATTTGCGCATCAGATTTCTGAATGTCTTTTGTAAAAAACAAAACAAAAACAAAAAACCCAGTATGTCATGTTATGAATGTATGTAAGCTGTAGTTGTCCAGGACCAGGACTAATCACCTCTGCATGTCAACCTGTTTCTCTTTCTCTTTGAGCTCTAACCTTCTGCTCTGCTGTTAAAGCACACATTAGGTTTACCAAGCATCTGCACACTGCCTATCTGGATTTCTCCCCTGAAAGCCCCTTTTAGAGACATGACTTAATGTGTTTGAAAAACTGGCCCCTTGCATGCAGTAAATATGCACATGTATAAATAAACTGTGCTCATGTAGAATGTTTACTTTCCTACATGTGACCAAGTATGCCACGGATAATTATAGGCGGCCTGGGTTTTCAAGCCAAAGGCAGAACCTCTGCCATATAAAAATATGTGGCTTTTCCTTCTCCTACAGTGCCTGGAATCATGGGCTGTCTCCAAGCTTTAGAGGTTCTGAAAATCGCCTCTGGCCAACAATGTATCCTTCATACAGAACACATGAGAATAATTGCTTTGTGGTGCACAATATGTAAAAATGTTTCTTTAACTAACTGATGCAGCTTCCTTTGGGCAGCAGCTGCTGATGTTTGATGGTCAAGAGGGCCGCTTCCGCTCCATAAAGCTGAGACCCAAACAGGCGGGCTGTGCTGTGTGTGGAGAGGCGCCCACAGTCACAAAGCTGCAGGACTATGAGACATTCTGTGGCTCTGCTGCGACGGATAAGGTTAGAATCACATGTCAGAGGGCAGTTTCCTGTGTGAACATTGAGCGTACTGTAGTAGTAGATTTTTAACTAAAATACTGACTACTGTATCTAAATATTTCTAACCATTTAGTATTCTAGCCATGGTGACTGCTCATTTACATTTTCTTTGATCTCTTTTTGTGTTACATAAAACACTCCAACATTATAAAATCAGCTTGAAGAAAATGTAACATAAAAGAAAAATATAGAACATGGTATCTTATATCTAACCTTCTGTTAATACTCATTATGGGGCAAATTTGCAACCTACAAGGTCAGAATAAGTATTCATAGCTAACATAAGTTTTAGTTATGTCTGAAATAAAGTCATGAATGATCAGAGAATTCCAGTTTATCAACCAGCTAATTTGAACTGGGTTTCAGTAAACTTTCGTGGCTTTATTTATGCATCAAAATTTTTCATACATTATTAATAGCCCTGGACTAAACAGGTGCATTTTCTCTAATAGCAAGTCCTTTGACATTGTTAGTGAATATAAGGCACATACACATGTGGCATAAAGACTACACCTCTAGACAAAACCTGTACTCCTTCAATGTGCTTTAAAGTGACTTGTATTCTGAATGCAACTTCAAAAATGTTCACAAGAGGTCACTGTTACTCTAACAGCGTATTTTTATTTAGAGCAGCAGACTACTCTTGGCGATTTTAACAAATGTATGTGTTGAAAACTATATGCCTAAAGCAAATCAAGTGCAGAAGCCCATGGAGCCAAATAATACGTTTGTGCTCAGTTTCAGGCTTTCAGGCATCTGAGATGTTTGAGCATTAAAGAGCAACACCTGAAAAACATAGTCATCAGAACACTGTCACTTAATTAGTATTGACTTAATAAATTAATTTGACTATAGACTGTGAAAGCCTGATGGTCATTATCAGGGTTTTCCCCTTTTACAGTGTCGAAGACTGAACCTTCTGACCTCAGAACAAAGAATCTCTGTGCAGGTATGAAATATTTACAAATCATTGTAGCTATTATGTAAGATCCTTCCATGTATTCTCTTTCCCTGTATATTTTCCCATGTCAAGTCATAAATGAGACATAAACTACATCTTATGAACCCCAGGAGTATAAATCCATTGTGGACAGTGCGACTCCTCACCTCCTTCTTGATGTTCGGCCCAAGGTGGAAGTGGATATTTGCTGTCTGCCGACTTCAATCAGTAAGCATCTAAAATTTCAAGAATTTCAGTAAAAACAGACTTTGTTTGGTGAATATATTTTATTTTATTTCACCAACAGACATTCCACTTGCCAGTTTAGAGGAGCGAAAGACTGATCATGTCAATCTGCTGAAGGAGAAGATCCGTGAGCTGAAGCAGCAGATGAGTGTGGAATCACAAGTACCAGGTAATAATAAGCTGATTTTGGCTCTTTCAGTGATGCACACAGTGATTTAAGCATGAAGAACTCCACCGTATGGACCGTGTTCAGACTGAACATATCTGTATAATAATATTTTGCTTTTTTTTTTACATACAGTTATTGATTTTAATGGTGAAATTGTGACTGACAGTTCTACAACTGACCAATGCAAATATTCAGAGGTTCCAAATCCTTCATTTTTCTTGTATTAATGTATTATTTATGTATTGTTTGGTCCAATTGTGGGCCTCTTTATCCCTTAGAATTAAAGACCCTCCTTTTGCTTCTAGGTCTTTAACCCTGAAATATGATTTCTAAAACTTATTTTATTCAGATCGTCTGTCCTGTATGGTGTCTCATTCAGAAAGCAATCTAGACTGAAACACTACTGCAAACTACTGTGTGAATGGGCAGGGCTAAAGTGCTTTATGCTGCGTAGGTGGATAAATGATAATGTGTTGGTTTTCATGACATCACAAAAACAGTGAATTTAAAACTGGCTGTTTTCGCAGCATAATTTCCATTCATGGACTGTGGTTTGTTTACTGTGTTTGTGTACTATGTGAAAATCTCTTATTGCAAATAGGTTAACATGTTTTTCATGGTATGGATGTTTTAATTTCAATATGAGATGTGTTATAGTGTATATACTATAGGAGATCTAGGAGGGTTCATTTCCGGCATTGGATATGACTAATATTTCTAGTCAAACTAGAGCTGTGTTTTGAAGAAGGAGCTCATGGAACGGGGCCTTCAGAAAACTCCAACTTTCATGCTAAGTATTATAGTGGGTTTTAAGGAAAACAAAAAAGCTTTTGAAAGTAGTTATGCTTCTAAAAAGATTGCACAATAAGTTCCATCACACTGTAAAGAAAGAAGTGCTGAATTTAAAATAATTATAGGATATAGGATTGGTATTTGCTAACCCTCCATCTTGCCTGTCCGCTCTGTTCTTTTAACAGTGCTTTTCTCTGTTCACACAATTTTGCTGCTGGAAGACAAGCAGCCAATACTTGATACATTGCTAGCATATTGAGCCACGTGTGTTAAGTGATCTTATCTTGTGTGTACAAGTAAGTGCTCCATCTGTATACCAAATGTCTGCAGCTACCTATCACAGGACAACTGGGCCAGCTACATACGCGGCGAACAAAAGAGTGGTAATCTGAGTTTCCTCAGGCTAATTAGGCTTTTGTAACATTGCATTGCCAGAGTACTTGCTTTTCTTGGATGACCAATGAGGATGGAGGTGATGGCGTTGCTAAGCAGTCATTTTCCAACACAGAAATAGCCTGGTCATCAGAAACAGCTGGCCTCCTGTTCCATAATCAAGCTTTTGTATGTGGTGTGTTTTTATTAGAGATGAGAAGCTCTATTTGAGTTAGAGTGTTTCGATTAAGATAAGATTACTTAATACCATGGCTTGAAGTAAGGTAGGTGCTGTAATGGGCCTGACTTTATAAAACTATGCTACCAGCATATTTCCCACAAGCTCCCGAAGCCACAAGAGAAAAAACTAGATCCCCACCCTTCAAAATTGCATTTTGCATTGTGAAAAAAACAGCTTCTAAAGGACAAGGAGCTAACCACACTTTTCCCCTCGCTCTCTTTCTCTTCCCCTATCCTCTTTACTAGTCTTTGTGTTGTGTAAACTGGGGAATGATTCTCAGAAGGCTGTTCAGATCCTGGAGAAGATGTCAGGATCAGAAGTGGAGGGAATCGCTGTGAAAGACATAAGCGGAGGCCTCATGGCATGGGCTAACAAGATTGATCTCTCCTTTCCACAGTATTAACGATCATTTAGTGTTTGTATATTTGCTGTAATAAAATAAAAGAGTTGTTTTTACTTGAGTTGTTTGTTACATTTCTGTTTTTTTTTATTTTATTAACAAATAAAATAAGAATTCACTTGGTGAATGGATTCAAATGCATAGAAAGAATTTCACATTGTTCACATTGTGCTGTGGTGTGTTCACACGTGACTATAAGAGTTAATAAATAAATAAATAAATAAAATAAAAATAGAAAATATACCTGGAAAATAAAAAATGGAATTTAATAGGGTGGTAAGCATTTAAACACTATAAAACACACATATTAGAAAAAAATCAATATTAGCATAAATAAAACTAATATTGATATAATAGGGACTGATTGTGTGTGTGTATATGTAGCTATGCATGTATTAGCTTTAGCATATCCAAAACTTTCTATGTGGCCTGCTCAGTATTACTAGTTACTGTCCAGCACTTGATTTGGCTACTTTGCTTTACTGAGTTTATCCTTATTTTGTATAAAGAAATGGGGTGGTTCAAGTATTTTGCACAGTACTGTACATATAAGTTGAAGATACCCATACTACATGCAGTATGTGCACATGATTCATTCTAATGCATATTAAGAGAGTCCAGCACAAAGCCTAGCTGCTCAATCATGACTAACCCTGTCAGTAGAGGTTTCTGTCCACAAAACGAACACCTTGTATCTTTAGGTACTTTGCAAAATATAAAGAAAACAGGTGGTTCAAGACTTTTGCACTGTAGTGTGCATATTTCCATAATATCTTGGAGTTTCTGTGTGTTTTTATGCCCATTCATTCTGTAGAGCTTTTATGAGGTCACACACTGATGCTGGAAGAACTTATCCAACCAAGTATTTATGGACCTTGCTTTGTGCACCGTGGCACAGTCGTGCTGGAATAGAAAAAGGGCAATTCCCAGACTGTGTCCACAAAGTTGGAAGTAAGGTGTTGTCTTGGTGTCCTGAAGCATTAAGATTGCCCTTCACTGGAAATAAGCGGGCATAGCCCAAAGGCGAGTCCCAATACTTTTGTCCACATTGTGTGACTGATTCTAGCCAGTAGAGGTTGCTAAAACGCCCCCAGCCTCTGTCCACATAACGGAAACGGCGTACAGGACAGGCATGCGCGGGGAGTAAAGGCAGGAAAAAAAACGAAACCCATCGCATTTATGGGGCTGTAGTTGGTCTGTTTTGGGCTCCAGACCCACGTCTGCTTTCCCTGAACTCTAAAACCCAGAGAGAGAGACTTTATTCTTCTTTAGAAGAGATGGAGGGAGTCGCCCCCGCTTGGAACGAGAACAAGAACAAGATGCTGGTGAAGTAGCTCTTCAGCACCTGGAGAAAACCGAGGAAAACTTTCCAAAAGCCGCACAATTCAGGACTCTTTCAGCAGAAATAGGTACTGTCAGGGGTTTTAAAGTTCATTTTTTCCTGTTAAAGACCAGGGGCTCCCACAAAACAAGTCTTATTCTTCATTTTCCACTGCAGACACTGGCTTCTGGTGTTTTTCTCAGTCGGTCCACTTGTTACGGAGCAGAAAACGCCTTTTCTCAACATTCAGGTGGTGTGTGTTTTCTCTAAGCCCTGTTTGTGTGTTAAGAGGGAGTCACGCATCGTTACTGGAGTTTATATTACTTATGCAGTCTTTACTGGGCCCAAACAAAGCCATTGTATAACTTGTTTTGCTGGCATTCGTGGTCTTCTGCCAGCTCTGCGATCAGGAGTGGGAGGATCCTCTCCAGATGTGGAATGGTTGTGGTTCCAGATGTTAGCTTTAACGCACAACTGCTACAATAGCCAACAGAGCCACTAAATATTAGGCCATTTATCACAACCCCCTTTTTCTATTGTTGATTATGCACCTCTGTGAAGTTGCTTTTATTCAATTACTTTTTTGAACAATATCTGTTAAGTATTAAATGTGACAAAAAGGTAAACAAAAAGACAACAAAAAGAACACTCCTCCATGCTTTGTCACTCATGCATCAGTCTCTGAGATGGTGAACTGCATTCTTATACTTTATCTTTGACAAAGTCCATACATGGTCTCCATATGTATTCAAATTTCTTCCTTTTTAGCCTTCATATGTAATTTGTCTTAACAGCCAGGAATGACTTTTAATCAGAAACAAAGTTTAGTTTTTTCATTTCTGAAAATTGAGTCATATTACTTATTATGACTTATTAATGAAACTACTGATCTCGTCTCAACCAAGTGTCAGGTGTCATTTTGTCCCTGTATTTGTCCAGGTAGTAATTATATGCTGTTACATGTTTATCAGTTGTAAATGCAACTTCTTATATGTTGTATTTGTTGTTTCTCTCTTTTTTTAATAACAGGAATGGCACTTGAAAACCAGCTCTAGGATGACTGTCGCTCTATCAAGGCTCAAGCTGGGGTCCTGATCGCTCAGCTGAGACATAAACGAAGCTCTTGTCAACCCAGCATGTACTCCCTAGAGCAACAGAGGCACTGAGGTGTGCAGCAAGAACACTAGAGCATGCTATCTAGACCATCACGCTATCGTTGTAACAGAGGAAGTAACGAAAAGAAGGGTGACAAAGATTGGGTAACTTATGCCGAGGACGGGGCAGACGTGCAGCAGATCGGAGACTCTTGACTTACTGTATAAGGATCAGATGTCCAAATAAAACACCTGCGGACTCGGCCATATTGAGCCACAGATTTCAAGCTCGTCACCTCCAGTTTTACACAGCAGTCATCTCAGCCGCAGGAGGAAAGCCAATGTCTGCCTGCAGCAGCACGACTCCTCTGACGCCCTTACTCAAAGCCTACCTCCACTCTCACCCACCGACGCCCCCCACCCCGTCCCCGTCCCCCAGCCCTCCGGTGGCCCTTTACAGCCGCCTGTCCAACGGCAGCCACAGCGCCCCCAGCCCCACTCTCTCCAGAGGATCTCTCCATGGAGTCTCCTTCCTCCTGCAGATCGGACTCACCAGAGAAACGGTCAACCTGGATGCACATGACCTGTCACTCAACGCCGTCAAAGACCTGGTCTGCTCCATCATCGACCAAAAGGTAGCAATTCTCACATCTTGACACTATGTACGCACACTATCTTAATTAAAGGAATAGTTTGGTAAAAAAAAAACAATTTTGGGGTCTGCAGTTTGCTTCTGTAGTTTTGCAATGAAAAAAATACAAGCTTATATCCACCCAGTGTTATCTCTTTTGACCATTTTTACACTGAGTATCTATAAAAGTGGACACAAGAATTGACAAAATCCTGGGTTCAGGACAGCTGCTGTTTCTCTTATGAGCTATGCAGCACATAGCGTTTATGGATCCACTTTTATGGATAATACTCCTTATAGTGTCAGAAATGATATAAACGAGCCTGTATGAGATACTTAACAAGACATAAAGTAGATTGCATGATGCTAATAGGCGAGTTTTAGCAACAGTTCCTTTTTACCCACATTAGACTTGTGGCTAAAGTGCAGAAAGTACAAGACCTTGTCTTCGCTGCCATGAAAAAAAAGAAGTGTCTTGAATTTACTTGATTCAAATGTGTGCATCTGCAAAACATCAGTGCAGTTATTGCCAAAAGTGAATGAATGGCAGTATATGTGTGGGTGTAATATATTGTGCAATTTATGTCATTCTTGTGGAATTGATGTACATGTTTAAATCAAGTAAACTATTATTTTCAGTATGATTATATATATATTTTTTTACCAAACTATTCTTTCAACCTTGTGCTGCAGTAGGGTATGCAACAAACTACAGTATGGTCCAGGATCTTTGTGCCTGGCCCAGAACGAGCTGTAACAAACTTTGCTTTCATTCGTAGCTGCACTAACGCTTAACATGTTACAAATGTTTAACCTATTGCATATTATTTTGACATTTATTTTGGAATGATTACATTTACTGTTGAAAACATTGGTCTTCTAGACATATTTGCTGTCTTATTTAGTGGAGGAATGGAGTGTGTTTGAAAATTATAAATCTGTAAACAGTAGTTGTAGTTCATTTTGATAAAGTAAGGAAGTTTATTTTCTTGGGGTATAACACAGCCCACAGTTTGATTTAGTTCATTTCACAATTCAATACTCTCACCACATTTTAAACAAAATTTGAATGAAGAAAAGTGAGGACTGTATGCAGTTTTAGCATCATACAATAATTAGTCTGGAGTTATGAGGCCGGAGGATTGCAGTGCATAACGCGTTTGTGCTGGAGTGGGTTGTTGATTAATGCTGGTACTTTACAAACTTTAGTGCAACTGCATCAGTTATAATAATCAATGGTTTTCTCATTCTGCATGGTGCATATCTTTGCATTTTTGCATTTATCACAATTTTGCAATGCGTTGTTACACCCCTCTTATTATCAGTCAGCATTTCTTGATTGATGACCTTGTTGTCAACACATGTGGTTGCAATTTCTGAACAGTCTTCACTCTTTCCAATCATGGCAGAACGGTAGGAGGTTTCCTAGGAGCCTGTAGAGTAGAGCACTGAAATCTGTGTCAGTAGTAATTTTGAATATGGTTGAAATGGAAATAAAGCTGCTGTCAATGATTTTCTGTGCAGGAAGAGGACATCAGAATTTCTTATTTGAATGAAATCAAGTATATTATGTGATTTCCATTCTATTAATTTATGTAAAAGCGTGAGACTAATTGCCTAATGTCTGGCCTGTGCTATAATCGCCAGGAAGTCGCTTTAGGGGATAAGCAACGAGGGGCATTAGCCGCTGATTAAAGACCACATTTTCATTCCATCAGTTCTAAATCTGTTCACATCCACTGAGGGAAATGCACTGACACAAACAAGGCAGCGCAGGTGTGAGTGTTGATGTGGGCTCCAGTTCAAAACAAGATGAATAGTGCAAGCATGTGTCAATCTCTGCTTGGTCATTTCCGAGCACATTCAAGGCTGCAGGTTTTCTTCCTTAAACAAACAAATCAGCATCAGTTTGAGAAGGTTTAGGGCTCTGCTCTAAAGCACTTAAATGGCTTTTGTTGTGTAATACAGTGAACTAACCCAGTTCCAAACCTTTTAAACTAGATCACACTTAACAGCTCCATCAAAAGCATGGCATTGTTCTCAGCCAGGCAGTCATGTGCTGACATGACCTGTTAACAGCACAAGATGCGTTCTTGCCCGCTGATAAGAGACGCACTGTAACCTTGCACAGTTCCATGTTAATCTGCTACGTAAGCAGACAGACGGCAGTTCTAGCAGCCAGCGCTTGGCTTTGTGGGCTTCCAGTCTGGGGCATTTTGGGTCAAGATCACATTCCTTCAGGCCAGTGTAATGCCATGGATCTTTATGAGCTCCATCGATACTCACTAGCTAGTTATCTTAAAAAACATATATTTTTCTATTTGGCAAGTGACAACTGAGATATATATTTATCAAATCACATTTTACAGTCATATCAGAAAAGCACTGCTTTATTAAAAACATGTCAGCTCATATTTGAGCTCCTCAAAAGCAGTATCTGTGTCAGTGACAAAATTATTCAGTATATCAGTTCGGGCCTCTAGATGTGGTCTAGATGTGGTTTTATTGTAAATCTGCTGCATGCAGCAGAACCATTTGCAATGGAAATGTGCAAAACTGAGCAACGGTGTCCAACTCGTGTTTTCTGTGAGCTGTTCTGTATCCCTTTCCCCAAAAACCCATGGGATGAGCCGAAAACCCCATCTGCTGAGATCCAACCCGGCAGGATCATATGGCTTTGATATCAGTGGAAAATATGACTCTGACTTCTCCCATCGTCCTGGCCATCTTTACACATACGAGCGCACGCACATTCACACACACACGCACACTCAGACTCACACACACACACACACGTCTGTGCTCAGTGCTGGACCAGTCAATAGGGCGCAGACAGGAAAAGTGTTTTATATTCTGCTATCTCATTAGATATGCCTTTGGGTGATTTTTTGCCTCTGGGTGCATTACATTTACAGGACTGGAGGACCGCCAGGAAAAGTAAATGATTCACCAGTAGATCTTAAGCCATACATTCATCTGCCGATATTATAAACGTTCTTTCTGACCTTTGCAGTTCAACACATTCATATTTTCTGGCCTGCAAAGGATGAGATCACTGGCTTGTTTGCACGGTTGGTTGTTCCATTTCTGTAATTTGTTTCAGCTACTACATTTGTGAACCAGATGTTTATTAATAACATACGCATTAATGTAACAGAATAATGAGCTGGATTTGCTTTCGTATCCTCTTATTTTGAATGAAGTGCAAATACAGTGATAGAATAGAGGAATTCCACAGATTTTTCTAAAATTTGGCACAATTCAGACACTGATAGAAACAAAGTGAAATGGTGCATTGTGATGAATCTTACCAACTTCGACATTTTTACTGTGGCAGTGGATCAGCGGTTGTTTTATTTACTATCCAAAAATGACCATTTTATTTACTATCCAAAATGATGCAAAATGACCAGTAGATTCCTACACAATGTGACTACAATAAAGTAGGTTCCCAGACCAAGATATTGATGTTGAAATATTAAAGGTTTAAGTTCAACACAGCTTTAAAAATCATTTTATTTGATCATTTTATTAAAGTACTGCTCGAAGCTGGCATATTTTTGATGGCCACTGGGCCAGTGTATACCTCTTTGTCGCATGTGGGTCTGTTTTTGTTGAAGCAGTGTTTTGGCAGTTGCCTCCCTCTACATGTGTTGTGGAAATAGCAGTTGGTGGTTGGTACTTTGCTTGCTAGCCACATGAAATCTTCCTGTTAAAGCAGGAGGCTGATTCTTAGAGTCGTGAATCTCTCTGCTGACTGTCATGGCAAGATATGTGTGATACTTTTGGTATTGTCTCTGGGTACAGATAATGTAAAATTAGTGCTTTTAAGGATTATTTTGCTATAACCATATTACATGTTATATTCTTGTAATATATTAAAGTCCTGTGCAGATGTTTGGGCACCATTGTTTAAGTAAGGTTTCGTTGATTTTCCACATGAAAAGAATGACACATTCCCTACATGTCAACAATTTAATGCACAATTTTTTTTTAACTTATCACCTAGCATCAACAAAATATGTAACATGTTTGTACTGAACTACCTAATTGACTCCAGTTGCATAGGTTGTTTTTTCATTTATTATACTCGTGCAAATGCTGAGTCAACTTACAAACCCATAGTAAAAACATTGTGATTGGTTACATAGGATCATTGGCTTCTGCAGTATCAGCATCTCAAAGTCCAATATTGCAGTAATATTTAACAGCAAGCATATTGTACAGCTCTAGCAATCATAAAGTTGTTGGTTTGGATCGGTAATGGATTTGGTGTCATGTTGCAGAGATGGTCTCATACCTTTTATCCTGCTGCACTGCCCTGCAAGGCAAGGTGTTCCAAAGGCACGTACTGTTTGGAGCTGTAAGTCCTGTTATTGGTGTCTGTAAAACCTTTTCTGCGATAAGAGCCGCTAAATGGTGAGCTGAGCCTGAGCCATTTCAAACAAATTCAAAACCTGAAGCAATAACGGAGAAAAATGTGATCACACTGCTTTGCAAGAAAAATGTTTTGAGAGCTTCCAAATGACAGGGCTTTTGTATTGAACTGGATCTGACCACGATGTTTCATTGCTATCATGTCAGCTCCTGGATGAACTTTTGGTCCTCAGTTAGGTTTATAGTTTCAGATAAACTGCACTCACTGTAATGGAAGGGCACTACGCAAACCACACAGAGCTGCCTTAGACTTTCTGCTGGATGCAGAAACCACATGACCTGGCCATACATCAGTCCTGTGCCCTTCTTGTATACAGAGGAATGAAAAGCAGAGATCAGTTACACTACATTGCTTATGGATGATGCCTGACCTAGGGTCAGGTCCACTGCCATTTGGGAAACGGGTACAGTATGCTTTGGGCTGCAGCCGTTCTTGCGATTATCCAGGTGGAAAGAAAAAAAAAACACAACCTTTTCACTGAAGTAGAAAATTTCTAATCTGAAGAAAGAGCAGGATGTCTGTAGCACTGGCTGGGCTTTTGGAGCCACGCAGAGCTTAGCCTCTTCGTGCTTTGTGCCTGGTGTTTGATGGACATTGTAGTTCATGATGAGGGGAATAAACATCTGATAGTGAAGCGCTTCCTGTTTTGGTGTCGCCCTGGCCCTGCTGCGCTGCCACAGAGGGAGCAGTCACAGGACAAAAGTTCAGCATGTTAACAGTGACATGCAAGCAGCATTCTTCACATTTCCAAGAGCTGACGTTTGAGAAGGTCCTGTTGAACGTCTAAAGCCTGGAAAATTGGATTAGCATTTTAGATTAACCTTTTAAATGTGTAGCATTATCACTGCCAGGTTGCTAGACGTTTGCAATGCATAAATATAAAAACAACATATTGATTAATACCCTTTTTAATGAACCTGTTGAGTGTTTTAAACACGTTTGGTTAAAAGTAACAGCAGAGTTTGGTTACAGGCACTGCGTTGGATGTTATACATCTATTTTGAGAGTGAGCATTAATCATAGTAATTAGTAAGAGATTCTCTGTACATATGCTGCTTCATGTCTGTTTTGGTGCAAAACTGACAACCATGTTAAAATGTTAAGAATGTTTCTACTT
Organism: Brachyalestes nurse; assembly: GCA_037974405.1. Classification (NCBI taxonomy): domain Eukaryota; kingdom Metazoa; phylum Chordata; class Actinopteri; order Characiformes; family Alestidae; genus Brachyalestes; species Brachyalestes nurse. Next base: position 1,596,350 of record JBBPCY010000150.1, on the reverse strand, counting down.
TTGCTAAACAAGACTGTATGCTCAACATCTTTTTGTCAAAGCTAATAGCAATAAAATGTCTCCTCTACTTAAAAACATCTGTTATCTATTTGCTTGAATGAAGTGTGGGTCAGGAACAATTAGTACGCAATTTTAACATGCTTCTCTTATATAAGTGCAGGAACTGCAGCTGCTGCAGAAGGTATGCTGTGGAATCCAGGAATTTCTCATCAGCTCTTAGATAGGTGTTGATATGAAATAACCATTGCACAATCGCCTGTATATCAGTGTAAATGTGAACGGCGGGAGGATGTACTTTAACTCTGGACTTAACAGCCCCTTCCTCTCCATGTCTGTCAGGACGTACGATAAAGCTAGCTGAGATGAAGAAATGTTGTAGCTTTTCTGGCAAACACACTGGAAAAAAGCATAAACTTCTCATAATGTCTCCGAAGGCAGTTTTATTAACATTAAAACCTTAGTGCCCGAATTGAAACACCACAGCAGCTGGAAACACTATACGGCTGGATGTTACTAGCAAGTTAGTAATCCCTCCCACTTCCACTCCCTAGACAAAGACTTCACAGGCAAAGCTGGGTGTATTCATACGCTATAAGGACAAAAGTATTAGGACGACTGACCATCACACCAACAGGGACTTTAATGACATTACATTCAAAAACATAGACTTTAATATGCAATTGATCCCCCCTTTGCAGCTGTAAGACTTTCTTCCTGGAAGGCTTTCCACAAGATTTTGGAGTTTCTGTGGGAATTTGTGCCCATTCCTTCTGTAGAGCATTTATGAGGTGAGGCACTGATGTTGACTGATGTTGGAGGAGAAAGCCTGACTCGCAAACTCTGTTCCAGTTCATCCCAAAGGTGTTAGATGGGTTTGAGGTCAGGGTTCTGTGCGGGCCAATTGAGTTCCACACTGAACTCTTGTATTTGTGGAGCTTGCTTCATGCACTGGAGCACAGTCCTGCTGGAATAGAAAAAGGCCTTCCTCTAACTGTGTCCACAAAGTTGGAAGCATGACCTTGTCCAAAATGTCTTGGTCTGCTGAAACATTATGGTTGCCCGTCTTTGGAAGTAAGGGGCCTAGCCCAAACCCTAAAAATGGGTGTGTCCCAAAACTTTTGTCCATATGGTTATGTAGTCCCAATTTCTACATCATATGAAGGTTTCTTTCTTGGTTTCTGTGTCAGAATTGGCACATATGTACCTGAAAACGGTCAAATTTTAGCATTGAAATGTCATTATTTCAAGAATATTGCATATGAAACTGCATGTGAAAGTAATGTGTGACAAAGCGGGGTAATTAATTTGTTAGGGGTTGAACTGAACCTAAAGAGTGATTTGTGATTAACCCTGAAATTACTTTTGATATACTTCTCAGGCATATTTCAGTAGTTGCACATTATGTATTGTATTAGTATCAACAAGTAGCACTGAAAAGTTCAATCTGCATTTCTGTTTTTTGTTTTTTTCATTTTGTTTTAGTGTGGAAAAAGTTAGCACATTAGTTTGCAAAAATAAAAAGAATGTGTTTGTTTTCAAAACAGGACACACAGCTTTTTAAAAAAATAAAATAAAATTCAAGGGATAATAAAACATTTTACTCACTAATGCAAATGTGCTCTCAATTACTACATTAAAGTTTAGAACCCGCCCAGTGGAACAGACTTTTTCTGCTTGTTTTAATGAGTGAGAAAGTCAGAAATAATATTTTATTACAGCCTAAGGTGGCCAGGATGGCGGATTGGTGATCTTGCTTCGTAATTGTCAGTAATCAATATCTCAATATATCTTAAAAGCACATTAATAAACACTTAAATAACATAAATGTTTTCTGTATGTATTTACATGTATTTGCCCAAAAATGTCAGGCGTTTATGTGATATATGTGACGTGCCTGTTCTTATAAAAGCATGTGGCTACTGTAACAGAGAAATTGTTCATAGTCTGTCTCAATGGTGTGGGATGCTTAGGAAGTATTTAATAGACCTACATCCTGTACATCTAGCCATTTCAATTTCAATGGAATATTCTATCAGATTGATCTGGCTGACAGGAAGAGGGGGGAAATCTGCCTTCTGTTTTCTAGGAGGAACTTTAGCATTCCCATCTCGCAGATTCACTGGGAGGATGGCTGTCAACATTAAAATGTTATCAGGGCAACAGAGACTTGGAAGCAGGCTGTGAAGAAGTCATGAGAGAAGTAGAGTGCATTAAAAAGGAGAGAGAGAGAGAGCACATGGAAATTAGAGTGTGCTATAATCCTACTGGCCAAAACTAACTGTGAAATGAACAGGAAATAAATCCCCCCCAGCTGTACCCCAAAGGGCCATATAGCAAGCATCTGCTTACTCCTATGGAAGAAACAGTATTTCATTTGTCCATCCAGGAGGATATACGGTTACTTAAAACCTTCACCATGACATTGCCTAGAAACCCAGGTCCCAAAAAAAAACGTTTTTCACAAAGTGAGTTTCCGGATGCAAATTGGGTTAAAGCCTGCATATAATGCTTAGTTGTAAAGACAGATATTGCATGTGCATAAGTGCCTTTTTTATTGAGACCTACATAAAGGAAATTCAGAATTTCATTGTTAATACATTTCAAGCAAAGCCTCGGAGCATTTTACTAATGAGAATGAGTTCTGTTTCATGCGTTAGTGAGTGTTAGTGAAAGTGGAGGCTGTGCTCATCAGCAGCTTTTGCTGAGAGAGCGGAGTAGCAAGGGGAAGTGCTCACTTGTAAAGAGAGAGGCTTAATCTCTACCATCTGCAGTTTCACTTTTTGTTGTTCCTGCCCAAGTGCACGGTGGAACAGTTCGAGAAAACACACTCCCACAAGTCCGAAATCATGCATCACGGCAGCGTGACTCATCAAAAGCCATCACAGGCCGTGTGTGTCTCCCTCTGTATCGGACCAGAGCCCACTGCTGCTTTTGAGAGAGTGTGTGTGCGTGTGTGTGTGTAAGAATCATAGCCTCCACCACAGCCACGTGGATGTGTGCGTCCCTGGCAGCATGAGTGGGACACGGCTGCGTGCATGGAGGGAATTTACTGGCTAAAACCTCAGCGTTAGCCTGTGGATCCGATGTTTCTTAAAGCGATAGTTCAGGCGAAAATTACATTTATGCGATTTTTTCCAATGTGGCTGATCAGTCAAGGCGTGTTTTGCTTCCTCGGTTTTGCACTAGAGCTGCCAGGCTAATGTTGCTAAAAAGTAAGGAGAGCTTATGGAGACTGGTTTGCATTATGCGAATGATTTACCCATATTACAAAAACCAAAGTATGTTGCACAACTAAAAACAGCAATATGAACCATTTGGAAACCTGCTTTTCCCTACTTTTGTCCATAACAGCATGCCATACAATGTCAGAAACCACATAAGCAGGTGTCTTAAGTCTCTTAAGTGGTCCATATCCTACATTTATAAGATTTACCCTTTTTTGCCTCTTTTTGTTAACTTCAAGCATGGGGTATGTATTTTGCCTCATTCAAACTAGGCTGCGCCAAAACACTGCAGCTCACCCCAAGCCATTTACTATAATCTGGATCAGATACATTGCAAAACCAGTTTAAATCAATTGCAAATTCAAAATGGGCAGATTTTACAGCTACATTTGCATATATCATATGGATGAAAATATTGGAATACAAAAATGTGACAATATGTATTGTGGACATGTGATGATACATCTTAGAGGATGGAATGGTTTATAGTGTTAAACCAGTGATAATCAACAACCCAATCCAGCACATTCATATCATACGTCACCCACCTGCCTTCCAACTCTATTGCACCACATCTAAATAGATGTAATTTTTCATTCCGATTTCATTCTAGATATTGTTAAATGCTGGAATATTAAACATCAGCCTCTGTTATTTAAAGAAAATGAGGAAAATTCTGTTGGTTCTTGCACAACGACAGTGAACTGAAGAAAGTGTGTGATGTTTTAGGCATGTACTAAATGGCCAAACACAAACTTTTAACAGACTGACCACATTTGTTGTAAAGGGAAATTTGTGTCAGATAGACTTTGGCCTGAATGATTCTTTTAAACATGCCAGTTTTTGCATGTCCGTGTTCATGTTTTAAACTTGCTTTCTGTTTTCTGCTCTGTAAAAAAAAAAAGTTTATCAAATCTAATGGACAATGAAGTTCAGTAACTTAAATGTACATGTAAAAGGTCATTAAGCTTATTTAAAAGTTTTGAGATGATAACCTGTGATATTTAGACCCTTTTCTTTGTAGAGTGTGGGATTATTTATCTTTGAGCTGTCGCTGCCTTGTGATACAATAACACAGTTTTTTGTGGACTTACAAATCCTGCCAGATTCATTTAGTCTGACGACTTCACAAAACGTCTCATTGTTCCAATCACAAAGGCCGCTTCCTAAAATCAGCAAAAATAATCTGTATATTGAGGTCATGATTTACATCTCCAACAATATGACCAGATACAGTTTTTCAATTCCTGTGTATCGACCATTATGAAATCCTGAAATCAAACAAGATTTTTGTTTGGAAAAACACTGACATTTCTTGGCCTGTTTATCAGTGTGACATATCAGTCGTAACTTTCTCTGTCAGTCAGACTTTTACTAAAGGAGTGTGCACCACAAAATAGCGAGCGCTGATTGGGGAGCCAAGTACAAGAGTAGGGCTTGAATCCAGGAGATGAAGGGTAGTTATCAAACTGTCGAAAAAAACAACAGTACCCTGGTTCTGATAGATGGCTTTTATACACCATTTACTGGATTTGGCACACATTCTGGATTTAAGTTGGAGCAAGTGAATCTATTACTGTAGAGCAGGAGTAAACAATCGATGGAGAAAGTGGGGCTCTGTCCAGTGGGGCTGCAAAATATGCTGTTTAATAAACATTATTGAGGCATAGACCTTTGCGCTATCAGTTTTACAGAAAGGCTCGTATATCTAGATGAGTTTCTGTGCACCATCCAAGAAACATAATTATTGAAAGATTATTGAACTACTGCCTTTGCCCACTGCATCTTTGCTCTAAATGCTTAGTATCAATATTTGTTATTATAATTAGTTTAATTGTAATTACTATATTGATATATTTGGTAGTGATGGGCCGATCCACGTTTTTCCAATTCCGAACTGTTTCCGATACACGACTGCCGATACCGATACAGATTCTGATATAATACATCTTTTTTACTTTAATATTAGCATTATTTTTGTTGAAATTGTGCTGTTTGTTACTCAGGTTACATCACAGAATAAATAAACTACTAAGCGCTTATTAGAAGAGCAAATAATATACACAACTTCACAGAATTTAAAGGCAATATATAGTTCAAGTATTATGTCCATTTTAGCAGCAAGAACTGTGTAGAAAATAAAATACAAAACTAATAAATTTAAAATAATGTGAATTCAGAGACAGGACATGGGCAGAGTGTAATCTAACCACTTCTGTATTTAAAGTGGACTGGCCGAGTTACGGGATGCCCAACTTTAGCCTCGTGTTTTGAGAGATTGGGGGGGGCAAAAACAGAACCCCAAACACCGATATCCGATATCAGATTTACGGCTATATCGGACCCGACTTTCTTCCTTCAGTGTAAAAAGTGTGATCCATGTAGCCACTGTCTGTTTACAGTCTCACTAATGTTGTATCCTTGCAGTCCCGGATTGGTGCTCTGTTTGTGTGCCATTTTTTTAAGTAACAAAAAAAATGTTGAACTAATTATGAACTACAGGGTAAATTCTTGTAGAATCCACCCATGCACTTCAGCGAATACTAATGTTCTTCTATTCTAAGCTTGCCTTCTCTTTAACAACACAATGCATGCTACTTTATGTGGTGTACCTACATCACATTGCTGCTCTAAAAACTCAGTTTTGGATTTTAAGAGCCTCATCTACAGTCTGTCTGAGCTACGAAGATTTCTTTCAGGGAACTGACCTCATTTTCCACTGCAGTATGCTGATATTTCATGGAAAGCCCAACTTAAGGGAAGGGCACGTATAAAAGTTTCAACATCCGCGACGACTAATGTGAACTGTCACAAGGACTGTCTGCCATTAAATACGACTGCCCCCTCTGCAGCGCTGCCACCCAGCCCAGCTAAATGCCACCTGGCATCAGGCTGCATTAGTGATGCTACATTACACTGCCTATGACATGAATATTTTACTCGTCCAGGTGGGCAAATCTGCAGCTCTTGCAGTTCACAGATTCGGTGAACTAGACAAGGTATCACCTTATTTTAATGAATGAAAATACTCTTAATTTTACTAGTGAAAATAAGCCCTAAAGTGAAGATTATGTTTGTGACATTGTCAAATCGTTAAGAATAACATGTAATGAGCTCAGCTACTGCTTCCACTGATTCTTGACATGAGCAGGGTCTTACAATTCATCAGTGAGAAATGAACATAGGTTAGGAATACACTGTCAGCAAGAACCAAACTCGCTACAGTTTATGACCAGTGCTTACTAGCAACATTATCTATAAATTACTTTCAGTCATTCTTATTCTTGAGTTATGCATTCTTGAGTTATTTTCTGTCACAAATTCAAGTCAGTCATGAAGGACTGTGAGGGATGAAGTGTATGAAATGCAAATGTAATGCAGGAAAGTAAAAGCCCACACAGTACTTTAAATATTTAAAGTAATCTTGTAGAGAACTCTGCCTATACTTCTCAAGACATTTTAAATTTCAAAGGTCTTCTAATATGAATCTTTGGCTGATTTGTTTTGCCACCATGCTAGATTGGTTATTCTATGTGCAATTAACATTAACTGTTATGCAATGTTATCATTAGTAATGGCTATTTTGCAAATGATCTCCAAAAGACTACTGCCATCACCCAAAGCCATTGTGTCTACACTTCTAGGAGATGCTTGGCAGGAAAGAAGACAAGAAAAATACATGCACAATGAAATAAGAGAGTGATTGCTTTCTTGCTGCTGCTGTCGAGAGAAAAATGTCGTTCTGCGACAGGAGTGGAGCTTGGCTCATCAGTTTGATCATCTCGGCCTCGGGATTGGTGATTAAAGTAAAACAAAGAGCAGTTTCCCTCTGCCCCTGTGCCCTGAGCTGGCACTGGGAGGTCACTAAAGTGGGCCTTTTTATGTGCCTGCGGCTGCTGTGCAGCTGCTCCGCTCCCATTAGGAGTTCCCCCTTTTTGGCAGGTGTCACCGGCCGCCAGATGCATCACAGAGACCTGCCGCATCATTAAGCCTCGAGCGCATTGCTGTGGACGGAGAGAAAACAGGCACTGGCAGCACTAATCCCGCTGCTAACCTGTCCAGATGAATAATACATCGGCTTGCTAGACAAATGTTAAACAAAGTAGGAGCGGACAACAGCTTGCTGGGTCAGGAAATCGGCTTCTCTTCATCAGCCAGAGTAAGCAGAAAGCCTTTGCTTTTGTGCTGAGCTCCAGCTCGTTTGGAAAGAGAAGCGGATTCTCAGGGGTGGCCTCCTCCTAACTGTTTGAGCTGGTCCTCCATATTCAAATAGTCTTTGATCTGTCACAGTCAACCAGTCAGTTGAAGCTAAGGTGCCTAAGCTGCAGTCAAGCTCTTATTATAAAACAAAAATCTGCTTTTTAATTAATTAATTAATTAATTTGATAGTATGACACCTTGGTTCTCTGATGAGGCATCGTTTACGTGGTCCTCTGTGGAATTCTCTGTACCTACTCATACTTTCTGGAAATAAATATGAAAAAATATCCTCTAGGGGACGGACAGAGGCTGCATTTGGGAGTGCCATCCCCTCTACCCTAACCTGACTTCATGTGGCTTCATAATTTTTTAACTAGTAATAGAACAAGTGTAAATGCTGGATACTTGCTTTGGGTAAGTGGGTCAAAAATTCAAGGCTACATGAAGACATGTGGTCGAACATAGAAGCACTTTTAGCCACAGACTCACCAGTATAAAGTGCTCCACTGAACATCATATAAAATCTTTTCTTCCTACCAGACTCTATTACTCCTCCCCCGTCACACAACCACCCATCAGACTCTATAACTCCTCGCTCTATCACCCACCCATCCAGCAGACTCTACACCCAATCCCTCTGTCACACACACACCCATCAGACTCTATAACTCCTCCCCCTGTCACACACCCACCCATCAGACTCTATAACTCCTCTCTCTGTCAAATACACACCTTTCAGACTATATAACTCCTCCCCCATCACACACCCATCAGACTCTACAACCCCTCCCTCAATCACCCACCCATCCAGCAGACTTTACACCCACTCCCTCTGTCACACACCCACCCATCAGACTCTATAACTCCTCCCTCTGTCAAATACACACCTTTCAGACTATATAACTCCTCCCCCATCACACACACACACACACACACACACATCAGACTATATAACTCCTGCCCCTGTCACACATCCACAATAATCTGTGCAGAAACTACTACTTAATGTACAATTTCTTATGGTATGCTAAATCATCATCGATATGTGCAATATCTTTATTATTATGTGCAATAATATCAAGTGCAATATCACTACTTGCACTGTTGCTACTTTTGCAATACTATTATTATGTGCAATATCATTACTTATGTCACTTTAGATTGCAACTCCAAACCACTATTTGTGTTAACTCATAAAATGTTTCAGCAATAATGTTATTTATTTATCTGTAGTGTTTATATCTACCTCTCTTGTCTCTATGTCTCTGTGTGTCTGTGCAGTTGTAGCATAAGCAATTTCCTCTGGGATCAACAAAGTTTTCTGATTCTGATTCAACCACGTTATTTCTCTTTTGACACACCAATTTGCTCCTATGCATGTTTAAATTTATGTCACACTTTGGGCAGATTAATCACTGTCACAAGCAAGCAACAGCATATTCTTTCAGACCAGAAAAAAAAACAAATTCTAAAGAAAAGACTACAAGTATGGTTTTCTGCAAGGAAGTTAGTACTGCTATATTAGAAGAGGCCAGTGGGAAGACTGTAATTAAATTCTTCCTGAAATTCTTCCTGGGATTGAAGATTCCACCAACAAATTTAACCCAGTCAGTTAACCAGCTAAATTAATTTAGAAAACAGATTTCTAACAAAATTCGCATTTTTTCATTTACTGGCAAATAACACATCACACAGCAATATATTGTTCACTACAATTGTTTTCTTCTCAGACTACAGTATTATGTCAATTCCATTAAGGAATATATACAATTTTAATGGAACATAACAATAAACTATAAGCAGTTAACTATATTCAGACAATACAATAACCCAATTTTCCACTAAAGACAAGTCCCTAAAAACACAGAGAGATCTAAATCGTGTACCAGGCCAAACATTTACAATCATAATATAATCAAAATGTGTAATGAACATTTACAAGTTACACCTTTACACATTACATACACATTTGCAATAACATTACATCACTAATAAAATAATCATAAGTATTACTGGCATTATGTAGTCCTAGTTAGTGCTGCACAATATATCATCTGTAACTTGTTATCATGATATTGGTCTCTGCAAATCTTACAAGGTTGCAAAAGAGCTTCGAATCAATCACAGTGTTTTTGACAGGGTGACCAATCACAGGTCCAGATGAGTGTTACAGGATATTTTGATGAATCAAAGTATTCATGTAATCAAGTAAAATGATTTTAGCCAATCTTTATTCATTATAGACACTGATTTGCCAAAATGGCTTTAAAGAGGCCAAATTCTTTAATTTCCTTCTATTCAGGTTTTCCCCATGACATCTGTGTGCCAAAAATATAATTAATCAGAATTCATTCTTACATGACCATTTTCCAGCCACTTTTCATTCTTTATAATTAAACAGATTGTTTTGTTATTGTGCCTTTAAAACTGTTATATGTAAATGATTGTTTTTTCTGTAGCGCAGCTCATGTAAAAGGCAGAAAAACAGAAACTTCAGAATAAAAAGGCACAGCTAAACTGCTGTAGGCTGTTTCAGCATGAAAATGTGTTGATTTTGTGACAATTCAAAAACTATGATTTTAAAAACAAAACTTATATTTAAAAATATTTACTTTTTAAAAAAATATTTTAATTAAAAAAAGGGTGATATGGGTTTTTTAATTTACTAAAGGTATTGCAAACACAATAATATATATATATTTTTTTCATATTGTGGAGGATTTTTCCTAGTTCTACTACTGTACACCTAAAGTTTTAAAGATCTTCTGTCCTAGTGTCTGTTTCAAAGACAGAACTTAACGAGTCATCTACTGTTAGTTATCTCCTGCAAAACCTGCATATTTATTCCTAGATAGGAGTGGCTGACCTTTTAGAACGGAATGCTGTCTTACTTTCTTTCACAGTCTAATGGAAAAGCATTGCTCATAAGATAAACACAAACACTTGGTCACAGTGACACACTCCTCTTGTCCTCTCCACTTAAACTAGCAATGTGCACACAGAAGACAGATTGTGCAGCTTTATGTCCTCATTTGGGGAAAAAAAGCAGGTAGTAAAACATATACAGGTTCCAAGACTAGCTGATACTTTGACAAAGGCTGGGCTGTACTGTATTTAACACACTGCACCCCTGTTCTAAAAATAAAACAATTATTATGTGCTAACGAGATTTAATTGACCTGCACATGTGATGTGCTAATAGCACAGCGAAAGATTCCAAAGCCGTGAGGGGGTTGTCCCTGCACAAGACACAGCTCTGTGACTCAATGGCAATTTGTGTTTGCTGTATACCTTTGCATACAACAGTCTAATGAACTGCATATTGCAACTATTTACAAACAATCCATGCTGAGAGACCAAGGTCATGCTGTAAACAACTATCGAAACTGTGTTACTGAGACCCAGTATTATTACCAGCAAACGCAATCAGGGCACTGAACTCTGCAATTGCAGCAGCATCCAGATTACTATAGAAGACGAAGGCAGAAAGGGAGCAGAAGACAGATGAGCTGAAAGCGCATGCAAATCGCTCATGTTTCAGACAAAATGACACAACAGATCTGTCGTGTATGAGCAGTGCAGTGTTAGCGACAAGCTAACAAGCTCTGAGTTTACTTTTTCTTGTTCTTTTTGTTCTTAAAAACAAAAACTTTGCCAGGGGCACCTTAACCATAAACCGTGACCCATGACTTCACCCTAAATAACTCATTTGCTTTAGGTAAGACTTAGTAGAAAAGTTTCTCGTGGCTTTGGGAGAGGATTCTCTGAGCAACATGACTTTCAAAATGTCATCTGAATCCTACTAATCAACATTTAAAATGACAGGATTCAAATATTTTAAACACTGGATTAAATGATAAAGACAGATTAGTCACAGAGGCCATGAGGTCACTTATGTTGCATTGAGGTATGAATCAAAAAGCACAGGAGTATGCAGGTAATTTGCAGTGTAAGTAATGTGCTGTCCATTGCCTTCTGTTGACACATATATCTGCTTGAACACAGAGACCTATGTATGTATATATGTATGTTTATGTCTGCTTCAAAGCACTTCAAAAAGAGTTGTGTTTGACTGAGCAATCAAAGGAGAACCAACATTTGACATGAGAAGCAAAGAAAATGTGTTTTGATACAGGTAGTAACACACATGTATCGCACAGCCATGTTCCGTAAATTCATTATTTCCTCCAGGTTTTACTCAGGACCCAAAACTAATTAACAGAGTCTTGCTTGAATAATATCTATAGTCACCTCCACTTTTATTATAACTGTCATCTGAGAAATTAATTTAAAAATCCAATTAGCCAGACTTCTAAGTACCACAATCACCTCACAACACTAATGTTGCTGTCAATCTATGACAGAAGCAAGGAGCGGCGGAAGTCTGTGTCATAACTGTCACATATAGAGCCACAAATTCACAAATAAAACAAGATAAAAATAACTGTTTCCTGACAATTACGAGTTAACTGAGAACAACTATTGAATCTGCAAAGTGGCAGCAAATGAAATGACGCGTTCCTCTCACATTTTTACCATGTAATATAATTGGCTTTCAGAGGCAAAATATTATTGTTAGAGGAAATGAATAAAAAGAGTGAACTATAGCAACAGTGTTGTTAGATTGGGAAGGGATTTGGGAGAATCATCTGAATGCACCAGAACCTATTAACTGATATAATTCTGTCACAGGGCATATTTGCACCAATCGACAGATATCATGCTAAGCAAACAACCAGTTTACATTGTGCTTCATGTGACAAAGGGATTCCTGGGCCATTTAGGAGGTCATTTTGAAAAGATGCAACCGCTACACTGTCTGGTTTATTAGAAATGGACAAGCTTATACAACCAATTTACTTGCTGCTTAATGCTTACTGGAGAGCAGTTAGAACTGTAGCTTCAACAGTGCAGAGTTGGTTATCAGTTAGAAAGTGGTTCCAAGTGTTAATATGATGGAATTTTCCATTAATGGAATTTATAATGCTCATCTTTCAACAGTAGAGAAGTGGGAACAAAGTGCACTGAGTCCACTGAAAGTCAAGGACTTGCTTGCGAGTAAAATAAGGCGAGAAATAAGACGAGACCTTTGTTGTCAAGATTTCTTTCATGAAATACATTTTGTATTGTAGGAGTCCATTGTTTAAATAATATGGTGGTGGGGTGCTTCTAACATTGCAACACTGTTAAATTTTATTAATAAAATAAAAATTGCATAAATTATTATTTATTGATCAAAAATAGTCAGTCAGTCATTCTTGTTCTTGGAATCCACATATTTCAAAATGTACATGACTTCATCCTAATAAGCACAAAAGGTTCTACTTCTGTCCAAAACCCAGCATGGTGCTTCCCCCTCCTATCCATTCACATTCTCATGCAAATTATGCTATCAGAGTAATGCAGCTCAAATTAAGTGAAAATGTCTTAATAAGTTCATGTGCAGTGGTGTCTTTCTCCCTGGAATGGCATTTTTAAAAAATCCTGCACTGCTCTGTAATGATATGGGATCTACAGCCAAAAAAGAGCTGCATGCATTGCAGTCCCATAAAAGAAATGTCACATTTGCACATATCAGGCATTAGAGTTATCTATTGCTTTGTTGTGGGTAAGGTGGACGAGTGCACACACTGGGCCCTGCATCCCCGCGCAATGATTTGTCATGTCGGACTGTTACAAATGAGCTCATCTCTCTAGAGCGGCACATTCATCCGTCTCTATGGCGGGGCACACAGCAACTTCAGTGTTGCCTGTGGTGTGCTGTGTGCGCCTTCCTACCCATAGCTCAACTCAGGCTGACTGCCTGTACTCAGCATTACCAGGATGCTGGAGCTCCATTTGAGCCACACAGCACAGCATTCCACTGCTCCCTGTGAGCTCCGAACCGAGATGAACCACAGGACAGCAGCTTAACTCACTGCACTCCACACACAGTACTGTGCAAAAGTCCTAAGCTTCTGTGCAAACTGATTAAAGCCATTTATCTGAGAAATAAGGGATTTTCTCAGAGCAAATGCACCAATTAACATTTGAAAAAATCCAAACAAACAATAAACTATTAAATAACATCAAGATTTGTTTTGTTTGTAAAAAGTGCATAAAGCTCTGTGAGATTTCACCCTGATGCCTGCAACCTTTGCATGTATTCATGAAACTCCATCAGCAGCTCCTGATTTAATCTAATGATGAATCGATTGAGCTGAACCAATGTAATAGTGAGCTTCTATGAGAAGAGATCTGGAGATTAAGCAAACATAGATGTACATTAAATCTTTATTTAATGTCTCTATTTAATGTCTATTTTATCTCTATACATTGTAATATTAGCTTTTAAAAACATATATTACTCAGCGTAACAGGTTTTAAGTATCATTTTCTCAGGTGTCAGACTTCTGCACAGTACTATACATTTTCCACCAACATGTTTATTGTGCCAGAGCCGTGCTGGAGCCCAATCTTGCCTGGACGGCACTTTCACACTGCAAAAAAGGAACCAGTGCTCCATTGACGCCAGAAAGCTGCTGGACTGGAATTGTGGAAGGGTGACGTCAGTAAAATACAAAAACATGTCCATCATCTTGAGCACAACTGTGTGGTGCTCTCAGCCTGCATGTATTTATATGCAACAGGATAAAATATCCACATACTCATGAGTAATGCTTCTAGTTTCAAGATTGTTTACACTCACCGCTTCTCCTTCAAGGTCAGAAATGCTTACATCCTCTTATGTAGTAGTTCAGTTGTTGTGCTTGGTGTAAACACGTACTGATCCTTAAAGAGCCCCCAAGTTCTCAGCACCCAGTGTGTTTTTCAGTTTCAGTTTAAAAGTGCTCATAGTGTGGGGGTTTTCAAATCACAGCCCAGTTCTGTACCCCTCAACCTAGGAGCTATGATGACAAAGTGGATAGTCACACTGTAACAAGATTAAGTGTTTAAATGTAACAGTAAAAGTAAAAAAGGTTAAAAAGTTGGCTTAAAATTTTGAGTTCACCAAACTCCCAATGGTAAGAACAAAATTGGTTTTACATTCTGTTAAATTCCTGAAGTGCAATTAAATGAAAAAAGGAAAAGTTAAAACACCATTTTTTTAGAATGTGGTTGCATTAGCTGTTTAAATGATGCCCAAAAACTATAAAATCAAGTGCCAGAATTCAGATAGGCCTGACTGACAATCACCAGCAGTTTAACGTAGAGAAACAAAGAACTGCCTGGGATGTAAAAACATTTTTGCTCATATCAGTGAAAGCATTTTAGCAAAGCGGCTCCCCATGCTGCAACAAACAGCACGGAGTGTGGTCTGATGAAGTATTATTTTAGCTTTGTCTGTAGTGCTGCTGGGACTTTACACTGCTCTCTGCCAGTGGTATTAGCAGCTGGACTGAATTCACCACTGAATGGAGTTGCTACTGTTTGTAATTAGCAGCTCATTAAACAATCAGAAGCATTCAGGGCACTCCGTGATCCGCCTAGAGACTCGCAGAGCTGGCACCAGACATGGGGCAGCCAAACAATCCTCCACATTCAACCCTTTCAAAATTGCACAAGCTGTATTGTTGAGCATCTGTTGACTGCAAAAATAACGAACTGTGGCAGGCACAGCTGCGTTAGCTGTGGGTAACCTCGATATATGTATTTATTTTATTATTTTTTCCTGCAATTTTCAATTTGTGGGCTTCTCTCAGGGCCGGAACATGGGAAGCAATTTATTCTCCCAGCTCGATTTCAGTTGACAATACAGAGTGAAACTGGGTCCCGATAACCACCCACCACACAATGGCTTCAACCTCCTCCTCTACGATGGAGCGAGCCACAAGTTCAGTCATTACGTCTGAGTAACATCCATCACTGCTGCTTTCACACTCCCACGTGATCGCAGCGTTGCTCTACAGAGATGTCACTCTGTTTCTCCAGGGCAATAATGGCTTTGTATTGAGCAGTGGCACAGATTGCTCTAAATGGAGAATAATTTCTAGCCATTCTTCAGCAGAACAAGAGGACTTAGTAAATTATAGGAACTTTTTGTTTGGAACAAGGATGTTCTTCTTCTGTCGCCCCTCTTTTTCAGAGGCCGGAGGAAATCGATAAGCGGCAGCGATATGATAATTACGATGGTTTTCATCACAGTCGGCTGCTCTTGAAGATAACCTGCCCTAATTTTAAGATAGAACAGGATCTCGTTAGGGGGTCCCTCTCTCAAGATGGCACAATAACAGTCATCATGCTGAGAAACTGGTGGGCGGGCTATCGGCCTTGCTGAGATTCGCCACACAATGACCTGGGATGCGCTTAGTGACACGAGCCGCTTCTTATCAGCAAAGACTGAACTATTAGAAACGTAGCATTGATTCCAGCAACTCAAGCTCAGGCTCCCGCGAACTTCACACAAAGCTTCCATTATTTTAAGACATAGAGTGTAGAGGTGTTATTTAGCTGATGTCTGATATTCCTGTGGCTTCCAGGAACATACGAAAGCTGCATGACTAATCAATCCTCAAGAATGAAGTGAGTCACTGAATACTGATGACCGACTAAGGCTAGTGAGCAAATTTCTATTGATGGCCACCAACAATAGGCCCTTAATGCTTGCCATTCAAATACACATACAAATGCTACTAGATGCTGTATGAGTCTCCACTTGTAACCACAGCATGATGTCTGCCAGCTAAAGAAAGGCTGACAGAGCTAGAGGTCTGGAAATGATGTAAATAATAGAACTGTTGTTGCAGTAATGATTGATTAATGGTCTACAGCTTTTTAATGAGAGTAGCTTTTGATTGCTGTCAACACTACTGAATAATTCATAATCACACGATGGTGTGAAGACAAAGACGTGGGTTAAGAAGTAGATGTATTTTCAAATTAAATAAGATTTCAAACTCTTTCAAAGCCTTTTTGCTCTACCTTTGCACCTGCTTGGTGTCATTAGCAGCCCTGTTCTTTCACTCCATGAACAAAATAGTTTTCGGATTTGTCTGTGGAGTCTTCCTTATATTAACACTGCATTCGAAGGAGGGTTGAAAAAATGATTCAACATTACACTAAACACTAAATTACTGTTGACATACATTTCCATTCCTGATTTCAAATTTTAAAGGGGTTAAATAGAGTCTTAAGGGCTTAATATGAAGAGACCAACAATTCACCCACAGGGTCATGCCTATGTGAGTAGATAGTGGAAGAAAGAAAACAATAATGTCTGAAAGCTCAAAAAGAAGTGACGTCTTTGCTCTTAAACCAAAAGCCTTAATACATATCCAAGTCTAAGTTTCCACAAAAGTATTTTTCTATTGAAAATATGAGAGTGTTCCATTCGTACCAGTCACATTTTAAGCATTAGTCTGTAGTCCTAGTTTATTTTTGGTGTGACTATGGTGTTTGATTTTGGAGTTGTAAATTAAGGTCTGTCATAATAATGTTAAATTCTTCTAATGGCTCCTCTACATTATAAATTACATGCCAGCGTGTTCCAAGTCCAATCGGCATGGTTTTAGGCAGTGTACAAACTTCGGCCATGAATTCATTACAAATCAGGACGAGTATAAAATGCTCACTATCTATTACTAAACAGCAGGAAGCACTGTGTCAGGCAAAGCCCTGGCTGTCCAGAATTCTTCTGCAACCTATTTTGGTATTCAATACTCTAACCTCTACAAGCTTGTTTTCCTTCACTGACTCAGTATGACCTCCCTGTGAACTAGCTGGGGCTGTATTGCTTTGGTAGAATAAAATAACTGAAATGAATCTACTGCTGCAGGAGCATAATCTAAAGATGATGTCTCAAGACTCATTTGAGTGGACTCGGAGGTTGGTAACTTCTTTTGTTTTTGAATCAAAAAGATGACTTTAGGGTAAGTTTAGTGCATTGGAGCAGGGAAAGCACTTAACTGCACTACTGTGTCTCAACAGAAAAAGGTACTTGAAAATTCTGGGTCAACTTATAATTCAAGTTCTAGATTCTACAAAATTTAGATACTTACGCACACTTGATATTTGTGTCATTTACAAGTTAAACCATGTATTTAAGTAATGTTAGCAGTATATTGCCCAGGACCACAGTCCTCCATGACTGTAGTGAGAGAACCTCACTACACGCTCCAAGGGGGACAGTATGAAGCCATCTGATGGAGGTTGTGACAGGAAGAGGAGAGACTCGCCCAACATTCCTATCGTCTGTGTGTCCAGGATGACTGATGGCTTGGCTCTCTGCACCTCTATCAATCAGTCGGATGTCTCTGAAGGATGCAGCTCTGTCACTGCAAGAATTACGCCCCCGACGTGTGATAAGGTCACCCAGAGCTCGCAATAGCACACGTCCCTCTCAAGGGGCACCACCACACAAACGTCCTCACCCTTCATTCGGCCAGGGCTTCAGCAGACAGAGAGCTTGACAGCTTTGGAGAAGTCACTCTGAAGGGCTGAAAGTGTGCTGAAGAGCAGAGCTCATATTGAATATGTTCACTTAGATTAAGTGCTTTTTCCTGGAACTGAATAGAGATTGATGGAACACTGAACTTCCAACTTCAAGGAAAGACACATTAACCCAACACAGAATTAAAAGTCTAAATGGTAAATTAAGCATCTGCCTAGGCATAATCTAGGAATTAAACAACTAAATATAGCTACATAACAAACGTAACATACTTGATTTGATGAGACAAACACACACACACATACCAAAAGATGCTGAGAAGGGCATAAAAGCAGAGCCACAGTGGAGCTGCCTGAAGCTGAGAGAGAAGCGTCTAATCTGTGCAGCAGCAGAGCCTGTAGTCATTGTGGTCAAGGTGGGAATGTGTGATAACCATGTCCTTAGAGGTACTGAGGCCCGGTCCTGCAGCTGTAAGTAGTTCAGGCTCTTGCTCACATTAAGCTTTTATTAGCCAGGAAAGGTCTGCAATAGCAGTCCTCACCAGTGCCTCCTCATGGTGCACAGAGGTGGGCAGATGGGGCAGCTTTAGAGAATCTGCACATCCGTGTGTGTGTGTGTGTGTGCGTGTGGAGCACAGAGGAACAAAAGGGCACAAGGTCAAGCAAACTACTCAAATTCTAAAGGATGTCCCTTAAGTCATGAGAGCTGAGGAACACCATTCCTGATAAACACGGAGTCAGCCTCAACACGCCTTTGAATCCAGTGAAGTATAATGAATTAATGAATTGTGAAACAACCTAAAATACAAACACGTTTAATATGTTAGTTTATGTATTTTAAACTGTCGAGAACCTTAATTATCTCTTCAACTATCCCACTCAGTTCCAAAGCCTTGTCAGATTGTCTCAGTTGTTGGTGCTAGATGGACAGGCTGGGTTACGCAGCCAATACCTGACAGCTTCGGTCTGCTTGACAAGTGGGGAGACGCCTCCCCAAACTTCAATAGTAAGGTCAGGTGCTTATGACTATTGACAGTGTTTCTGAGGCCGCTGACGAAAGAATTCGATTTTGCTTTAAGCTCTGGCGCTGCAGGGGAGCTGGGGGAGCGGAAGTGACAAAGAGTACATCACTGTCTCTTTTACCCACTCCAATCAATCCCATCTCAGGCCACTCCAGAGAGCTTCTGGCATTTACAACCCCCACCCCAAGAAGCTTTGCAGAGACAGCAGAAAAGCCAAGTACATCTTGATAAGGCTTATCTTATCTGTTCTCCAAGCTGTCTGCAGACCCACCGCTCACATTCGCACATCACAGCAGGCCTCAATCACTGGGCCCCTAATGCACACCAGACCTAACTAATCGTCTATACACAGTGTGCTCAGCCACATATGTATAGAAACTTCTATAAACTCTCTAAAGTGACATAAATCGTTATGAAGTGATATAAAGTGATAATAAGTAACATTCACTACTAAGTTTCAAATTCTCTAGAAGCAAGATGGGCTTCATAGCTTGGCTTTCTATTCCCAAGCCTAAGATTGCCAAGCATAATGTCATAGACTTCACCACTGAGTAGTCTGGGTTTGATAAATGCAAGGGGAATGTTATCTACTGAAGTTTTCTGGATGTGAAAAATTACCCTTTATACTAAAATTGCACTTTATTTTTGCTTCTGGTTTAGTTTATATCTATATTTTATTTATATGTGTGTATCCTAGTGTAATTCTGTATTCTAAAATCTGGAGCCATGCCGTATCATCTCACTGTATACATGAATATAGCTGAGATGACGATAAAGTTTAATTTGACTTAGATTTTTAATAATGGTCAGGGTCTGGGCCTCTTCTAATGACGGGGAATCTTAATGCTATGGAATATAACGACACTTTGTAGAACTGTGTGCTTCCTTCTTTGAGGGAACAGTTTGGGGAAGTTCATATTTACTGGTTTCTTCACTTACTTGAAAGCACATAGGACAGACCTATGACCTCTGAAGACAATTTTATTTAAAGAAATGGTGACAGGTTAATGACAAAAAGTAGTCAAGGTGATCAATAAACCAAGGAACCTATTTATTCTGCAGGTCAATCTCATCAAGGCAAACTTTGTACATTTTATTCGAAGCAATTAATCCACCCAAATAATGTGATGGAATTGCTTTGATTAGGCTTACAAACATTGATTAGTCAGAGTGATTCTGAGTCCAGAGAGCTTGGGGCATATTAGTTGCCTCCAGAGCAGCAATAACTATTAGACTACAGATTTTCCCCTCATCCTGATTTATTTACTGCTTTGAAAGTCTGGAACATTTTAAAGCGAATTACTCACCATTTGCTATTTGAAACATAAATGCGTAGCATTAAATTAGATTTTCAATTGACGTCCTTGCAGAGTTGCAAATAGCTTAGCATTTTCTTATCTTATCGTTTCTTTAAAAGAAAACTGGAAAAGTTACTGAGTGAATTATCTCAAATGTAAAAAGAGGGAACTTAGTGTGCGTTTGGATCTGCAATGTATTGTGTCTGTCTTTACGCTTTTCACAGTACTGCTGATAAAGCCCAGATAAAGAAAAAAAAAAAACTCAGGTGAACTCCAGCAGAGCTCAGAGAAGTGGCTCGCATTGTGCAGGTGTCAGTTTTCAGAGCAAGTTGGGGTGATTGTAATAATTACGCTGTCTTTAATTGCCAAGGACTCAAAGGGCTTTGGCAAGCAAATCACCCAATATCCCGCTGTCTGCATCACAACTCGTGTGTCAAAAAAACTACCTCCTGAAAAGCTTATTACTTCAGAGATTTTATCATGCAGCACTTCACCTAGTTTGTACCGAATAGCTCAAGGACATTCTCCTGTGCTCTGGCGGGGAACATGTTTAGTTTGCAAGATTCGCTCCTGTCACACAAAATGTACAGTGAGGTAATTGTTCACTGTCAAGGTGTGCCAGCAACAAACTGAGTTTGTCCATACGTGTGTGTGTGTATGTGTGTGCGTGCGTCCATCCATTGTTTGGCATACATATGGAAAGAGAGTGAGAGTCCTTATAAATTAACGGCTGTACATAATTGTATCTAAAAGGGCATGTAAAGGCTGGTCAATTATTACAACTTTTGCAAATTAAAGATAAAAACAGCTTCTGAAAAATGACACACTTGTTTCTAATAGCAATTCTTCCCTTTCCCCATCCAGTCCAGCCTCCCATAAAGCACTACAAGTGAATCTCACAGTGGCCCAAAGTGAGCTCTAAATCGCTTGTTTCTCAACCCAAAAAAGGGGCCTCATGGCTAAGGTCAGTGAATTGTATGTTTTCCAACACATTACCTTACTGGTGTGGCATGAATCATAGTAAGTAAAGCAAGTACCAATATAATAGTCCTGTGAGTTTAATTACCTTTTAGAAAGTGTTAATGCCGACAGTACTGAGCTCAGAATAGATATTGTTCATGCTTGCTATTTAATATCACTTAATTAGAAAGCCGTCTGATAACTTTAATTACATGTTCTGGCTAATTGCTATCTACTAGCCTAACTGTGCCTGGTTTTGTAACCAACTATGACTAACACGTTACATTTTGCCAAAAAGAGACAAAGACAAAGCACTACTTAATTTATTTCTTTTTTTCAGAAACAGAGTGACTTATGAGACTAGCAAGGATAAAAGAGCATTTCTGGGGCAAAGCATCGTCAAGGATCCCGAATGACACGGTGAGCTTCTATAAAGAGGACATTTCACAATTAATTAAAGCCATGGAATGAATTCAATTTGCATTCCAGGCTTAATGAGTGCCATGAAGTAACTGGGCAGAGCCTTTTCAGTTTAGGGATTTTTGAACATTTTACCATTTAAATGTTTAATCAAACAAAGTTGGATAAATGCTTCCCTTATGAAAACACTGCAGCAATTGAAAAAAAAAACCCAATCAGCTTTTGTGCACCACAACATTGCTCAAGAAGGTTCCTCAAAACAGTTTAAACATAGACATGAAAGTTTGTGAAGGATGAGAATGAGATTCTTTCTAATGGTAGGAAGAGTATTTTATCAGTATAGTCTGTTTCAGGCTTGAACTTCAATCCAAGTCAATCCAAACCTTTGGGAGGACCTCCCCAGGCCTTTTATTTTGAGTATTTTGAGAGGGAGTCCTCAGTGAAAACCTATTTTGTTTTGGCTCTAGGCTCAATCTGCACCTGGGAAACCAGCTGAAACCTTGTGACTGTCAAACTGTCTTAATCACATGTTAATGCATTCATTATATGTCAATATGGAGTCAGGACAGCTCAGCTAAACCTCCTAAAGAGGGGACAAAAAAGCCTGATCCTAGTAAATGACACACTGAGTCGCACATCTAACAGAACTCATAGATTATTAGTGTAATGTTATTCTGTGTCTGCAGAGCCAGCACTAAGAGATATACAAGCTTTTTATAAAGTGTAGTGTAGACCCAGTTTGTGTGTTTCAGTAGTAGTTGTAGTAGTAGTAGTAGTAGTAGTATCAGTAGTAGTAATGGTAATAGTAGTAGTAGCAGTAGTAGTAGTAGTAGTAGCAGTAGCAGTAGTAGCAGTAGTAGCAGTAGCAGTAGTAGCAGTAGCAGTAGTAGTAGCAGTAGTAGCAGTAGCAGTAGCAGTAGCAGTAGCAGTAGTAGTAGCAGTAGTAGCAGTAGTAGTAGTAGTAGCAGTAGTAGCAGTAGTAGTAGTAGCAGTAGCAGTAGTAGTAGTAGTAGTAGCAGTAGTAGTAGTAGTAGTAGTAGTAGTAGTAGTAGTAGCAGTAGTAGCAGTAGCAGTAGCAGTAGTAGTAGTAGCAGTAGTAGTAGTAGCAGTAGTAGTAGTAGCAGTAGTAGCAGTAGTAGTAGTAGTAGTAGTAGCATTAGTAGTAGTAGTAGTAGTAGTAGTAGCATTAGTAGCAGTAGTAGTAGTAGCATTAGTAGCATTAGTAGCAGTAGCGGTAGTAGTAGTAGTTTTAGTAGCATTAGTAGTAGTAGTAGTAGTTGTAGTAGTAGTATTAATATTAACTATCCATAAACACCATATGGATAGTTAGGTCATTTCAAATAGACCTGTCTATGTGATTTCTGACAGTAAATGGAAAACTGTATACAGTATTATAAAAAACTGACAAATACACAGCCTTTATCTAAAAAGGCAGCAGTAAAATTGAGGCCTCAGTTTTGTCCATACTTGGTCACTCCATGCTTTTTAAAGGTATAGTCCATTTTTTTTCATGTTTCTTTTTTCAGATGTTTTCTGTTCTGTGAAATATGGGCTTATGCCTTTCATGGGCTTCTACAGAACTAGAGACAGGATTAGAATTAGATTTTTTAAACCATAATATACCAATAACTCAGTGCTTTTATTGTCATTTAATGGTAAGAGTAGTTAAGAAACTGAGTGCTTATCTTAGCATATAAGGGTCCTGTATTTGGTCACATATTTAACATTTTCTCTCTCTTTGACAAATCAGCAATAAACCCATCTTACCCTCTGTCCATTACTATTTTCTCTTCCTTTAGCATACTCATAGGCCCTTGTCCCACACACAGACTTCTAACATGCAACCGAACGAAAATAAAGTTGAAAAAAACAACTATCCAGAAACGTTTAATGTACCTGAGCAAGAAAACAATCAAATGATCAAAATTCATTTTAGCAGTTAGTGTGAGACAGCTGTCAACACTATTTTCCTCCAACACAATATATCTGTGCCCCTGCGATGTCGTTTTTCTGTGAAAACTCAGAGCGCCTCTTACACTATATGGACAAAAGTATTGGGACACACCAATTTTTAGGGTTTGTGCTAGGCCCCTTACTTCCAGTGAGGGGAAACCCTAATGCTTCAGCACACCAGGACATTTTGGACAACGTCATGCTTCCAACTTTATGGAGTTTGGGGAAGGAACCTTTTCTATTCCAGCCTGACTGTGCACCAGTGGACAAAGCAAGCTCCGTAAAGACATGGCTGGAGGAGTTCAGTGTGGAAGAACTTGACTGGCCCACACAGAGCCCTGACCTCAACCCCATCCAG
>JBBPCY010000150.1:1539399-1551264 GCA_037974405.1 Brachyalestes nurse | reverse complement strand
TGAATTTCGGAAAGAGACTTCAGATACTGTATTAGGGGACCATTAGGACCTATATAAAAGCATAAAAAATCAGCATGCCATGGGACCTTTAAGTACATTGAATTGAGACAGTGAAGGACAATGTTTTCTTCGACAGGGTTTGTTAAGTGTAACTTAGCTAGCAGTAACTTGGTTAAAAGCTGTTGTTGATTTAAGTTTAGCTTTACAGGTGTTAAGAACGGTTGTGGACTACTTAAAGCAATGATGTACGTCGCTCTGGATAAGAGCATCTGCTAAATGCCGTAAACATAAACGCAGTGTAATTGTATGCCCCAGAAACAGCCTAAAATACCTGCGCTGTACTGGCACAACAAAACAAGAACCAAAAGCTTCTTCGCAAACACTCTCACACTGAAAGCGCAAGTCACACTTCCATTAACACAAGCTCAAAATAAACAAATTAGCAGGTGGGGTTATTTCTGTACTTCTCATCATTTAGCAAGCAGCAGGTTTATGCTAATTAGTCTATTCCCTTTACACAAGCCAAAAAAAGATCATCAAAATATATAACCTGATATAATGAGCATATTCTGAACTGCAAAGCACAAAACAAACTGTCTGTCCTGTTTGGAAGATGTGTTTTTCTCTTCATTGTGTTACCAGTCATCTGTCTGTGGTTGTGAAATGTGATTTCAGGAGACAGTATGGGTTACACATAGCTGTGTATGAACAGAGACGCTTTAGGAACTAAGCTTTAATGAAATTAAAAAGGCTGAGCGTCTCTCTCTCTCTCCCCCTCATTTATTTCTTATTTCTGATTTCTGCCATGCCATTCAGGCACATTTATCCATTCTCTGGCAGGTCATCAGCCCCTGCATTCCCCACACCAATTCCACTAAATTTAGCAATTACTGGCTTGGCTCAGGCCAGGCAGCAGTAGGGTGGTGGCCTGTACAGTGCCCTGCTTAATTAGAGTTCGCTGGATTCCATCTTCTCCGGGCTTTATTTCACACATTATTTTTGGTTTGGTCAACAGTCCACTGTAACTGCTCTATGTTATTATAAGCAAGAGGTCAACACCTGGAGGTTTCACATGTGTGTGGAATCTTCTAGTGAAGACCTCTCAGTAATATTATTCCTTTTTCTCTCTGTGACATAAAGGAGCACTGACCTTTAAATTTACCTGAAATGTAAGTTGGCGCTAATTATGAGAGGAATTGTTTTCTATGCAATGAATAACCAGAGTGAAAGACCACAAACAGGTCTAGAGGGTCCAGAATGTCCACCTCCATCAATCTTAGATTTACAAAAAATCTATCCTTGTTTCAGTCTCTTATGTTTAAAACTAATGTACTGCAATAAACAGCAGTAGAAACCTGGCACATTTGTAAGTTTACAGAAAACAAAGAGCCACGTTGGAAATGCTTTGACTTAAACTGTAGCAGTTTTAAGGGAGGAAACAGACTCCAACAGACATAAACTACTAAACACAAAACCAAGCACACAGACATAGAATAATTCCACACAAATATGTGTGTGTGTGTGTACATAACACACACTCATACATACATATACTGTTGCTAAGACATTATGCTGCAGCTGTGCTGGGCAGAAAGAGGCTATGGCAGCTCATTATGCCACATATAGCAGAGTCTGCCCATGTTTACACCTCAACTTTTGAGGTGGATCAAATACTGCTGGCTGCACCTGAGCTCAGACTCGGCCTGCAGAACCCCTAGAACTAAATCAAATGTAGCTGCATATAAAGGTTGTACTGATTCAGCTCAAATTTAGGCAGCAGCGTCTGATCCCTCTGGAACTGTTGCACAAAAACAGCAGCATCTCTACTCCTGCAATGTACAGAACGTATACCATCATTTTCAGTACAGACACAAGTTCTCTGCTGCTTCTTAGGGTTTTGAACTAGACTAGTACAATAACGCTCCTTTTTGGTAAAAAACCTTAAAAAATTATATTTGGCTGATGTGTCGAACCTTCTCAATGGTATTGCAGCTCATAAATACCTAAAAGCTCCCTGATACAGTACTGAAAGGCCTTTAAAGCAGATCTGCTACTTAACATTAACACCACGTAAGCACAGAGTAGCTGGCTTCTACAGTCAGTGTACTAGAATAAGGCCTAGTTCCTGAGGCAGACATCTGAATGGGGTACATAACAAAGGACTGTGTGTACTTGTCCCCAAGTCAGAAGTTCTGTAATGCTTACATTAAAGTGCGGAGTCCATCTCCGCTTTGCATTACTTTGCCTTAAAACCTCCATATGCAAAAGAAGCAAATGGTGCAGTGCTACCCTTCAAGGACCAAATTTACAAATAATCATTCATTCTCACATTTCAACCCCACATTTTACACAATGCCTCTCACTTCAATTCACACCCCCCTTCTTTCATCTCTTTTTTTTTCTGCACAGATAAGCGAGCAGCTGTTTCATGTGCTTGCCAGAACTGCCATCTAATTACGTCGTTTAGATGCGCTGTCTCAAATTATATTTAAAAAAAGGCCTGTGATTTTTTACAGCTTCTTCTTATGATCAGTTTTAAATGGAAGGCTGTCCATCGAGCGCTGCTTCTTCACCGCCATTGTCAGCACCTGTTCGATGCCAGGCCTTGTTGTGTTTGGCAAATGGAATCCTTCCTGAATGGTCTTTAGTAGCTGCTGAAAAGGATATGGTTTACTCAGACTACTAAAGGCCCAGTAAATAGACAGGGATGCTGTGAACAGACATTTTTTAATCCCATTTTCGGGAAATGTGTGTGTGTGTGTGTGTGTGTGTTTGTGTATCTTAGGATCACATAAATTAGTTGAGAACTGTCTCTGAAATAAAATGGCAGTGAAAACTGTAGTAAACAGGCAGAACTAGAACTAGAGAACTAGAGAAAAGAACTTTTCTCCAGAAAACAAAGCTCATCGTGCTGCATTACAATGGAAATACTAAATGAGATGAAACTAATTCCACTGCAAACTGTGTAAGATAATGAACCAATGCAGTCTTGCTAAACTGGATAGGTTTAATCACATAACATTTACAGCAAAAAAACAACAAACTGGCCAGCAAAAACTAAAAGATACCATAATTACACAATAAATTATTGTTTCTGGTTCGGTGACTATCCTACATCTCACTCTGAAAGGCTTATTCAGGTGCAGAGACTATTTAGCTTGATAAGCAGTTATTTTTTCCATTACCCAGAGCCAGTTTAAATTCTGCGTAAGAGGGGAGTTTTAGCAACAAAAACTATTCTCACTGGTCAGATTGCAGCATCTGTCTCTAGCCTCAACGCCTTTTCACAGATGTCTAGAAAATTCAGTATTTTTTCATTTAATATGGTAATGGAGACTAGTCAAACAGTAATAATTGCTGTGTGTAAAAATTACTTTGTGTGCGTGTGTGTGTGTGTGTGGGTTTGGAATGTGTGAGTTCGTGTGGGGGTGTGGGTGAGTGTTTTATGCCGGAAAGCTACAAAAAAATAAAAAGAAACAGATAATCTATAAAGACATGTTGCTTGTCCACTCTAGCATTCTCATTTAAAAGCTTGCAGACTGGCCACCAACAAATTCCCACGTGTCAAGAACTAAATCCTCCAAGGTTAATAGCAAAGCAAGCGAAAGTTCTCCCGCTGGCAAAGCCTGCTTAACCTCTGCGTTTGCTGAACTTACCAGCACTAGGCCTGTATCTGGATTGCAGGATGCATTCATTATCCAAGCATGAATGATCGCCTACACTCCGCTAATGAGATTGCCATCTGCACATCGTAGTGCTTTTCATATCCTGGACATACACAAGCCCCGGCTGCTACCATGCAGCCCATGATGAACTGGCCTCTTAACAAATGTCCAATCTAGCAGAAACCAGCATGCCTCGACCTACATCATTTGGCTCCGGGTTCCTGGTGCGGGCAAGAACAAAAGAAAAGCACTCATTTGTCTAGAGAATAGACAACAATCACCACAAACAACAATGACAATGATGATGGCGATGATGGTAGATTTTGATGGTCGGGTTTGAGACATCTGCCGTCAGTGCCCCATCTACCTCAGTTCCTGGCTGCGCCTCATTGAAAGTCATGAATAGATGATGAAAACTGGAGTGATTTGAATGTTTTTGCTCTGCTGCTATGAAAAACAAGCGAGCAGGGAGAGAGGTGGTAATCAGAGAATTGGCAAGTGGAGCACCAACGCACAGTGTGAGGTGGAATGAACGTTGAGGCATGGCTTTACGATTCAGTGTGTGCACGCCTGTATGTATAATGTATGCATGCATGTATGGATGTATGTATGTATGTATGAATGCATGTATGTGAAAAGATATATTGCTTTGAACTGCCATCATGTATTTGATGCCTTCATTTTCTTCAACCACACTATAACAGAACATGCTTTCTTTCATAGTGATGATCTAAGACACACAAGATCAGAGCAGTCAGGATAAAAATACCTAAGGAGGTTTAAGGCTTAAACTCACAAAAAAGATGACTGGCACAGCGGTACAGAACAGTTTGATCACATGACAGCATTGCATTTTGCTGAGTTTGGTTTTCCCATTAACACTCAGTCCTCTGCAGAGAGAAAGGCTGTGTCTGATAATGTTCAGTATTATAGCAACATCCTCGGCAGAGAGATTAGACATCAGCCTAAATTACAGAGATCAGTCACTTCAGAGAGTGATTATTTCACACACATACACACACCCCTCTGTCCTACTCTACACAACTTCCGCAACATTTCTGATTGTTCCAGGTTACCTGTAATTTGGCATTTTAAAACAAACTCTTTCTGCTGTTCTTTTCATTTGTTTCATCATTGGTTCAATTAATTTTCTTAGAATGATTCTCAGAAAGTTATAACTCAATCCACAGAAGAGTGAACAGGCGTGTTATTTCCCATAAACCAGGGAAAATTCAGAAGGTAATGGGTGACACAGCCACAAAATAAAACAGAGCAGAATCGATACAAACCTGTTGTGCTTTGAATTCAGTAGGTATATAAAAGATGGCTTTAATAGAAAGTTAAGGTTGCTATGACACTGGAAATATTTCCATGGGCACAGAGCTAGTATCTAATACACATGTGTAAAGTACTTCTGTTCGTATAATTAAGCCAATTTCAATGTGCTTCCAGTGAGAAAATGCCCCAGTTTACCAGACATCAAGAAATCATGTGCACACAATCCAAGACCACATACACTACCAGTCAAAAGAGTTTGCACAACACAAGTTTCTACCACAACTGTAGATCAAGTTTTTGAGTGAACAACTATAAGTGAAAATATGTCCAACTAAACATTTATTTATAAGACAAAAGAATCTGAAACAATGCATTTCTGGCATCCAATTAACTGGTTGTGTGGTGAATAAAATAATAATTATATATTATTAATAACATAACAATTTATATAAAATAAAGGAAATTTGTTAGGAAAGAATACTGAATGCATGTTGAGTAAATATTAATGTGCAGAAATATAGAACATTTCAGTGTGTGCAAAAGCCTTTGACTGGTAGTGTAGCTAGCTATTATGATGTTGTCTACGCTTGTTGGGTAGGTGCAAGCTTACGCACTGTCATTAGGACCTGCAGTCCTCTAGAAGCCATCATCCCTGTCACTTGCTGGCACCAAGCTCGTTTCCAAACAAGCCAACGTCCAGCAAGTGGCACAAAACCCTTCCGCACCACCACTGTATCATATTCTGCCATGTCATATTGGGAACAGGATAGTAATGTATCAGCAACATGTAGGTGCTGTGCTGCAAATCTTCTCTCATATATTTATTTAGTGACAAAGTAGTGATTTAATGTGAATCACACTGAGATCTGTGTGTGTGTGTGTGTGTGTGTGCGTGTGTAAAATTTCTGAATTAACTGACCAATAAAAACGGTCCAAAATGATGGAAAACATCACTTCACATTTCCATTATAACTTCCATTATAAGTTCTAGGTTTTTTCCCTCTTTTATAAAGTTAATGTTTTGAAGATACAAGACGATACAAGAAGATACAGAAACAATAACAGTATAATATTCTTAAATAATAAACAACAAATACAAATGAAATACACATTTATAAATAATGCATAAACTGTTTGTAAAAAAGAGAAACCAACCTTTGTTCTGAACTAAAAATGAACCATATTCTACAGGCGGCCTTACAGGACAGAAAGGTCAGGCAGGACTTTCACCATAGAAATTGTTTCTGCATCCACACTGTGTCAGGGTGGCAAATATGCAAAATTTTGAATATGTGTTTAATAGCAATTACCTTTACAAAAGAATAGGCCCATATTTATTTTGGGACATGACTAACTTAGTTAAACTTCGGCTGATCTACTGCACAATCACTAAATGTAAAATAGCAGCAAAACAAGGCTAATGTAAGCTTGTTTTAGATTTCAGATTTCATATGGAGCACAGTGCACCCTGCACTTTGCTCAATGCTGCCAAATGCCTCCTGTGCAATAATCATACTTATGAGAAATACTAATCATGTAGGAAGGTTTAGGTAGTGTACACACTACATTGTTTACATACACTACTGTTAAAGTTATCTATTTATTGTGTTGTCTATCGTCTACTGTCTCTGTCGTAACTCTGTTAAGTGCTGCGATATGTTCCGCCAGAGTCCACAGAAAAACGTCTCATCACTCCATGTGTGTGTACACAGCTGTTGATGTCAAAATAATCTTGAACCTTGAACACTGAGAAGCAGGGTGGAATGCAAGTGATAAATGCCATGGGAATATTTTTGTGCATGCATCTTACTGACATGTAGCTCATACATAAACCTGAAGCCTTAAACATGTTGACCATGTATCCCTTCTGTTGTGTATCATATATTACGGCTTCTGAAAATGCAGGTTGATGGTAGTGACATGCCCAAAGCAGTCGACGTGCTATCATCACAATGCTGTAGTGATCAAACTACAGTCTGCAGGATCAGCCCCGTTTCTAAAATAAAAACCCCAGAGTACTAAATCGAGATCTTGATTTTAAAAGGATTTTTTGTGCAGAGCCAAGTGACGCTATTGGGAGGAAATGTTAAAGCTGCACAAATATCACATCCATAGTTCTGACGATAATGGCTAAGAATATCAACATTGACTGATGTTGTTGAGTGATTTTGATTAGAGGCAAATGTGCCATACTGTGCACCCTGAAAATCTAATTAGCACCACTGAATGTAGAGTTTGACAGCGACTGAAAAGCACATTTAAGCATGCTGTGTTCAGCCTCTCCTCGTTAGCCTTCTCTGTTCTGATGTATTTTGCTTTTGGAACACGACTCGCTGGTCCAACTCGCTCGGCTTTAAGCTGAACAGTTTTTCGGATCCGGATGCCAGGTCCTGATGCAGATTCCTCATCATTATAGCATGCATTATTGCTTTCTATTCCTCGGTTTTTATTTCTGTAAAGCCGCTTCCACAAATAAAATTGCTTTGTGTGAAACACCGATGGCCATTTGTAAATTGGAGCTGCACTCATCTTGTACATGCATGAAACAATCTTTTATTGCAAAATAAAATTACCACATAATTGCTTTTATTCTATATGTACTATTCAAATGAGGAACTAATACATGCATATACACAATTACTATACAAACTCTACAACATCCTCCCTACCACAAATAAACATGCAACCCGTGTAATTCTACAAAGAGCCATTTATGAACCACCATCCTCCATTATTGGCCTCAAGGACAAATTACTGCTTGTTGACCAGTTTGCTGATAAAGTCTTCATCTGCAACCACGAAAGATTATAAAGAGCAATTTTCTTGAATTTATGACTATTAAACACACTTTAATAACTATTCATTATGACTCTCCTAACTTTGAGGCTGTGAGACCTAGTTCATACAAGTTATATGTTAATTAAGCTGTTCAGATCCATAAAGCCGGTGTTCAGACTGCTATGAGTGTTTATAACTTGACCAGGTGTCTGACCAGTTCCTCTGCAGATATCTCTACTAACCCAGCAACCCAAGCTTGTATCACAATAAGTGAAATTGCGTATTTTGTTTATGCACAATCAAACAGCATGTCAGACTTGCAAATAAAACTGATTAAATGAAAAACTGTTCTGAGTTCCACTGCATCTTTGTTTTTTTTTTTTTACTAAAATGCATTGTGTGTGTGTGTGGCTGATGTGTGCTGGTCTATGAATGACCTTGAGTAAATGAAACACTATGCCAGTATGTAGGACAGGGGACGTAACACATTTAGGAAGCCCTGCTCCATTACTGAAATAGACGCTCTTTCGCAGGTCAAACAGCTTACAGCGGTAATTACAATGAACAAACTGTAACTGTAAGTGTACACATACATTCCTGTGTAAAATACATTAAAACAACAGCCCACAATATTGAAGAAATTATTCTGCAGGCAACTTCTAACAACTAGACAGACTTACTTCCCTCAAAACAAAGACTTCCACTCCAACCAACATGAACAGACCTAGAAAACATGTTTTTTTATTCTAGGCCTGATCTAATTCACAGGCATTTGTGTTTAAAATGAAAAATGAAGAAATTGAGTGAAGAAAAACAGAACTGTGTCATCAAAAAACACACGTTCATCAAAAAACACACACCATTCAGGAGTGCTATTTCATGAGCTTTATTTATGTTTTTATTTATTTTTAAATTATTATTATTAATTTTGTCTGTAAACATTCTTGAGCCACTATCCTGTGTTTGTCAGTATTGCGCATGATATGCACATAAAAATAAATCAGATTTGCATGCTTATGTAAACAAATCTATACAATGGGCATAACCATAAACTAAATATTAGTTCATCTACTTCATTAGTCACTCAGAGTGAAAAAGAAGCTTTAAAAGAGAGTAAAGAAAACATCATATTCACTTTGAATGTCCCCATATTACCATATCATAGCTAATACACAAACAATTTATTTGGCAATAGAAATTCACGACAGCGATTAACTGTCTGTTCTTTAATGGGTGTTATGAAATTCTCAGGCAAAGCATAATTATGATTGTTTTTTCCTAGACAGTATTATCATTTTAACAAAACAAACAAATAAATCAATCAATATCCTATATTCTAACATAACAGATTTCAGAAGTTTGCTAAAAGCAGTTTGTGATGGGAAGTACAATTTAGAAATTATTTGGTCCACAAGGAATAAAATGAATGAAGAGTTTGACTCCCAAACAATATTTATCACAATAGCTCAGATCAATACTGTTTTTTTCAAACATGCTATAGAACAGCATCCTACTGACTCCTCAGTAACATTATTATTCCAGTGCTGGGCAGAAACACCATACATGTCACTGAACATACATGTCACTCTCTTTCCCTGCAATCCATCACAAGACTATTAATGAGGGAAAAAAAGAAAAAGCGTCAGGACAAATTTCATTATCCAATTCATGAAAACACCCCAATAACACAATGAATACAAAATACTTTCAGTGCCTTTCTCTGACTCCACAACAAATGCAGGCAAAACAAACAGACAGAATGAAAAATTATTCAACAGAAAGAGAAAACCTTAACAACCAAGCCAACTTGGAAGTTAGGATACAAAAGGGAAACAGTCACATCCGGATGAGTGTGACGCCTTTGTTCCTGTGCAGAGGCACAATGAGAGGACAAGTGAAGGTTATTAAAAGCCAGATCAAAGCAGCGTTTGTGGAGAGACACTCGTGTCTCAGAAGAGCTGCTAAAGCTGCTTCCGCTCTCTTGGTTTCAGATGCTCTGACTGAGCGTGGCGGCTGACACTCCAGCCAGCAGAACGAGAGTGCCTCGCTCACTTTTGATGCTTCAAAGCGCCGGATGCTAAGGAACTCTGCAGCAGCCGTCTCAGTGCATGCACGAGAGGTTTGTTTGTTTATTTGTGTGTTTTATTTATCATGCCAGAATGTGGTATATGATTCTTTCAACTAAGTGTTATGGAACTTAGCCAGAATGCTAAAAAACCTGTCTCTCAGAGAGGTAAACTAATAGGAAGGGAAACTTCGGCTCTGCAAGCTTCAAGAAGCTTTAAAACAGGGCTATTGGCAAAGCTGGCCCTGTTGCACAGACTTGCATAATAGTGGGACATCAATGCCTGACCATGGCCTGTTTTGACAGGATGGCTCTACAAATAGCCAACCAAGACATATAACTGTTGTAGTGGCCAGTACCATCTCATTTACAGCTTTTCTTCCTCTCTGGTCTCACTAGAGCATGTTTTCAGTGTCAGCCTAAGGTGCCTGTGTCTATTCCCAGGCTCCACTATAACAACACCGCATGCTTTAACGTCTTGTTTTGTGCACAGAGTCCCTTTGCTGTTGTCAGGGGTGCAGCATCAGTGTCTATAATGACCAGTGAGTCCACATATGGACTTTCTACATTCCACATTAAGGATGAACACATGGGTGTAAAAGTAAACTCAAAAAAGAGAACACAAAAAATGCATTAATGTTTTCTGCTGGTATGTACACCTATTTTTCGCTGTAACCTTCTAAACTATAACCCCAAAATGAGAAAGGTTCACATAAATCCAACAGAAAAAGAAATAATCAGTCTAACATCATCACTGACCGAAGTTTAAGCAGCCTAGCCCCATGAATAAATGGGTAATTTAACAATAAATAGCTTCTTGTCTACTTTGTCATCTCAGTATAATGACACTACAAAACAATTTAGAGTTTAACTGCAAAGTAATGGTTTACTTTTACTGAAAAAAGATCATTTAAAAACAGTGACCCGGTGTGTATGAGTCAGGCAGACATGTATTCAATAATATACATAACTCTGCTTAGAATATAAAGAAGTGTTTCAGAGAGATACAGGAAAGATATACCCAAATGTTTAATAATTAATAAAAGATGATGCTTCTGAACTCTAAAGAAGGAACCGAATGCCAACATAACAAATGAAAACTTGAGTGTTCAAACTATGCAGGCTAGTCCTAATTATTCACTTTAACCCTTAACACTAAGAATCTTTGGGTCAAGTCTATATACCTTATATGTTAGTTTCTTAGTAGTTATATGAACAGTAACTTAATGACAGAATAAGCAAGGCATGGATACATTGGACCTCCAAGTAGGGGTTGGAAAATATCAATATTTACATACATTTTCATGATACATGACATGATATTTTGACACAAATAAAAAACTGTGCTGCACATAATCAAATTAAACAGGACAAAATCAGTCAACATTGTTTAAATACTAAAACTATGTCTAAGATCAGATTCAAGATTCTTTATTTGTCACATACAAAGTTTCACAAATGCAATGTGTAGTGAAATGAGCCCCTGAAACATCTTTGAGACTGTACTGTGCAGTATAGTCAAAGAGAAAATGATATATATATATGATATATATATATATGCTGTTCCTGAGGCTCCGGAGGTCCCTGCTCCCGTTCCTGAGGCTCTGGAGGTCCCTGCTCCCGTTCCCGAGGCTCTGGAGGTCCCTGCTCCCGTTCCCGAGGCTCTGGAGGTCCCTGCTCCCGTTCCCGAGGCTCTGGAGGCCCCTGCACCCGTTCCCGAGGCTCTGGAGGCCCCTGCACCCGCTCCCGAGGCTCTGGAGGCCCCTGCACCCGCTCCCGAGGCTCCGGAGGCCCCTGCTCCCGTTCCCGAGGCTCCGGATGCCCCTGCTCCCGTTTCTGAGGCTCCTGAGGCTCCTGCTCCTGCTCCAGCCCCAGCTCCTGCTCATGTTCCCTGGCTCCCGTCTCTGCTACTGACGCCCCCGCTCCTGTGGTCACGGGACCTGCCTGGACTGCCTCAGAAGGGCCATCAGCATGGCCCATCTGGCGGGGTCCAGGACCGCCTGACACCCTAGAGGTGCGTAATTTGGGGGGGATGACCGGTGGGTCCCGGGGAAGCTCCCCCAGGAATTTTGGGGGGGG
>JBBPCY010000150.1:1516028-1539299 GCA_037974405.1 Brachyalestes nurse | reverse complement strand
GAATGGTTGAAGATCCCTCTTTCTGTATTCTCCCATCTTGTGAAACATTATGGGAGAAGATTAGGTGCTGTTTTGTTGCCAGAAGGGGTCTGTACAGTGTTAACATCAGGGGTGCTAATAACTGTGGCACACATGATTTGATGTAAAAGAATTATTTCTTAATGTGGGATTTTTTTCCCACTGAACAAATGCACTTGAATTAAAGGTTGGAGTTTCTCAACTCAAAGGTTGGAGTTTTTCATTGTGGTCCTATATTATTTAGAACAAAAACACATCTTAACCAGGGGTGCCAATAATTAAGGACGGCAGTTTGTATGTATGTATGTATATATGTACAGGCTACTAACCTACTATCTCTTACTATACAAACTGGCCTCTGGAACTGCTCTGTTGTTGCTTGCCATCTGATAGAAACCCACATGTTAGGCTGTCGTTTATATTCACCTCCAGAAGTTTTCTTTCCTGAAATTGGTCCAACAATTGGAAATTGTTTTGACTCCGTCAATTCCTAGTTATCCTGGTGGTTAGTCTGACTTAGTAGGACTTCTGTCCAGCACTGAAGGCCTAACCAATGGGAGAACTTGCTTTGCTACAGTTACCTAGACACCACAGACAGAAAAATCCTGATTGGATTATTTTCCAATGGACATTTTAGTAACTGAACCTTTTTGTTTTCAATTAAAACTTAATAATGAAATAAACTTAATAACGAAGTAGTACCGTAAATACTTGCAGACTTCATATACAAGCATAATACTATCTAGTGAAAATGTTCCAAGACAACATTAGAATTTCTCTAGACCTTGAAGGTCTAGAGGGTAGGTAATCGCAATATTTGTAGTAAAAAATACATATAAAATTTGGATTGGTGCATATCATGCAGCTCTGGCAGCATCAGTTTCTGGACACAGTCCTCTGAAGATGTGTTGTCATTCTATAGTTGGTGTCATCAGTGGTGTTTCTGCCCATTCAAGCATTCTAGGAGAGTTTTGACTACCTCGGGGGGTTATTAGCAATGCAGTTAATTGCATTTTGACAGCTAGACAAGCTCATAATTAAGAGAAACCAGTCCCACAGCAGATACATGTTTTGGAAGGTTTGGAACCTTTTTTTCTTTATCACAAGCTGCTGTTTCTTCACTATGTATATTAGCCATTTATTGAAAAAGGTACATAGAGAAAATACTGTACATTCATTTTTATATTTACCACCCCATATGCACAATAATGTATATAAAACAGGTGCATACAAAGAGATTCCACATATTCCCTCCCAACTCATCCACTGGTGACCCCAAACACTCCCACACACAATGCTTCCCCTTTCAAATATAAACAAACAGAAGGTCAGTCATGCTTCATTGCCCCTTTAACCAAGTTGTAAGCTGCTTCTCATGCTTGAAAGCTCTTGAGGCCGTGTTCATAAGAACTACAGACTCCTCCATCAGAACAATTTCAAGGAAAGAGTTGACCCATTGGTGCCAGGCCAATGAATGTGGTTATTGCCATCTCAGGGCTAACATTTTCTTGGCTGCAGTGAAAATTCTTCTCTGTCGCAGAGACAAATCTAGGGAGGAGACCTCATTAAAGAGCAAATTCGGAGCGAATAGTATCCTAGCCTTAAGGGATAATTTAGATTCCAGAATTTTGCCGCATTGCCTCACTCCCAGGACATACGCATTAATGACCTCAAGGCACTAAATGGACATAAGTGAACTGAAAGTGAAGTGACCATATGTCATACATGAACAAACCACAGCACACAGTGTGAACAGCATGAAATTCTTCCTCTGTATTTAACCCATTCACCAAGTGAAGCACCGGGTAGCCAGGTGCACAGCACCCGGGGAGCAGTGTGTGTGGGGAGCAGTGTGTTGGGACAGTACCTCACTCATGGGTACTTCAGAAGTGCCTAGTAGTCTTGGGATTTGAACCAACAGCCTTCTGATCACAAGGACAACTCCCTAACTGCTACAGGTTAAACAGTCTTCAAGAACTTCTTCATGAATACCTTTCAGTTTTCTTATAAAGAAATGATGCTCGACTTCAGAACTATATGTAGGTGCAGAAGGGTCTAAACTTTTTTCTTATTGCGGTATATTTCCACCTAAAGAAATAGTCCACAAAGTGAAAACTGCAACAATGAAAGAAATCTAACTCGGCATATTAAACCATTTGCATCATACTGTAATAGCTGTTCACTTTCCATCGTTTCAGCAGCGTGTGCATATTTCGCTGATGTATTCCTTTAATATCGCGTCTTCTTAATAGGGCGCTGACTGACTAAGCAGCACTGATTACTATTCCTGCGGTATTTTCCATCCCTGCACAACACAAGGTATTTATGCTTTCTGCACTCATAGGCCGGTCGCCTGTTCAGAGGGAGGGGGAAAAAAATCCATTATTTCTGGACAACAAGCCCAACGGAGCAGAACCACCTCAGCAAATCCCTGCTGACTTAAAAAAGGACGTTTGAAAGAGACAATTCGGCGGCGCTCCTTTGAGAGACGCAGAGAGAAAGGGGCTTGAAAAGTGCCGAACTGAAAAATAAGGCGGCCTGCAAAGATGTTGATATTCTTTTGAGCTGAAGAATTGGATTGTATATTTATAGGGACGTGTGTCTAATTTGCTTCCCCCCACCCGGCCTAGAAATATTGGACTTTTATATGGTGATCAGCCCAGGGGGCCTGTTTGGGCCCTTTGTTTGTTAGAGAATAAATCTCCAAGCACACTTCTGCTGCTTTTTTCTCTCCTTGGCTTCTTTCCCGCTGCCCCTTTCTGAATATATTGTCCTGCAGTAGCACACCAACATCCCTCAACACCTCAGCTACGC
The DNA here is from genome assembly GCA_037974405.1 of Brachyalestes nurse. Classification (NCBI taxonomy): domain Eukaryota; kingdom Metazoa; phylum Chordata; class Actinopteri; order Characiformes; family Alestidae; genus Brachyalestes; species Brachyalestes nurse. Next base: position 1,536,467 of record JBBPCY010000150.1, on the reverse strand, counting down.
TGAGCACCATCTGCCAGCCTCTTTATGAACTTGTCAAAGTAACGGCCGTCCCTAAAAATGCCCAGGTTTTCTCCTGCTCAGGGGAAAGCTACTTGGGCCTGTGGAACACTACACAATTTAGGCTTCCATTTCAGAGCAAAAGAATGGGTGATGTGCTAATTTTGTGTAATTGATGAACATTACACTGATCAGCCACACCATTAAAACCACTGACAGGTGATGTGAATATTGATGATCTGGTTACAGTCGCACCTGTCGAGGGGTGGGAGATGTTAGGCAGCAGGTGAACAGTCAGTTGTTGAAGTTAATGTTAGAAACAAGAAAAATGGGCGAAAAGATCTGAGACACTTTGGCACAAACCAAACTGTGATGGCTGGATGACTGGGTCAAAGCATCTCCAACACAGCAGGTCTTATGAAGTGTTCAGCACCTACCAAAAGTGACCAGAGGAAGGACAACCAGTGAACCAGCAGAGTTACTGTGGCACAATCTGCAGAAAAAATGTCCATGCTGCTCAGATGAAAAGGGGCCAGAACACAGTGCAGCTCCCCCGGCTACGTAGCTGCAGACTGGTCAGAGTGCCCATTCTGACACCTGTCCACCAACAAAGGACCTGGGGAACAGACGGAGCAGGATGCACTAGAGGAAGAAGGCGAGGCGGCAGAGGAAGTGTTATGCTCTGGTCAATGTTCTCCTGGGAATCCTTGAGTCCTGCATTCACTACGAAACCAAACCCGTTAAATTTGTGTGAAACCTCTTTATCTTAAACATAAGGCGTTCATTCAGGAGGTTCTATTATTTAAGGGCCAAATTTGAAAAATTAAAGGGGAAAAAGTGCAAAGATTAAGGCTGATTAAGGGGTACAAACTTCTGAATTTACTTTTTCAAATTTGCCCCCTAAATAATAGAACCTCCTGAATTAATGCCTTATGTTTAAAATTAAGGGGTTTCAAACTCCTGTGCCTGAAATTCTCAGTGCCTGAAATCCACTTTTAAGGTAAAATGAAGAGATCGGTTCACAAATTAATGGCCACCTAATTTGTTGTGGAGGTTTGGTGTGTTTTCAGGGGTAAATTAACGTAGGGTTAGGCACATTTTATGTACATTTTATGTTTTGTAGTGATTCATGTGGAAGTTATTTTGACACCTAAACATCACTGCAGACCGATTTCACCCCTTCATGGAGACGCTTTTCCTTAATGGCCGTCTCCTCGTTCAGCAGGATTATGCTCCCTGCCGCACTGCAATCACTGTTCATGAAATAAAAGTTCAAATTTGGCCTCCAAATTCCCCAGATCCCAATCCGATCAAGCATCTGTGGGACGCGCTGGACAAATTAGCCGGATCCATGGAGGCCGAACCTCACAACCTACAGGACTTACAGGATCTGCCGCTGGAGTAGAGCCACAGCTCACCTACACCGTCTAGACCTCAGAGTTGTTTGAAAGGAGCCTACACAGTATTTTGGCAGTATTATGTCTGGTGGGTGTACTTTTGATTGATTTGGATGTGTCTGAGTGCCAGGCTGGGCATTTGATGTTATGGTGCACTGTGACCACAGGGATGATTTGAAACCATGTTGATTAAAGAAGGGGACCATGAAATTGACCATGAAATAGCTCATAGAATTACAGTTAATTGCGTAAGTAAAACCACTCTTACTTTAAGAGCTTTATTTTTCTCATCACCCTTGGCTGCTTTGTCGCCAGATCAGGGATTACGAAAATTCGTGCAGACTTTGAAATGAATTAACTTTGTGAGATGTGCTAATAGGGTGAGATGTGCTCACACAGCTGTGCAGAGATCAGTGTTTTCCCTCAACTAACACTGAACACAGCATGAAAGGTGTACTAATTAGCTGACAGGGCGAGGCAGATGTGTGAAATGAGCTCTGCTGTGCTGTGGTCCATCAGGACTGGTGTCTCACACCCCTTATCTATATAAATAAGTCAACTCTTATTATAAAAAACTGTATTTGAAAACTTTGTCATCTGCTTATTTTAGATATTGTCTTGACTGTAATGTAACTTTTATGTATTAACCCTTTTATGTTTCGACATTTAATGTCTCTAAATAAATAAATAAATAACAGACATCGTATTTTGATTCATATTAAATTACTTTTCTTAATTGAATGAGAACAAACTGGGTAAAACACAAAAAAATAACACAATGTTTTCACTGTCCTGTACACATTTTATACACATCAGTGTTTGTTGGGATGATTTGTTCTGGATGATTTTGAGGGTATTATGCTGTAAAAGGCAATTTTATAATCTTTAAAAAACAGCCCTCTGCATTAAAGCCTTGGTTGGAGGAATTCGGTGTGGAAGAACTTGACTGGCCACACAGAGTCCTGACCTCAACCTCATCCAACACCTTGGAGATGAACTGGAATGGAGATTGTGAGTCAGGCCTTCTCTTCCAACATCAGTGTCTGACTTCATAAATGCTCTACAGAATGAATGTGCACAAATTCCCACAGAAACTCCAAAATCTTGTGGAAAACCTTATGAGGAGTGGAAGCTGTTATAGCTGCAAAAAAGGACCAACTCCATATTAAAGTCTATGTATTCAAAAGCAATGTTATTAAAATCCCTACTGGTGTAATGGTCGCATGTCCCAATATTTCCGTTTTATTTTGGTCTATGTTTTATTTAAAGCATTATTTAGGTTATCAACAAATAAAGTACCCAAAACACATAAACTTGGGTCAGAATTTTAATTTAAAACATTTTCTGGAGGTTTAAATTTCTGCAGTGAACTTGACCTCAAACATAAAGGATGTAAGTAAATTTGAACGTAACATGAGGGTGAAAAGACTTCTCTCCGACCCTCATCTTTTTTAAATATATATTTTTTATTGAACTTATGACAAAGCAGAGGAAACAAAGAAAAGATATAACTACAATAACAATGAACAAAATACAGGCAACTAAACCTGACTGAAAATGGGGAAAGAAATGTATAAGAGTCCAGGGAGTCCATATAAAACTCCATAATAACAGTTGCAGGTTGATTTTGAATCAAGCTATGATTCATAATTTTCCAAGCCAGATCTATAAGCCTGGACCTCATCCTTCGAGATGCAGTAGCAAGAAAAGGAAAAAAGCAAGACCAAGACACACCTTTGAGCGAAGTGCAACAGAACATGCAGAAGCTTTCTGCAGTGAAAATCAACCAGCAGCTCATCAGTCATTTTATATTTCATTTTTCCCATAATCATATAGTACATAGTCAACTTCTCTTTATCTCTTAACCCTCCTGCTATGTTGTGGGTCAATTTGACCCATTAAATAAAAAAATAGTGTTTTTTTGTTTTTAGTCATTTCACATATGTACAACCCCCCTCTGCATGTTAATATTACACAGATACTGTTCGGGTCAGTTTGACCTGGCAGTCAAAGTGGAGGTTAAAGGGGATAAATAAGTGTCAATATACGCCTTCCAAACCAGCTGAATACGGCATGAAAATCTGGGCAACATGTGAAGCAAACAACAGCTATTCATTGAACCTGCAGGTTTACGCTGGAAAGCCAGTTGGAGCAGCCCCAGAGAAGAATCTGGGCACAAGGGTTGTGTTTGATATGGCACTACATAAAAAGAAAAAAAATTAAATTGTAAAAGAAAATGTTAAAATAATCAATGTCGTAAAACTATTGTGTTTCATATGTAGGTTTTTCCAATGTACATAAAAAAAACGTTTTAAAATACATTTTATGAAAACAAGTGGTCCTCATTGATGATCTTTGAGAGGTAAAGAACACCATTACACCAAATATTGTTTGAAATCATTAAGATTGGAGTTAATAATGAGATATAAACAATGTTTATTGGCATTTTTTGTTTTTGGCACTGTTGGATAACTAAACATGCCCCAGGTCAAATTGACCTGGAAACATTATTGGTGTTCCTGAAACACTAACAGGAGGGTTTAACAGGAGGCTGTGTTTTTAAGATATGCAAATGAGCTCTGTTCTGATTGGCTGCCCTGTATTGTGATTTTCATGCACTGAGAATACAGAGAGGAAGAAAGAAACACCAAAAGAAAGGACAAATCTTTGAAAGTCATATACAGCTCTGGAAAAAAGATGAGACCACTGCAAAAATTCTTTAAAACATCATTTTAAAGGGAATGACAAAACGTTTACAGAAATGATGCAGCGTTTACAGAACTCTTGTTCACTCAAACAAAATGAGCATAGAAATGCTGATTTAAAAATTAATTGCAGTGGTCTCTTATTTTTTCCAGAGCTGTAGAATGAAGTAATGAAAGAAAGAACGAAAGGCTGAAAGAATCTCAAATAATTTCAGAAAAGGAGAAAGAAAAAAGTAAAGAAAAAGGCTGAAAAAAGAAAGACAGGTTGAAAGAAGGAAAGCAAAGATAAAAGAATGAAAGAAAGAAATAAAGGGGAAAAAACAAGAAAATGCCTGAAGGAAAGAAAGGATAAAATAGAAACGACAAAAGAAAGAAATAAAAAATGAAAGACCAAAAGGAAGAAAGAAAGAAAGAAAGAAAGAAAGAAAGAAAGAAAGAAAGAAAGAAAGAAAAATATTTAAAAAAAGATTTAAAAAAAACACTGACAGAAAGGTAGGTCAAAAGAAGGAAAGCAAGAATGAAAGAAATAAAGAAAGGCCAAAAGAAATAAACATAGTGGAAAATCAACCTAATGCCTGAAAGGACGAAAGAAAGAAAGAATAATAATTAGGAAAGGTCAAAAGGTCAAAAGATAGAAAAAATAAAGACGCAGAGAAAGAAAGAGAGAGGTAAAAAAATAAAGAAAGACACACAGAGAAAGAAAGAAAAGAAATAAAGATAGAAAGAAAGAAAAAATAAAAGACCGAAACGAAGGAAGGAAAAATAGTATAGACAGTAAAGAGAGTCTCCTCCGGGCCGTGCGAGGCGCTAGTGAGTTCCGGTCCGCTGATAAGTGATTTCCTGGCGGCAGCGTGCTCTGAGACACTGTGCGGCGGGGTTTCTTTTTCTGTGTTTTATTAGTTGTCTGATTATTTTTTCTGTTTTGTTTTCCTGGATTATTTTGTGTTTTCTGGGTCGACATGGTGAAGCTGTCGGCGGAGCTGATTGAGCAGGCCGCTCAGTTCACCAACCCGATCAGGGACAGAGAGCTCGACCTGCGGGGTAAGAACAAACACTAATAGTACTATTATTGCATTTAATATCACACTTAATTTCAGAGAACTCGACCTGCGCGGTGAGGTTAAACAACAAGCACTAATACTACTTTAATATTGCACTTAATACCAGATAGCTCGACCGTCGGGGTGAGAACAAACACCATCGCAAATTAACTCTTAATATTACTGATAATACCACTGATATTACTCTTTATATCACAAACACCAGACAAAGCTCATATTACTGATATTACCCTTTATATCACCAAAAACCACAAATACCAGACAAAACTCTTATTTATATTACACTTGACACAGAAACGCCAACAGTAATATTATAGTTATTACAATTAATATAATAGAAAAACAAACTGGATATTTCTAAATATTACTGAAATATAACATTACAAACATAAACGCTCACAAACATAAATGCGTTCATAATGGTAAAACCGAGCTCATAGGACAGGTAGGACAGGACTTTTATTGTTTGTTTATCCCACCTGATAGTTGGAGGAGTGTTGTATTTACAGTGCTGTTAGTCATCATATTCTGCTTTGAATCACCTTGCTAGTACAAAAGCACTGTATATATTAGGGATGCACCAAAACTGAAAATGAGGAAACACTTGGCTGAAAACCTAAACACAGAAAGAAATTATTATTAAATTAAAAGAATAAATCTGTTACAAAACTATGAAAATATTCATTTAGCATTCAAACAATGCACAATATAAAAAATTGAAATAAAATATTTTGCTTGGCCCCACTCATGAATAGCCTAAAAGCAAGATAGCTGAAATATTATACAATTAAATATCTTCTCTCATAGAACTAGTGAATTCTAGCGCATTTAAAGCAATTTACAAATAACTAACGTGTGTGCCACCACATACTTCTCCACATGAACCAGATTCATTTACAAATTAGACAAAAACACAACCAGCACAAACCATTCAACCGTTACTAAAAGCTAACTGATACAAATGATTTTTGACCTTGGATTCAAAAGCACTCACTGAGGATGCCTCTTGGCGCAACAACAGCAAAGCAAAACCAATCTCCTTTTAGTTTAAGTTGAGATCGCAGAACACTGGGAAGAAACTGAAAATCTGACTTTAATGATGAATGTACAGACAAAGCATGTCTATTACAAATACACGTACAAGACAGTGTACAGCTTTAAAAACACATAAAGCCACTTAATACTGCAGCCTGAGCCAGTATTCTCAATCATTATCTACACTTTCCTACAAACCAATTAGGTTTGTCCAAACATCATCATGAAAACACATGGAACCTGGATTAGCAGATGGATTTGAGATAGTCCATGTCTAATTAACCTGGATTTAAGATAGCCCATGTCTAATTAACTTGCATCCATATACATCAAAATTAATAATAACAATATATCCCATTAGAACTACATTATCTGTAAAGAGTGGGAAACTGAAAAGACACTGAAACAAAATCCTCTCTCTTGTTTAAAACTAAGGTACTGTAACTCAGAGGTGTGTAAAATTTAAGGTGGGTCAATTATAATCTGGAAATAGCACAAAAGCCTGCGGTAGAGAGCCCTCACCCCTGTTATCTTCTTTAATAACTCACCCTGGAAAACTAACAACGCTCCCAGGCCTCCAGCCATTTTGATTAATGAGACCTACTGCTGTTTGGCCTTTGTATAATGATGCCCTCTCCTCAGGCCTTAGAAGTCACTTCCAAGGTTATTGTTTCTCTCTAAATAACCGTGTTGTAATGCACTGCCCTTTTCAGATGCTCCATAATTCAATTCTGTGGATTCTTCATGGTGGTATATTATGCGCTGTTCTAGACATGCGTTACACTGCATTTCAGAGTCAAAAGAGGTCAAACTGGAATAAAGTAGTGTGAAAATGTTCCTTTGTTCATACAACAATGGAGCACATTCCCAGCTTATTGATTGCTGTTGCACCGACTAAAAGATTACAGAACTCATTACAGATTACAGGTAATGAACAACAGTCATCCTGAATACCACAATGTCTTCCATTTGTTTTCCAAGAATCCATCAATGTTTCGCCTCAGACATTACAATGTGTTTAAAAATGTGAATTCTACTCTAAATATGGAAACATCTATGTCTGTCAGTATCGTTTGTTCATTATGTCTTAAGATGTTTCCTCAAAGCAAGTCACTCGGGTGCGCTTAATTAATTAAATAATTGATTGGGATTTCAGTGTATCTTTATATGACAAACACTTCTAAAGCATAAAAGAACATAAGGCTTAACAGAATATGAACAATAGCTACATCTGAGGTACATTTTGTAGTAATGATTTCATCATGGATGGACTTTTCATGACAGAACAATGGCAATTTATTCAAGCAAATGAATCAATAAGACTAAGCAATGAATGTTAATACTTTTGTTGCCAGGCTGACAAAGTTTTTATTACATTCAAAACAGTGTCCACTCATTTAAAGCAAAAACGTATCTGACACTAAACATATTCTGTACTAAAGCCTAAAACCGCAGTGCAACAAATAACAAATCAATTCCAAAAAGAATCAATATGTGTACAAAAAAAGTATTTTCTTGTTTTTTTTAATCGTCTACACACCTTTACTGTTCTTTATTATTAGTCTGTCTAATGTCTTGATCCTACTTTGGTGCTTCAGCAAAATTAAACTGAATCAATGTAAAATTTTTTGTCTTGACAGAGCAAATATGCTGTTGATTTCTGTCGGCTGTGCAATAACTACTTAAAGACAGCACTATTAGAAACAAGTAACATTTAATATAGTAATGTTTGCAGAAATTGGTATTTAAAACAATATAATGCAAATATTTCCGGCGAACTGTTTCTGAGAAAAGCAGCAATACAAGTGATTCACAATCCAGCTTTAAATATCTTGTCTTTGAACTGTGTGTTGCCTTTGTTTTATTTTATATCATTCTGCCACAATTACAAAATTAATTTTTCCGTAGAACACTGTAGTCCCATTGTAATGTAGTATATGTAGTCCTTTGTCCTGCTTTTACAGTATATTTGTGTTTAGATTAATGTATTTGCAACAAGAAATCAGGCTCCATTTAGTTGTTGCCCTCTAGAGAGAGGGTGTTCTTACACACACACACACACGTTTAAGTTCTGTTAATGAGTAAGAGTCATAAGAGAATAACTGCATATTCTATGCGCTCCAAAAACAGCACATTGCAAAAGGATAGAGTGTCTTATAAATGGATGACGAGAACACAAATGCAGTCCTTATTGAATAAAAGTTGTTTAACAAAGGGACCAGCTTAAACAAATGAACAAAAAAAAAGAAAAGGGAGACCTTTAATCAAAAGGGTGGCTCCCTACTAGCTGCTAGAGGGCACATTTCCTGCTCTTAATGTAATGCCATCACATCCTCCCAGTGGTTTTGACTCAGCACAATTCTAAATATATTCCTTCACACAGAGGTGAAAAAACCCACGAGCCTATAGCTATTGGTGATCACTCACACAGCCACTTAAAACTGCTGAAGTGTTTTAATGTGTGCCTTTAATTATGAGTTGGCTGTGTTCCAGGACAGAGATGGAGGAGAGCAGGTGAGGAGAGCAAGGTGTGGAGAGGTGAACGCCCAGAAACACGGACTTCCGTTTCACACCACACAGCACGGCACAAAGAAATATGAAAGTGAAATACATGGGAGTGTGTAAAGGGCAGCAATATATCTAATCTAAAAGACTCTGCAGGACAAATAGGAACTAATATCGAAGTATTTTTCATTCTAATCATCACACCACACATTGCCCAGGGTGTGCGGTGCATTTTAATAGGACTGCAGTGACAAGACAAGAGTCTCTTTAATTCAGGCATCCGTTTAAAGCGTTGAAGCGCACGCAACAAACCACCAGGGGCAATTAGTTACGATGTTAAACTGCAGATACGGACTCGTCCAATTTAAGAAACAAATACATTTCCGAGGGCACTTGCTTGAGTGGAGTGCACTCAGCAGCCTGTTGATAGCTGATTAAATATTAGCACGTGGCGAGGGAGGCACGCTGTATTTATTACCCGCGCCTTTGAGTTCTTCTCTGTTTAGAGGATGCATTTTTAAAGTAAATGACTCTATGCTCAGGGGACCTCCCCGTTGCCTCGAAACATTAGAAATAACAACTGGCTACACGCGAGTAAGCAGGGAGGCTCTATACGCTAGAAGAAAAAAAAAAGTAACATCTGAGAAATGGAAATGAGAAAGATGAATCTGGGTCATACACTTTCAGGAAAGATGTCTCTTGTTCAGTGGGGAGGAGGGCGCTGGATGTTTCTTCAAATGACATTGGAACATGAAGCGAACCAAAGAAAGTTCTATTAAGTCACCCAGGAAGAGGGTATTAATGGTTGTCTAGGCGTGAGCACTGCTGTTGGGAGGGGGGTGGTCTCGGGCAGTACTCATATGCTTCTATAATGACCTAAATCCATGACTTTCACACTATACGGTGTTCCACTGCATAATGTATAAAGCAGGGGTGCTGATTTACTTAATGCTCTCTTCCCCATGAAGAAACACAGGATGTCTCTCCATTGCGCCAGCGGTGCTGCATCTCACAGGTATTTCTGACCTACCTTTTCTACTTCCTATTCAGATGACGGCTTAATCCCATTCCAAACCGTGGCACTATAGCAAGACAATGACCTCAAAGCCAGTCTAGTTTCTGCACGACACAATAACCGAATTCAGCGTGATGGACTGTCATTTGCCCTACATTAGTACAGATGGCAAGTGGTCCTCCAGTAAATGTGCTAGTTATACATTAAAAGCCGGTATATTTTGAGTATATTTATAACATATGTTCAGTCTAATGCTTTATTATAAAGAGAGTCCGTTTTTGATTAATTTTCTCACAGTGAATACACCGAAAATTTTTTGGCCGAAAATGGCAAAAAAATGCATTCTCGGTTTCAGCCAAAAAAAATTTTTTTACGCGACCGAAACAGTGATGACGCAATGAACATAACCGCAACCTGCATGCCCCAGATTGGATAGAGTCAGCATGTCTGCCGTGTGGGCGCATTTCAATATATCTACGAAAGACACGCGAAAAGCCGTTTGTAGAAGCGCAATGCCGAAATTTCTAGAGAGTGTACATCCACAAAGACTTTCTCAACGTCGGGACTAATTTATCATATAAAATCAAAATATCCCGATCATCCCGCGAACTGGCAATCTGTGCGTTCTGAAAAAGTCAGTTCTGGACTTTTTCAGAAGAGAGAGACAGAGAGAGAAAGGGAAAGAGAGAGAGAGTAAGAGAGAGAGAGAGACAGAGAGAGAGAAAGAGAGAGTAAGAGAGAGAATTCAGCACGGCAGAATGGACAGATTGCCAGTCCGCCCCTGATGCAGAGTATGAAGCACAGAAAAGGCAAGACCCTTGGCAAGAAAGTTTTGGGCTATATGGGCTATGTCAATCTTTGTTTTGATACACTATTTTGTTTTAGGCCTACAGAGAATGTTGTTTTATCTTTCAACAGTTTTTAAAGCACTTGTTCTGAATGCACTTTGTTCATGCACTTGAATTCACTTGTTGAGAGAAGATATTTAATTGTATAATAATTGCATTATATTGTGCATTGTTTGAATGCTAAATACATATTTTCATAGTTTTGTAACAGATTTATTCTTTGAACCATGAATATTAATTTATGCAATTGCAAGTATACACCGTTCCAGCCATAACAACAATATTACAAAAAATTGGTAGAATCATTTCTTTCTGTGTTTCAGTTTCAGCCGTGTGTTTCCTCATTTTCGGTTTTTCGTTTTGGCCAAAAAAAATCATTTCAGTGCATCCCTAGTATTTAGGCAATTCAGTGATATAACACACAAACATGAATTTTAAATAAGCAGTTTTAACAAACTAACAATAGTTTATTTTTTGTTGAGATGCTAAAAAAGGTTATAAAACGTTGTCAGGATTATATAGAATTGTTGGAGTTTATTATGTAGCTACACTGACTTTTGAGAAGGGCTGAGCACATTAACACGTTATTATTGTTGTTATTCTTAACCTTTTATTTTAAAAGTTTGTTGCTTTTTTGGGCTCGTGGGTGCACACAGCTCTACATCTTGGCTGGTTTTTGCGGGATCCAGCATCCCATTACTTTTGTCCATTATTATGGAGATTTACAGAAAACAGTGCTGTTAAACACTGCTGTCACTGCCAAACTGTGATGTCTGGACGACTCAGTCAGAACATCTCCAGAGCAGAAGGTCCTGTGGGGGGTTCCTGGTCAGACTAGGTCAGAACATCTCCAGAGCAGGAGGTCCTGTGGGGGGTTCCTGGTCAGACTGGGTCAGAACATCTCCAGAGCAGAAGGTCCTGTGGGGGGTTCCTGGCCAGACTGGGTCAGAACACCTCCAGAGCAGCAGGTCCTGTGGGGGGTTCCTGGTCAGAACATCTCCAGAGCAGCAGGTCCTGGGGGGGGGTTCCTGGTCAGAACATCTCCAGAGCAGCAGGTCCTGTGGGGAGGTTCCTGATCGGAGGTCAGTTTTCTACCAAAAGTGGACCAATGACAGGGTCACAGACACCCAAGGGTCTCTGATGTGAGGAGTGAATGTGTGTGTGTGTGTGTGTGTGTGTATGTGTGTCAGAAAGATGAGGGTTTGCATCTCAAGACTGCTGAGGTTCCCTACACTCCCCACACTCTGTTCCCCGGCGCCCCTCGCAGGTGGAAGCCCCCTGCTTCACTTGGTGAGTGGGTTAAATGCAGAGAAAGAATTTCACATTGTGTGCTGTGGTGTGGTGTGTTCATGCCACTTTTCTTTCCTTCATGTGTGTATTTGTCAGACATTAAAACCAGCCCCCCCCCGTGCCAGTATTTGTATAGTGGACTTTTTGAAGCACAAAAAGTGTCTCAGTTCATAACTGATGAATATTTTTCTTACTGTCTCAGTTCATAACTGATGAATATTTTTCTACTCGGTTATGCAGATCAGCCAGGGAGCCATAGTCAAGTTCTAGTGCTACAGCATATAAACTAAAAACCAGGGATGTTTCCACTCATTTAAACGAGTCTGATGATTTTTCAGCAGTGTACGAGCTATTAGAGACTCATGTAACTGTAGAACCCCCTCTGCAGGTTTGTGTGAAAAATAAGGAAAGGTGGTGGATATCGACCATCACAGCGTTGAGGATAATCCAGTAAGATCATTTCAATGTCATCGGTTGAACTTAAATTTCAGTAGCTCACATTAAACTAACAATGTTCTGAATACTTAATTTAATGTCAGCAAACGGTTTGGGGCTTTAGACCTTTTTATGTAAATATCAGAGCTACACATCATTGATGTAATATTCCAATTCCATTGATGTAATATTCCAACTGGTGCCTGTCACGTCCAGGCACCAGTTAAGTAGCTCACCTGTTTGTCGTTTGTAATTGAGTTAAGTTTATGTTTCATTAGTCTTGTCCTGTGATTGGTTGTTTGTGTCATAGGAGTCCTGGATAGGAGTCCTAACTGCATTGGGTCCATCTCAGTCCACAGCGATGTCTTCGCTTCCTGGGCTGAGCATGACCCTCACCCCAGTCCGGCAGAGCTGGAGAGGCTACCTGCACCCCGTTAAAGAACGGGTTCTGTTTGAGTTCTGTGAGAACTGTAAAAGCCTAAGCTTCATCAAAAGCCCTCCTTGTGTTTCCCAAGACTCCTGCATCTGCGTCCTCCTTCCCTGTGTCCACCATGACATTTTAAATGAGTTGTAATGGATTTATGGATTTCATCAGTAATATTAATTTGTCCATGTAAATTTTAACCTTAACCACACCTGATTAAACTCATCATGATGTTAGTCAAGCCTCTGTGAGCTGAACTCAGGTGGTTAAAGGAGAGAAAATGCAGACATCTGCAGAGGTGTGGTTCTCCAGGGACTCACAGGTTTGGCACTCCATGGTTCCATCTACCACTGAGCCTCAGGATCCCACAGCTTCCATGCTTTTTTTTTGGAAATTTGACTTTCCGATGACATCTAATGTTCAGGATATAAAGCTAAAGGCTGAGATTAGAACCTGTAACCTCCAGCATTGTAGGCAGTGTTCTTACCACTAAGCCACAGGGTCCCACAGCTTCCATGTTTTTTTTTTTTGGAAATTTGACTTTCAGATGAGGACTAACGTTCAAGACATAAAGCTAAAGCTTCTGATTAGAACCCCCAATCTCTTGGCATTGGTGACAATGCTCTTGGGCTTAGATGGAGCCATGGATTGTTTGAGAGAGAGCCAGATGGTAATGGGCTTGCAATCTTCCTGCCTTAAGGGAAGGTTACCATTGGGCCATTGGCTCACTTCAATGATGTCTTTATATTTGTTCATTTCAAACTCATACAGTCTTCAGGCTGAGATAATTTAGAAAAAAAAGCCAGCAACTTGTCAAGCCGTGTAGCTCGCTTGGCTTCAGAAACCTGAGGTCATGGGATCAAACCCAAGTCTTAAGTTTTAAGTCTTGCATGTCACACTTCATCTGAAAGCCAAATATCCAAAAAATGACCTAAAAAGTCTCTAACTTTATGGCTTGAATGTTCCACATCATCTGAAAAGTCATATATCTTAAATAAGCTAAACAAATTGTCAACCCTGGTAGCTCACAGACTTCAGCTTTGGTTTCAAGATTGAAAGGTTGTAGAATTTAATCAGTGTCTCACCTTTAATGTCATACATCATCCGAAAATCTAATGTCCAAAAATAAGTGGCGCAACTGGCCTGGCTCTAGAGTGGGTTTAAGTTTAGGTGATGGGATCAACTCTGAGTTGTCTACTTAGTATCTTGCATGCCACATTCATCTGAAAGTCCAATATCTTAAAAAAGTTGTCGTGCTTCTCAGGCCCAGTAGCTCACCTGCTTTAGCGGTGGTCTTAAGAACAGAAGGTTATGGGATCTCATCTTATGTCTTGCATGTCACATTTAATCTAAAAGTGAAAAGTCCAAAAAAGGTAGCATATGTGTGAGATCCTGTGGCTCAATGGAAAGAGCACTGCCTCCAAAACCTAGAGTTTACAGGTTCTAGGCAGAGCCTCTAGCTTTATTTGAACGTCAGACCTCTTCTGAAAGTCAAATTTCTCCCCCAAAAAAGCCATGCTAGATGTGGGAAGAGCAATACCGCCAACACCAAGAGGCTGGGGGTTCTAATCAGAGCCCTTAGCTTTATGTCTTGAACATCAGACCTCATCTGAAAGTCAAATTTCCAAAAAAAAAGCTATAGAAGCTGTGGGGTCCTGTGGCTCAGGGCTGAGAGCACTGCCTACAATGCTGGAGGTTGGGGGTTCTAATCAGAGCCTTTAGCTTTATGTCTTGAACATCAGACCTCATCTGAAAGTCACATTTAAAAAAAAAAAAACCCCTATGGAAGCTGTGGCTCAGTGGTAAGAGCATTGCCTCCCATACCAAGTGGTTGTGGGTTCTAATGGTAAGAACAATGCTTCTGAGACCAGGAGGTTGTAGGTTCAATTTGGAGCCTTTAGCTTTTTGTCTTGATCACATTTGAAAGTCAAATTTCCAACAAAAAGGCACGTTGGCAGTGGGGTCCTGTGGGGCAGTGGTGAGAGCACTGCCTCCAAGACCTGGAAGTTGTGGGTTCTAGTCAGAGCCTTGAGTTTTATGTCTTGAACATTAGACGTAATCTGAAAGTCAAATTTCAAAAAAAAAAAACACAGAACCTGTGGCATCCTGTGGCTCAGTGGTAAGAGCATTGGCACCGATGCCAAAAGGTTGGGGGTTCTAATCAGATCCTTTAACTCTATGTCTTGAACATTAGACCTCATCAAATTTCCAAAAACCTCAAATTTCCCAAAACAAAGCACATAAGCTGTGGGACCCTGTGGCTCAGTGGTAAGAGCACTGCCTACAATGCTGGAGGTTGCAGGTTCTAATCTCAGCCTTTAGCTTTACGTCTTGTACATTAGACGTCATCGGAAAGTCAAAGTTCCAGAAAAAAGCTCAATAGCTGTGGGATCCTGTGGCTCAGTGGTAAGAGCATTGTCACCAATGCCAAGAGGTTGGGAGTTCTAATCAGATCCTTTAACTCTATGTCTTGAACATTAGACCTCATCTGAAAGTCAAATTTCCAAAAAAAATACCATGGAAGCCGTGGGGCCCTGTGGCTCAGTGGTAAGATCACTGCCTACGATGCTGGAGGTTGCAGGTTCTAGTCTCAGCCTTTAGCTTTATGTCTTGTACATTAGACGTCATCGTAAAGTCAAAGTTCCAGAAAAAAGCACAACAGCTGTGGGATCCTGTGGCTCAGTGGTAAGAGCAATGCCTCCAAGATTCAGAGGTCATGGGTTCGAGTCCTGGGCAGGGGTCTCCACAAACACCAATACCACAGAAAGGGGGGGGGAACATATGCGTCGGCCCCCCCCGGGCTCCTGAGCGATGAACCGCTGGGGTTATAGAGCCTGAAACCAGAGACACCAGGGGGTTTTACTGGGAGAAAAATGGCGTCGAACTTTTAGACAGTAGGAACGAACCAACTACTGTTTGTTAGGTTTAACTGTCTTAAAAGTTTGTTCCTTCTAGCATCTTTATGTGCGTGAAGCAAGATTTGAACCAAGACTGCCTGCATTAGAGGCGAGGACTTTACCACTACTCCACCAAGTCTCACACAGTACAAGGTTTTTTTGTGGGGGGTTTGTCTTGAAGATTGGAAGCTTGGTAGCTAAGTTCTTTGCAGCAATGGAAAGAGCCCATCTTGGGCAAGAACATGCTTTGTTATGAGATCTTTCTTAAGTGATGCTGGCTGAAACCAGAGTAAGAGGAACAATATCAACAGTAAGTGTCTCAGAATCATAATCAGACAAATCTTTTTTGATCCTGGAGGAAATTGCTAATGGATCTGCAACTATCAGGTTTATAAGTGCTACTTCTTTGAAGTTTAGTGTTCTGCCTGGTCCTTTGGCTTCTGTTTGACGGACTGAACAGTGGTGGATGGGGTAAAGATTATAGTGCAACTTTCAATGGAACATTTTCTGCAGCAGCTTGGTTTCAGCTGGTGGATCATCAGTGAGGTTCTGACGACTTCCATTTGTTTAGTAAACCTGTGTCTCTGATTCATGTGTTTGAATCAAAAGTAATATTGATCTGCCCTAAAATCTCCCAAGTACACACAGACACATGCTGTTCCGGTTCCATGAGTATAGAACTTATGGTTAAGCACCACTTGTCTTTTTGTGGAAAACATTTTATTAATTTCAGACAAGGCTGGAATCAGTACATATGAGAATGGAACATTTACCTTTTTACCAATTCAATTCATTTTATATTGTATAAACACAGAAAGGGATCTTTGCTTAAAGCTACAGGACATTTCTGGCTTCCCCAAAGAACCTTTCAGTCAACTGTTCTTTAGAGAACCACTTTTGTAAACAAGATGTGTCAGTAAAGTATAAGCCTGTTTGTTCAGGAACTGAGTTCTAGTGAGTTGCTCTAATATCACACTGCAGCACATTTCCCCCCCAATTCTCAGTTGTTCTTTAGAGAATCACTTTTGTAAATAAGATGTGTCAGTAAAGTTTGAAGAACCACTATATAATATAAAGGCCATGGTAAATGATCTTTATATAACACAATGGCCTTTAAAACCCTTAAAAGGTTTTTCACACTCATCACATTTACAAGCCTGTTTGATCAGAAAGTGAAATAGTTCTACTGAGTCGCTCCAATAATGTGGGACTTTTTTGCCAATCCTGGTCCTATTAGCTCCTTCCCTTCTTCACCAAACCCACTTCAACACAGTAAGGGCTTGATAACCAGCTGATTAGTTGGACCAGTGTTGGAAGCAGTGAAAATGCTCAGATGTTCAGGGCAGTGTGCCTCAGGAACTGGAAAACGTAGTCTGAAGTTCCACCATGGTCCAAGGAGAACTATCTCATCAAACTATCAATCTACATGTTCACACCTGCTGATGACAAAGTAACCTTGAACTGGTTTAGAGCAGTCTTGGGTGCAAGAAGGTGGATCTCCAGGAGGAGGGTTGATGAACACCTGGTGTTACTGCAGACCTGCTTCCGACACAGAACTAGGTCATGAGCTGTTGAGGGGAAATGGGTTTGTTAGAAGTGTTTTCAAGTCCTGCTCCTGCAGAGTGTTTTCACTGCTCCCAACACACCTGATCCAACTAACCAGCTCCTTAACACACCCTTACTGTGTTGAAGTTCCTTTCTTAAATAAGGGAAACGACTTAAATAAGCAGGGCAGTAGCATCCAGGACCAGGATAAGGAAACCGTGTTAGAGAAGGAGGGCAGTAGTAAATAAAACTGAGAAGATTAAGATATTCCAGTGTTTCCCAACCTTGGTCCTGGAGGCCACCCTGCCCTGCACGTTTAAGTTCTTTCACTCCTATAAGAAACCACTTCAGCTCAGATCGGGCTTGTTAACGAGCTAATTAGTGGATCAGGTGTGGTGGAGCAGTGAAAACACCTCAATGTGCAAAGCTGGTCACCTGGACCAGGGTTGAGACAATTAAACTTCTTTGTAGGCCACAACTACTTCTGTCCAAACACTTCTAACAAAAGAAGGACAGAAGAATCTGTTTTAATTACAGCTTTGACTAAAGTTTTAATAATATATGCATTAGGGCTGGGGATGTTAATGCATTATCATGTTAACGCGTTTACCTAATGCCAACAATTACACAGGTCATCAGAGATCAGTTTATGTGGGTTTTGTAGTGTTTTTCATGCTGATTTCAAATCTGTGTTTAGTTTTTCCTGCCTGTACAGTTTTTGTGATGAAGCTAGTTATATATTGCATGATAGTTGGTATGATTAGTGTATAATAATCATATGCTGAGTGTTTTTGAAGAAACAGTGGTATCTGACTGACACTGATTATTATATCTATGCCACAGTGTGCGTCTATCTGACTTCTCACTGAAAATCTTGAAACAGTTACTTGATTGGTGCCTGTGGTTTAATAAAAACTAGGGATGCACCGAAATGAATTTTTTGGACCGAAAACGAGGAAACACTTGGTTGAAAAACGAAAAAAGTTATTATTATTAAATTATTAAACGAATAACAAATGGCTTTCCGTGTGCCATTCCATAAGTCATTTTTACCAAGTCCAAGTCAAGTCTTTGTGCTCGAGTCCAAGTCAAGTCTCAAGTCTTTGTTCGTGCAACTTAAGTGCGACTCGAGCCCGAGTCTCAGACTTGAGTCCACGTCTCTGGTGTGTGCAGGTTGCATCACTGTTTCTGTTGCATAAAAAAAAAATCGGCCAAATATTCGATGTATCCCTAATAAAAACCGCATGCAAGTCTATTGCAAATCTAATATTAATCATAATTCAAAAAGTTGATGTGACTAAAAAAAGCTGAACGTAGATCTGAAATCAGCATGAAAAACTGATTTAGAAAAGTGTGTTGCGGTTTCTGATGATTACAAAAATGTTTTTTTGTTGACCTGTGTTATTTTATTGCACGTTAACATAGGTTTTTTTAAAAAAATCCTTTTATTTTAAAAGTTCATTGCTTTTTTGTGTTTTTGTGCTCGGGGTGCATGCAGCTCGCAGCTCTACATCTCAGCTGGTTTTCGTGGGTGTCAGGCGCCACATTACTTTTGTCTAGATTACAAGGGCAAAAGTATTGGGACGCCTGACCATTACACCAACAGGGACTTTAATGACACTGCATTCAGATACATAGACTTCAGTATGGAGTTGGTCCCCCTCTGCTATAATGCTCTGGACTCTGAGGGAAACTTGCTTTTCTATAACAAACTAGATAAAACGTAAATGCCCTGCAGTGGCAGATAGCTTTGGTTTTATATTTGATTCCATTACATTAATGTTTAAGTTGAGATGTAAAGAAATATTTCAACTGCAGCTGCTGTTAAAAAGCTCCTTTTTTGTTTAAAGTGTTTGCAAACCACATGATTCTACCTTGTTCATATAGCAGTACTTTAAAAATAAAAGTACACAATACACTACTTTTGTATTCATGATTTGATTTTGCGTATAACAATGTGATTAAGCTATGCGATTAATCGTAAATAAAAATATGCATCGTTGCCCAGCATTCATGAATATATATATATATATATATATATACACACACACACACACACGAGTCCTGGTCTTAGCCGCTACGTGGTCAACACAGAAGGCGGCCTTGGTTGAGTCTAAAAGCTGCAGGAATGAGTGCATCAATCAGTGTTTGCTGTCACCAGTGATTGTGTGTAGGTGTGAATTACAGAAGCATGGCATGAAGCCTGAATGAACAACTGATACAGCTGCCTAATGAAAAGAGAACAACTCACCTGCTGCGTGTGCGAGAGAGCGAATAGTTGGCCCAGAGATCAGCTGTGTGTGTGTGTATGCCACATTTTGTCTATTTTGCTGATGGCTCAGGTAACAATGGGCAGAACAGCTGCTGACACAGGCCGAACTTTCCAGCCAGACGTGGCCCCATGCCACCGATCTGTGTGTGTGTGTGAGTGTGAGAGAGAGAGAGAGAGAGAGAACGTAGTGAAACTGCATACCTGGATGTGTATCAAAGCACTTGGTGACGTTTACTGTGTGTGTGTGTAGAGAATAGAGAGAGTACATGTGGTACCGAGAATGTGTAACAATATGCTTAATGGATCCAGTAGAGTGTGTGTGTGTGTGCCTTTTCTCACATACACATTCTGTAAATGAGCCTGTAAGACAAAGAGACAGTGTGTGTGTGTGTGTGTATGAATCAGAGGAGTTGAAGTGTGTGTGTGAGAGAGTGAGTGAGTGTGACAGACAGAATCACTAATGTGTGTCTCGCCAGGGTCTACGAAAGCCCAGCTGGGACAAAGCCTCAGGCGCCGACTTCAGTGTGGCTGTATGTGTATGTTTGTGTGTGGAGTTTGTCGCTTCTTTGTTCAATATATGCACTAGAAATGCGTACAAACTTCCACAGCAATAAAATACAACCACACACACAAGTTCGTTTTTAATATCCACTCCTTACTCCTGTGTCACCCACTGCCTTTCTAACTCTCATCCTTCCAACCATAGACTCACCAGCTTAAAGTGACCAGCTTAACACCACAGAAAATCTTTCCTCCCCACTGCCCTTAACTCCTCCCCCAACACACACCTACACAATACTCTGTGCAATAACCTGCTGCTACCCAGATGTGCCATTTCTTAGATTGTGCTAAATAATTATCCTTATGTACAATATCTTTATTATTATGGGTCTCAATATGTGCAATATGACTACTCATGTTACTATTACATGCAACTCACACCCTGTATTTTTGTTAGCAGTAAGCTATCTATAGTACAGACACACACAAACACACTATTATAAATATATATA
>JBBPCY010000150.1:1503556-1515928 GCA_037974405.1 Brachyalestes nurse | reverse complement strand
TTGGAACTCCTTTATCTAGGCTCCTTGTATCTTTACACACTTTGCAGCCTGTCAGTAAAACATTTGTTCATATTTCTCTCATTAATCTTCTCAATATGACAAAGATCAGACAGATTTACAGAAAATAATATTTTCCAAGGAGATTCAAAGCGAGGTAAAAAGACATGAAGGGGGTTCAAGACTTTTGCACAGAATTGTATGGAGAAAGAAAAGAGCGTTTACAAAACAGTGTTTTTTTATTTTATTTTGAACATTGCACTGTTTAAATAAATGGTATTAAAAGCATAAAACCAGTCCATAAACTTCAACACATGCAGTAGAAAAGCAAATGTACAGTACAGGTGATAAAAAGATGTTCTGTATTGGTGTTGAATAAAGAACAAAAAACAGTCACAAAAATAAACACACACATCTATATACTACATGGGAGACTTGCCCCCAGTACAATTACTTCATTTATTCACTCTTTAGTGAATAGTGACAGTTTCTCAGTGAACTGTTTCACCCACAGTGGGATGTTGCTTCACCATCAGGCTCCACAGATGCACCGCCACTATGAATCATTCAGGTTTTGCTGAATGAACCTGAGTTTTGAGATTAGGCCTTATCTCCTTCCTGCACGCTGCTCGGTCATCCCTTCTCTAGAAATAAGAGAAGAGTAAAGATCACAAAGCAGAAGTTCAGAGTTTTATTCGCCCAGGATGAAGTCCTTTCTTCTCTTCTTTAAGAAGATCCACCCACTGGAGCAGCTGTTTGGGGACCTGGTCAAAACATGAGGCAGCAACGGGGTTAAATACATGTACAGTGCTGCAAAAGTGTTTAACAGTCTTTAAATTCTTTTATCTCGGCTGTAGAAGTGTTAAGTATTATTGTAACCCGTTTGGACACACCTTCTCATTCAATGTTTTTCTTTGTTTTTTTTATTTTTTACATTGCAGATTAATATTGAAAATAAACAAAATGATGAAGGAACACATGGAATTATGCAGTAAATAAAAAAAGTCAGAGATTCAGTCAGAGCAGGTCTGATCTCAGTGCTCCTGTCACTGTGTGCCCCGCCCCCTCTACTTCGTGTTTGGTAAGGTGAAAAATTTTGAATTTGGGGGCGTACCAATTCATTAATGTAGGCACTCATTACAGTACTACAGCAAAAAAAAATTATGTCAACCCAATAGGTGGCAATAGGTGATGTTTTCAATATTAATCTACAATGTAGCCAATAATAAAAACAAAGGAAACTGTTGAATGAGAAGGTGTGTCCAAACTTGTGACTGGTACATAATGAACAAGATGTAGAAATGGCTATAAATGTAACGGTAAAATGATAGAAACAGGCAAGCAGATAACTACATAGCAGTTGACAGCCAACAGACAGAAACAGGATCGGTCACACTATATTTGTGCCAGTAATCCATTTCCCAGCCACTGTCTACTTCAGACATCAAATAAAAGGGACCATCATAGCACCACCTGTGATCAGATATTAAGTGAGTGGTGTAGCATTCTCCACGGTGCAATGAATTACATGGGGAATTAACTAGTATGAGTGTATCAGGTACAGCAGCATCCATGGATTTTTTTTACACTATGTATACTTACTGGCCACTTTATTAGAAACATTGACCTTGTTGGTACACAGTTAGAGACTACAGCTGTTATAGTAGGGGTGCAACGGTTCTAAAACCGAAACAAAAAACATGATACGGACATCCACGCCCTCAGATCGTAGTTCGGGAAGACAGAACCTCAGTCTGCCCCACCCTGTCCCAACCCACTACAACCATTAAAAATAACAGAAGTCATTTTAGTTTCACAATTTACTCTATAACACATTTAGGGCAAGCTGTGCATGTGGTAAATCTTACACATTACACTTATTTAATAGTCCTCCAACTGCGTATGTCATGTAATTATCCTTGGTCCCATCACGCAGTAGCTGATGGCGCCTGCGGTAAAGTTACACTAGTTTGATGGAACTCAAGATGGATAATAATCCTGAGACTGCAGAAGCCCTAGGACATTCAAGTCAGGAGTGTATAGTGAAGTATAAGGATGGCAATAATTTACCGTACACACAATTTCCCGTAGGTGTTTAACAAAACTTCCTCATGCAGCAGGCAACCCTTCAAACATGCAGTACATATCAGACTTAGCGATGCATTAATAAACTTCAGCAGCAGGCAGCTCTTGACATTCTCTTTACAATGAAACTACAATCTACCTCAGACCATGCACATGCTATTACCATGGCAATCTGAATTTTCATACACTGGATATGCGCCCCCTTTCAGTTATTAAAAAAGGACGGATTCAGGCATTTACTCAGTGTGCTGTAACCCAGAAATAAAGTACCAAGCTGACCGCATTTCAGTCTAAACGTGTTGCCTAAAACAACCATGTTGTTAAGTGTACTTATGGTTCCAAATTTTAACTAATCCCATGAATATTTTCTCCTGCTCTTCTTAAGCAACCAAATAAAATCAAATATAAAGAGGTATGAACCAAATCGTGGATCTGAAGAATCGTTACACCCCTAACCTATAGAATCTTTTTCCATGTAAAATTCCTGGTAATCATCCTCTATTGCTTTGTCAGTGGTCAGCTTTTACCCACAGGACACTGTGCTGGAGATGCTTGATTGGTTAGCCAGCGGTGACACTCAGGTTTGTAAAAACTCCAACAACACACTAGAGTGTCTGATCAGCCTATAATCCCACTACTACGTTTCTGCTGTGTATAGAAATGCCCACATCACTACAGTGGTGGTCCTATATTGGTCTGATAGATGTGCTACAGTGATAAACTGTGTCACAGTGGTTACAGCCAGAAACTGTAAACCTATAATTAATGGTAG
The DNA here is from genome assembly GCA_037974405.1 of Brachyalestes nurse. NCBI lineage: Eukaryota > Metazoa > Chordata > Actinopteri > Characiformes > Alestidae > Brachyalestes > Brachyalestes nurse. The sequence goes on along the minus strand of JBBPCY010000150.1, from coordinate 1,513,074 downwards.
ATGTTTCCAGTAAAATGGCCAATATGTGTCAGTATAATGTAGGTATTATTTAGTGAATGTAGGTGTTTGTGTGAGCATATGTGTGTGTGTGTTAATAGTAATATCATGCCAGGTCTATATTCCCCAGCATTTTAGCAGAAGCTTCTAGGGTGGAAGGACTGAATTTAATCCATAGCAATGAGCTCCGATACAGGATTCAGCTGCTGTTGCCTCTGCTGCCATCATCCCAGCTTTCAAAATCTCCAAAACAGGGAGTGAAACTCTAAAACTCCATTTTCACCAACCTCTGCCCTCTCTCACCCCCTCTCTCTCTGCACCTCTCTCTCTCCCTCTGTATCTCTCTCTCACTTGCTCCCATTTCATACCTCCTAGCTACATTTACAAAAAAAAAATCTCATGCTTCTGCTTTGATGAACTGAACCACGTTATCTTCCACAGACCCATTCTCAACTCTGGCATCCTCTTTCATGCTGCTGATCGTGCCCAGAACAAACTCTGTGCTCTGTGGCGGCAGCCTATATTGCCGCTATGTTGCCAAGCTGTGAGATTTAGAGCCTAGGCTGGTTCTTCGGCGATGGACTGAGGGGGAATAACAGAGTGAGAACAGGGCACCTGGAGCTCAAAGCCTGCGGTTAAATCTACAGATGGAAATTTTCAGGGATCAAGATAAGGTCTGCATGCCAATAAAAAAGGGGCTGCCTCCGTTCACTGCATGGCTTACAAGGTTATAAGAGAGATGCCTGAAAGCAAATGCTAGTTTGACCATACAGAGAGAAATGCACTGCAGTCCCCTACTGAACACACCACCGCAAGAAAAACACTGACCACTTTCTGTCCACTTTCTTAGACCAGATTCTTTACATGCAAACTACACTGATATTTAATAACATCACATTATTACCAAAGATCATTAAATGCAAATATAAATTTGCAGAAAAGTACTTTTTTGCCTTGACTTTAAAGGGCTGCAGAAATAGCTTAAAAAATGAAAACAACTTATCTTCAGCGCCACTGCCTCCGAAAGCAGGAATGCATTACTTCAAAAGAATTCAAGCTTACACAAGTCTTTTAAACCACTCCTGTTCACTTAGTGCTTACCCAGTTCAACCTAAGACTTCTAATTTTTCACCCAACGATTTATTTTCCTTTTTCTCCTTCCTTTTTTAAGACTTTCACAATAGTTTTATTGGTGCATGCTGTTGTTCTCTTGCACAGAATATTGGGATGGGCAAGCAAGATGCCACTTAGGGTCCCCATGTGTTTTTATAGATAACAGTATATCATATGGTGTGAGAAACCATGTAAGGACGTCTTTTGCCTACCATTAGTTGATTGCTTAACTAATAACTCCACACAGCTTGAGGTGAGATGATTTAGCAGAATGCTGACTCATGCTATAAGTCATACTCCAGGGGTGTCAAACTCCGGTCCTGGAGGGCCGTGGTCCAACATGTTTTGGTGATTTTCCTGCTCAGAAACACCTGCTTCACTTCACCAGTTAATTGTCAGGTTTAGTGAATGTGTTTGACGAGGAGAACTATCAAACTGTGCTGGACACCGGCCCTCCAGGACTGGAGCTTGACACCCCTGTCACCCCTGTATGTGACTAGCATGCGAGTCCAAGTCACTCACTCAAGTTTCCAAAAATCCTGAACAAAACTCATTCAACTGGAACCAGCGACATTAATGCTGGTGGCCTGGTGGTTAGGGATTTGCCCCTGTAATTTAAAGGTCATAGATTTGAGTCCCAGGACTGCTAGTGGCACCACTGAGGTACCCTTAAGCAAAGTACTGTCCCGCGCACCCCATTTATAGTGTTCACGTGTGACAAACTCTTAATAATGTTGTAAAAGTGAAACTAAACCAAAACCATCTACTAAAGGTCAGATTTAAACTCCAGTGACTTAAGACTCGACTTTTATTAGCTATTAGCAAGATGAAAACAAAAGGAGTAGACTTTGCTGACTAAACATACCTTGGCAGCTAATCATCTTTTTTGGGTTTTTTTTGGGTACATATCGTACTGTGCGATATGTGATAAGTTTTAGACACCTGAGAAAATTATTTGTAAAACCTGTTTAGCTGAGCAGTATAGCCTTTAAAAGCTAATAGTAGAATTTATACAAATAATATTAATGCAGTAAATAGTGATTTTATGTATGTGTTTGCTTAATCTTTCCTAGACTTCTCATTAAAGCCCAGTATTACATTGTAGTTCTCATCAAACACCTCAAATACCTGGTTCAGCTCAATCTATAATTTACTACATTAAATCAGGAGCTGCTGATGGAGTTTCACAAATCCAAGCAATGGCTGGAAGCATGGAGGAGAAACCTGGAACTGAACCTGCATTCTTCCAACCAGCTCACAAAACTTCCAGTACATTTTACAAACAAAAAAATGATATTACCTTTTCTTGTTTGTTTGCGTTTATTACAATGCTAATTCTTGGATCAGCTGCCAGAAAGTCCCTCACTGCTCAGACAGTTTGGCTTTGAACAGTTTGCCCAGGAGCGCAAACCATTTCGATGAAGTATTCCTTTAATTCCTTTAAGTGGCCAAGAGTTTTATTGCATATTTCTATTACTTAAGAATAACTTGGCCTGCTTGTATTGTAGCTTGCGTAGATACTAAATAATAAACCTTAGGATGTATTAAGCCTGGCATTTAAGGGGTTAAATGTTATGTAATGATGATGTGTTGATGATGCATATGAGTATTCTTTCAGAGAACTGTTTATCCCGCCAACACTTGTCTTAATTTAGCACAATCAATTAAAGAAAAAGCTGGTGAGGGCTTTCTTTTGACAGGGAATTGTAATTAGGGGACATTCAGTGCTGCATGTAGCCAACAAACAACACACCGGCACATCAAGTCTGCCGGTATCACAGCAGAAGATCATTTCATTTCAGAGCAGCAATTAAAGCGATTAAGGAGATCACGTTGCGTTATTTGGGCTCGCTTTCGTAATCGCAACCCCAAACCCCTCCCAGCGGCACACACATCCCCCGGAGACAGAGCTCTTTGTGCTCTTAAGCGAAATTCTGTGGGGTCACGGAGAAAGAGAGGCAGCCCAGAAGTGTCTCCATGCGTGTGCCCCGCATTAAAGACTGCCTGCTTAATTAAACGCTGCTATGAATTATTTAGCTCCTGATGAGGAACAGAACGGGCCCGATGAATAGCTGAGCGTGGCCGTCCCAACAGCAGCAGTTCTCTACACCTCTATTAGCTTAGCGTGCCAACCCAATTAGCCAGAAACAATTACACTCGCGGCACTGGAGCTGGAGACAGGCACTCTTCCGCTCCACTGCTAGAGCAGGTTGGATTTAATTAAAGAATACAGACGGCGCTGTTGATCGATGAGCGACGGATGGAGATCCAGTCTGCCGCTGATGCTAATAAACAGCCTCTTAACCAAGACTGAGGCTCTAACGCAGATTATTATATCTGTTAGATCACCTTTAACATGTCTTCCTGTGAAGTAACAGCTAAACAGTAGTGACAAAGTCAAAGAACTGCCACTGGCCAAGGCCAACAGATAGCAGTTGTTCTGGAATCAATAACGTTTTCTGATTCTGATTCTGATTTTGATAACCCACAGGTAAGCTTCATGTCTTCAGAAAATAAAGGTGGAAAGTGAAGAAAAACTCTTCCTGCCGCAACGCTACATCTTTCAGCACCGCTTCATGTTGTGAGTCTCATGCAGATGCTTTAATTATGCTACACCTAAAGCCTAACCTTAAAGAGCCTTCATTTTATTTTTTGCCTGTATGTACTAAAAACAGTCATGTTTCGTTTCTGACCATTTCCCAACCTCTCTAGAAGTATTACATTTTAACTGGCTGTTTTTGTTACTCTCACTTTAAGACTGAAAAATATAAATAGTCTTCTGTCCCGACCGGCTGAGCTGTACTGTGCTTCATTCAAGAGACAGTACAGGCTGAAACACTCCCTGTAACTGTAATCTTTGGTGGGTGGGGCTAAATTGCTGCAGACTGAATGAGTGGGAAAACGTAAATGCATTGAGAGTGAATTCTAAATGGGCTGTTCACAGGGGCGCAGATAGCATTTTTAATACGGGGGGTGGACAAATCAGCGGGCCGGGCCAGGGCTTGAGGGGGCGGGGCTTGGGGGCGGGTTTGGTAATTCCCACAGCTGTTACAGTACATTTCAGCGCAAGTCAGTAACTAACAATGGCAGATAGATGTTTTTTTTGGCTGTCAGTGGGGGGACGGATCGAGGTCTGATCGAGGGACGGGGGGGGGGGGGGGGAAACATCCCCCCCGTCCCCCACCCCACCTGCGCCCCTGGCTGTTCATGCCCCTTGCTTTCCAAAAATGGACTGTATGGACTGATAAGTATGAAGTGAAACATCTGCTGTGAAACTTTAGTTGTGCGCGTGTGTGTGTGTGTGTACATGTATGAATAGCACACAGCAGTACTGCTAGAGTTTGTTTTTTTTACAGTATGCTCACTTTTACTATCCGGTTTATAAGATACATCTAACCTGTTTGTCCACACTGTAAAAAAAAAACCTCCACCACTTCTGATGTTAGTTCATGATTGTGTCTGGCGGTCAGTTTCTGGTCACAGGACACTGTTGGCTGAATATTTTTGTTTGGGTGGTGGTGGTCTCTTCTCAGCCCAGCGGTGACAATAAAGTATTTAAAAACTCCAGCAGCACTGCGATGTGATCCACTCAGTGCAGACCACACACACACACACATTCCACTACCATGTCAGTGTCACTGCTGTGCTGAGAATGATCCATCACCTAAATAATACCTGCTCATTTGTTGGTCCTTTGAGGGTCTTAACCATTTATGAACAGGGTAAAGGGGGCCCACAGATGAAGACCTACAAAGAGCACCTACATAATTAATAGAGTTGATATAATGGACAGTAAGTGAAATTACAAGGTATGTGTACCTAGTGAAGTGGCTTATCAGTGTATATAACCAAAAGTGCGGTCTTAAATTTAAAGTAGGAAATAGCAAGAAATTACATGGAGCTTCTGAGATGCCTGTAGACATTTAAGACCAATCAAAAGCGACTAAACACCCAAGAAAACTAAACGGAAGTCAGAAAAATAATAGACCTGAACCTTAATATCATACGTGCCATTTTAATCATAGCCCACAATACTGGTTAAAAAAATAGATATGTTCTCCAAAACAATCAGTCATAAGTTCCATCAACGATTCCACATCTTTAGAAATTTGCTCTTCACATCAAACCATTCTGGATGACTTCATTTACATCTTACCGTTTTTTTTCTTGTTATGTGTAATAGTCTTAACATATGCAATACACTTATGTCACTTTTACAGATCTACTATGATCTCTATGACCTGCACTCCTAATTTCTATTTAGTTATTAGTAATTCATTTAACTGTAAGTGACTTATCTATAGTTTTAGCACAGTGCATTTCATACAGATTGTTTTCTGCAGAGGTTTTATTTTGGGATGCACCGAATATTCGGCCACCGAAAATTTTCGGCCGAAAATGGCAAAAAATGCATTTTCGGTTTTGGCTGAATTTTCTTTTAATGCGACCGAAAAAGTAATGACGCAATCAACAACCGCAACCTGCACGCGCCACATTGGATTAGAATCAGCATGTCTGCCGTGTGGGTGCATTTCAATATATCTAAGAAGGACACGCGGAAAGCAGTTTGTAAAGCGAGCAATGCTGAAATTTCTAGAGGGGCTGCATCCACAAAGACTTTCTCAATGTCAGGATTAATTTATCATATAAAATTAAAACATCCCGACCGCCATGCAGAGTATGAAGCACAGAAGAGGCAAGACACACCCACTCCATCTGTGTTTTTAAAAAGGCAAGACAGTTTTCCAGTGATTACAGTTAATATATGGGCTATGTCAGTCTTTGTTTTAATACACTATTTTGTTAAAATCCTACAGAGAATGTTGTTTTATCTTTCAACAGTTTTTAAAGCACTTGTTCTGAATGCACTTTGTTCATGCACTTCGTTCGGAATATTAAAATGCACTTGAATTCACTAGAGAAGATCTTTAATTGTATAATATTTGAGCTACCTTGCTTTTAGGCTATTCATGAGTAAGACCAAGTAAAATATTTTATTTCAAATTTTATTTTATATTGTGCATTGTTAAATAAATATTTTCATAGTTTTGCAACAGATTTATTCTTTTAATAATTTAATAATAATAATTTATTTTGGTTTTCGGTTTCGGTTTTCGGCCAAGTGTTTCCTCATTTTCGGTTTTCGGTTTTCATTTCGGTGCATCCCTAATAACCACACAAAATCATATATATACACAGATATACTCAGATACAATTTTAAAACCACCTGCCTCATACTGTATTGCAACAATGTTAAAGAAAAAGAAATTCAAAGTAACATTCACAAGAATGCAGGACCCAAGGTTTCCCAGAGCATAACACTGCCTCCACTGAATCTCCTTAATATAATGCGTCCAGGTGCCGTCTCTTCTCCAGGTAAATGACACATATGCACACGCACACAAAGGAAATCCTGATTCACCAGATGTGTTTCATGTCCTGAGAAATAAAACAGGGTGTCTATTCAAACCTCATCATCCTCATACTGACTGTAATTTCACTCCCAAATTAACTGCTAATCTTAGGGGTTCATATATGACTCACATATGTAATATAGAATCATTTTCCTCACAAATAAATTACCATGGACAAAACTGTGTTTAACTGGGTTCTCTACTGGGACCTTTTTTATGGCTTATATGAAAATCTGATGAGAGCGAGAGTGGCACATATTCACACTTAACAACTTCACCTGATGGAGTTAGCACTGCATTTCATTTTTGTTGTTTATTTATTAAGCTCGACATTCCATTTTTTAAAGTTTGTAGAATTCTTTGGCTTTACATTTTTTTTCTATTTGTACAGTAGCATCTAGTCTCACAGCACCAGATTAGATGCTACTGTATGTATTTTTAACCGTTTGGCCTGTGAATTCCTCAGATCTCAGTCCCACTGAGCATCTGTGGGATGTGCTGGACAAACTCGTCCGATCCATGGAGGCCCCACCTCGCAACTTAAAGGATCTGCTGCCAACATCTTGGTGCAGATCCCACAGCAGTTTATGCCTCGACAGGTCAGAGTAGATCGTGTGTATGTAGGTGTGTGTATGTAGGTGTGTGTGCGTGCGCGTGTGTGTGTGTTGTTGCGGGGGGGGGTCGATCATCTCTGTAATGTTAGCCACCTGCCCCAACTCTCCCCTTCGATACGAAACTTCTGCCTTACAGGCTTACAGGGTACTTGGAAGAAAGAGCCAACCGAACAGCCCTGAGCATGCGAACTAGCAGACGCCTTTGCGATGCCATCAGTTCTAGCCTCACAAGACTAAGAATTAAGTCATCTTCCCACCCAGAGATTAGGGCCAACTGGTCTCACTACAATGGACAGCTGTGGAATTGCTACAGTACACATACGACAACTCCACAAATCATGAGTAGTTTAATGGTACACATGTTTGGATAGGTTGTTCATAAAAACATGAAATGATTCTGGATCATGCATTCTAACTAAATGACACACAGCTGTGTTTTTTGTGCACTGTTATCCTGCCAAACAAAGGTCTCATTAAATTACACTGCGAAATATACTTTGTTGTGTAAACAGGAGCCTGCATAGACTTGTCACTCACTGGAGATGATCTTATACAGAAACATACATTGTTTACGCAGAGCCATGAGAGATGGTGACGGGCCCCAAGCAAATCTTCCACTTGTTCATTATGTTGTCAGCAACTTGCAGGCAGAAATGACAAAAATGTCAGCTCTGAGCAGTAATTACATTTCTAATCCCTATGATAGAAGATAAACATTGGTGCAGAGTCTAAATTAATATAGCTTATGGGGAGACTCATCCATAAGAGAGCTGTGCAAACATGCAAATAAATGCTCATTCGTAACACTAACAGATATGAGGATGGAAACTGGTGAAGGGTCCTCTCTGCTTCGCTGCTTCTCAAGAAATGTGCATCTAAATGACAGAGCTCGCTTAAATTATGCAGTTAGCATAGTCACACATTTGAAGCGTGGCATGTTTATAACCATACGCATTTGTAGAAAATTATAAAAGACAGAGGTTACGTGAGGGTAAAAAACATTACTTAAACACTAGATTGAATAAAAAACCACTATATAATACTACAGAGTAAAAAAAAAGTCTATTTACTTCTGTCAGCAGGGCAGCTCTCATCAGACAGGGGTCTGAACAAATCTGAGCCAGGGAGCTGTCAATCAGATAGGCAACACACAGGGGGGTGTGTCATGTCACTGTGACAGCTGTGCCAGCCTCATTTCAGTGTCGCTGATTGGAATCCCTATCTCAAAAAGCAAGGGTGCCAAAAAAAATCTGCAGGTTTTGTAATCATCAGTATGACGTTCCGTTCCACTGGTTTTCACATACATTTATTCACTTAGCAGATGCTTTTAGCCTCAATGGCTTCCAAGACAAGCAAACAGCAGATGGGAAAATGATACAAGCAGAGGACCTTAAGTACCAACAAGTTAGTTCAAGTTAAGTGTAAAATAAGTGTCAGCTACAAAAACATGAGCAGTGACTTACGCAGCAAATGTACAAACTACATAGTTGCAAGTGCACCTTTCAGAAGAGTACTATTCAGACATGATTATTTTTTCATGAGGAGGTACGGTAATGTAATTTTACCACTGTTTCCCAGTCCAGTTTGATTACACTATATGGACAAAAGTATTCAGATGCCTGACCATTACCCCAACCGAGACTTTAATAACAGTGGATTCAAATACATAGACTTTAGTATAGAGTTGGAGCTATAACAGCTTTCAAGATTGGATGGCCATTTTGGAGTGTGAATTTGTACCCATTTATTCTTTAGAGCATTTATGAGGTCAGACTGGCTCTCAATCTCCGTTCCAGTTCATCCCAAAGGTGCTGGATGTGGTTGTGCTCAGGGCTCTGTGTGGCCAGTCAAGTTCTTCCACACTGAACTCCTCCAGCCGCGTCTTTATGGAGCTGCTTTGTGCACTGGGACACAGTCCTGCTGGAATAGAAAATATTCCTCCCCAAACTGAAAACAGTCCCAATACTTTTGTCCATATAGTGTATGTTGACTATTTTATAGACTCACACATCAGGATTAAAATAGTCTATAATGAGTTATCTTTTCTCTGTCATCAGTAGGATTTCTTATCTTGTTTTACAGTTTTTTTGGATTGCTTAAGCACGATTTTCAAAACAGGGCCTGTGTTTTCAAAACAGTACAAACAATTAGCACAACCACACACCCAATTAGCAAAACACTACAGATCCTTTGCATAATTAAACAAAGGATCTGTTTGCACACACGTTTCACATTTACCATACTCTTAAACCTAAAACACTTTTAGCACTTCTACTTCCCTATGATTAGAGTAGGCTACCATAAACAAAGTACAAATATAAAGTAAATCCACCAAACACTACACAAGACCAATGTTGCACACTGAAGAAACTCATTTATT